>OY978223.1:37876167-38363667 GCA_963854785.1 Vaccinium vitis-idaea
AAAGCAAATCTGTAGATGGCACCCAAGGGGATTGAAATGGGCCTAGTCATGTTCCTTGTTCTCATGCTATGGAACGGCGCTGCGGCTCAATCAGGCTGCACAAGGGCACTCATGGGCTTATCCCCATGTCTCAACTATGTTACCGGGAATTCATCGACACCGTCTTCTTCGTGCTGCTCACAGCTCAGCAATGTGGTTCAATCACAACCTCAGTGTCTTTGCTCATTGCTCAATGGTGGTGGTTCCACATATGGCATCAGTGTAAATCAAACTCTTGCTCTAGCACTCCCTGGTGTTTGTAATGTGCAGACTCCACCGAGTAGCCGGTGTAACGGTATGCTTAAGTTATGTAGTTTTTGCTTATACATTTGTGCTTATATATACAACTTCATGGAAAATAAGGGGACTCACCAGTCTGAATTTATTTTGAATATGTGAAAGCAGCAGCAAGTGAACCCACTGCTGCAGCAGCAAGTGAACCCACTGCTTCAGCAGCTACCCCAGAGAGTGCTCCAGTGGGTTCTCCTTCTCCAGCAGAATCCTCCTCAGATTTTTCCAATGAAACACCTGAAATTCCAACCGAACCATCTGAGTCAAGCAATCCATCAACCGAACCATCTGAGTCAAGCAATCCATCAGCTGGTACATGAGATCTGTAGCAATTTATAATTATCTAGCTTATTTTTTAAATGTACTTGCAAAGAACATTTTGTGCTAATGCATAAAAAACCTACTGCAGGAGCAGGTTCCAAAACAGTGCCTTCAAAAAATGGCGCCTCATCCGATGGAAGCGCCATCAAATCACCCCTTCAAGTTGCAGTATTTCTTCTATTCATTGTTTCATGTGCTTCGACTGCCACCATATTCTAAGCTATTGGTAGAGTTACAGAGGGCCTGCTTTAGTGTTGTTTTTCGAGGTCCGGTTTACAGAGTTGAGGATGATTTTTCTCATTGATTGAGTTATTATTCTGTTTTCCTAATTGAGGTGATGGAATTTTCATATGTGTGACTATATCATTTGTACTGAGGAAGTAAGGAAAGAATGATCAGGACCTTTTATTTGTGCATCTATTGTTTGGTCAACTAACATGGTTTATCTCACCCTTTCACCATCAACATGCGTCGGCTAAACAAAAACGAAAGCAAAATTAGAAGCGTGAAAACATTTAAGCTCACTCGCCAAAGGGTTTTGAAGGCACAAGTTCAGCCACAAAAAGTAAATCAAGAAAATGAAAAAAAAAATTAAACCAAATGCGTGCAACGTGCAAGGAATTTATACTTTAGAACTGCTCGATAGATGTGCACCAATAAACCATTACGAGAGCATGTTGTCATTGAAGTCTGATTCAGAACCCCATCATTGAACTACTGAAGGCAACATGGAATAAGAACCCCAAGTTAGCAATTAGAAGTGTAAGTTTTAGCTGCTTCAACTAGCTAGGATCAAACACGACAGGTTGAATACTTTTCTCCAATGCGACGTAATTTAAGATTTTCTGTATGAACAATATAACTCGGGTACTATCAGGTTTTCATTTTAACATCATGTCAATCATGGACTCTGCCATTGTATTAAGCATCAGACTAACATGATCAGGTTTGTGTTAGTTAAATTGGGACCTACAAAATGAATTTCCAATTCTACTCCATCTATGCTCCAGTGACACCGCTCCAGTGACACCTGCATTATATCCAACAGCCCGGTTGACCAATACAGTCATATGAAGTCACATAGCTATCTACCTTACAATATCAAATGCAAAAGTAATTTGATATTGGCATCATCAGCTTCTCTATACATCAGCACCTGAATTATAAATCAAAAAGTTGGCTAAAAACACAGCTCCAAGCAAACCAGATGAAAACACGTAATGGAGATTTAGTCGTTTACCAAAGACGATAAAAAGTAGGAAAGCTGGTAACCGACTAAACCCTCTGCTTTTCTTTACTAGAAATTCCTCCTTTATAAACCACATCCTTCTCTACCCCTTCAAACCAGAAAAGAGAACATCTTTCGAAAGTCAATCACTTACAGTTAAAGATCACAAGACTGCAGCTGGTGTGTCCAAAAACCTCCAATGGCAACCAGAAAGATGGAGCTGGTACTGACCCTGGTTCTCATTGCAGCTTTTTGGAGAGGAGCCATGGCTCAGTCAAGTTGCTCCAGTGTCCTCATTAGCTTATCCCCATGCCTTGATTTTATACAAGGAAACACATCGATTCCATCTCCTGCATGCTGCACGCAACTCACCACTGTTGTTGGGTCCCAGCCAGAGTGCCTCTGTGAGGTCATTAATAATAGCTCATCACTTGGCATTAACATAAATCGCACTCAGGCTTTGGCACTCCCCAATGCATGCAATGTCCAGATTCCCCCTATTAGCCGCTGTAATGGTGAGAATATCCAACAGAATTTTCCTTCAAATTATAAGTGCAAATTAGGAATAGTATTTGCACCTTAATCTTGGATTTACATGCACTAGAAATCATTTTTCTCACTGTCTTTCTCAATTTCAGCAGCCACTTCCCCTACAGCGTCCCCAACTGGTGCACCAGCTTCCTCTTCAGGTAAATGATTTTCTCCATTTGCTATTACTATTTCCACTTCCTTAAACTAGTCTTGTAAGGCATGCCAATTAGCACGTATCCATGAGCGATTCGGGTGCATGCTGAGCCAAAGGAAATACTATCATTTAGCCTGCATCGAACATGCATTTAAACAAAGTCAATATACCATTTTTGTTATGTTTTCTTCTTGAACTAGTAGTACACATTATGTCGATGTCCACTGTGTGCAGGAAGTGGATCTAAGACAGTACCGACAGGGGCAAACTCGTCAGATGGAAACGCTACCAAGTTGTCATTTTCTCTGCTGTTCTTCCTCATCTTCGTCACATCATATGCTTGGACTTACAAAACTATCTAAATCAACTTTCTCGTGCCTATTGACCTTTCCTTCCCAATAAGCCTATCTTAGATACTCTATAAATATTGTTACTCTTTAAAGATGAGGCATGTATGTATTAGTAAATGTCGAGATACTCTCGGACACAATTAGGTGGCGTTTTCTCTTTCACTGTAAGGATATTTCCAAGCTTATGTATTAGTAAATGTCGAGATACTCTCGGACACAATTAGGTGGCGTTTTCTCTTTCACTGTAAGGATATTTCCAAGCTTATGTTTCAATGCTGCTAATTCTGCTTTCGGCTGGATACAGGAATACGTAATCCATACTATTGTGCTATTAAGACATGATGCGAGAATGCTAAAAAAACCACATGATCTAATACGTTGCTCACTTTTTGTACAAAATCATTGTAACATTATAAGATGAACAGAGAAGGAAGGATAATTGAAAACAAAACAACAAACAGGTTCTAGTTTGTGTACCAGATCATTTCGAGCAACCATATTTCCCTTTCTCTTGGGTGCGTGTGAATGTGCGGCTGAGCAACAAAAGATGACCGCAGCTGAAAAGTACATTTAAAATGATCCAGCAAGCGTGGAACCATACAGAAAGAAGTCCAGATTGTGAACGTACCGGACATCCAATATCTCATAAACGTTCTGAGAATTAGAAGGTGGAACCATACAGAAGCTTGCCTTGTAGTTGTAGGGAACTATGGATAACAAGAACGACCAACAAAAGGAAAAACACTATAACAGGAATACCTTTGGGTCAGGACTCAGGAGCTTCAACAATCTCCAGGTCACATAAAGCAATGAAACATTAACATCAAATTTGAGAATATCAACTGGACTCATGTTATCCAAGCAACGCATCAAACTTTAATGCAAAAATTTCCTGCATCACTGAATTGGTGAACGTCAAAGGTCATATGCAAATGAACAAAGACTCGAAGAGTCTATATTCTAACAATCTCTTCCTTTCATTCGTTCAATCGACAGAAGGAAGCAAGAGAAGGAAAGCTAACCGTTTAACCGTTTGCAGCGCTACAACTAGAAACAAGGTCTCAAATTCAACATGGGTTGTGATTAAAACTCATCAGTGACCCCCATGAGGTCTGACCATTGTTATTAGTAATTTTTGGTATTTTTACCCGACTGACTACAGTATTCCCATATATACATGGGGTTTTGGGTTCATGATCCATCCCACCCTTTGCATATCAAATCCCATATGCCTCATCACAGTTTCTAAATACCTCCACTCCACTCCACTCTATCATACGCCTTAGCAATATAACCCTCTTTACCACTCTTTTTGTTCTTCAGATAATGGACTACTTCATGATCTATCAAAATGTTGTCGGAAATTTGCCTATCTTGAACAAAAGCACTTTGGTTTAAACTAATCAGTTTAGAGGCAAGATTCTCCTTAAATGCTTAGTCATTGCTTTGGCTATGATCTTATAAATCGCATTACATAGCAAAATAGGGCGAAATTGAGACACCTGAGTAGGGGTTTTCACCTTGTATGATGGATACTCCTCAGAATATGGCCATTCTGAAAGAAACTTTGTACTGCGCGCGTTGATCACATCGCCCCCCACGACAAATGGAAAGATTCTTATACGTCATGTTGCTCTTTTTAATTGGGTTGGAGACATATACGCTGGTATTAAGAATTGACAGTTACCATTACAAGCTATTTGCTCTTTTTCAATGCCAACCTATATAATGCAACAATTAATTAAACACGCATATACACATATACTTTACATACACATTCAAGCGCGCGCGCACACACATATGTGTGTGTGTGTGAGAGAGAGAGAGAGAGGTGTGAGAGATTGTGAGCAATCACAGTTGTCGGTTCAGTAATCAATGATCCAGATTAAATGAAATTATTCTACACATAAATTGGTTTGGATTAAATACATTTAATCCGGACCGGACAATTGATTTCCGAATCGACGTCGGCCGTGTTTACTCACTACACTCGTGTAGTGAGCAAACTCACTGCAGGCCCTGGTTCTGACAAAAGCATCTGTTTGGGAAGCAGCATGTCAAAGCATTCAAGCGCCTTTTGATTTGGCATTCCTTGCTAGGCTTAGCGACTTGATATTACGCTGCTGGACTTTGCTGCGAAAATTACACTACTGGTCCTCGTAGTTTCAGAAACTTTTTAATTTGTTCTTCACACCTCCAATTTCACACTGTAGTCCTCTGCTTTCTATTCCAAATACTTTTCAAAAGTTAGACATGTGCGGATAGAACCCTCAAGAACCCTAAAAACGAAGGCGTTGCTGTATTCATTCATCTAACAAGTGGAGGAAAAAGAATGGAGGAGAGTATAATGGAAGACGGAGAGCAGAACAAAGAGCTGGAGGTGGCTCCGGCCCTAATTGCAGTCCACCCGACCCAAGATTCCGTCGCAGTCGCCGTCGGGTCGGACCTCCGCGTCTTCGATCTCAAGTAAGCTGTTTTTCCTCCTCTTCTTTGACCTTTGTACTGGTTAATTCGACTCTCTTATGTTCGTTCTAACTTAGATAATCTAGCCCTTTACTGGAAATTGTACTCTACTCGAGTAAAGGATTGAGGTTTAAGGATATGGAGCAACTTAAATGGATAAAGGTTTGAGCTTTTAACCTGCAGAGAAGGCATAAGGTTCATATATGGGAAAGCAGAAAATTTGAAAGCCACTAATTTGCCTTGTAGAAGTTTTTAAGTAGAGGAAACTAGTTCCACTTTATTTGAGTAAAATGACAAGGGAAAGAGGTTGAGGGCCATTTTCTTTTAACTCGAGCCTAATTCGCCGCTAAAATCTTCACAAGTATTTGTGTGTTTAGAGTTGATGCATTTTTTATTATATGACCATGATAGAAGTAATCATGTAGAGTGAGTGGTCCAAGAATTTTAATTTTTAGTTTCGAGTTGAACTATCTTTATTCTGGTTTGTTATCTTTCGTGGAGTATCCCATTGGTAATTCGTAATAACACTTTTATCGTACATAGAAACAAATTGAAATAATTTAATTTCGGTTAGATGTACTAAAACACCTTGAATGATTTTGCCGTTTACTTTTTCTTCACAGGACTGGCTGTCCAGTTCAATTGGTGGACGATACTGCCGAGCCTTTTCATAGGGATTCCATTAGAGCGGTCTGTTATGGTTCAAACGGCAAGCTTTTAGTAACAGCTGGTGACGACAAACTAGTGAAGATTTGGCACACGGATGGCTGGAGCTGTATTTGTACTGTGTAAGTCTTTTTAATGTCCATAACATTCCAGTATTTTTGAAGTATCCTAGACAGTAGACACTAGTACAGTTTCTGCGAAAGATGGCAAAGGTAGCCTTCCATTGTTGTGAAGTTGATCCTAGCACTTATTTCAGTTGGCGCGCCTACTTTTTTTTCAATAGAACTAAGTTCAGTTGTTCTAGATTGATTTGTTTGGGACTTTGGACGTAATCTGAAGGGGTTCTAGTAAGGTGTTCCAACCCAAGACGTGATTGAAGTAATTGATAACATGCATCAATAACATGTTTCCGTGTTTTGGTTTCCCGTTAACATACTTAATAGATCACTCGAACAACCGCCCAATTAATGGTGGACAAGGTTGAATGAAGACAAAACCATGAGAATATTTGTGCACATTTCACTTGTACTTATACACTTTCGCTGATCTTTATACACTACATACACATATTTAAACTATCCCCCTCCGAATGGGTGAACCAAGAAGAATCCATATGGCAGTCTAGGTGATATTTTTTGCATACCAGACACCTACTGCATTCTGTAAGTTTCAGCATAAGCATCCCCTCAGCCCATGTGTAAGCTGATAAATGATAAAAATTCCTCCAATTCATACCGTACGGCTGTTGTATATGTGACAGATTGTCCGAGAAGAGAGTTAGTGCGGTTGCCATAAGCAATGATGGCTTGTTTATCTCTTTTGCTGACAAATTTGGAGTTGTTTGGGTCGTGGATTTGGATGGATTTCATGATAATCAATCTTTAGCAAGTAAGAAGGCTGTGCCAATTCTCGCCCACTATTGTAGCATCATTACTAGCCTGGTGCGTCATTTGCAATCTTGAATTTATTACTGCTTCCTCCTTCCCTGCTGTGTATGTGCCTCTGAGGGACTTTGCTAATACCTCCCGTACACGATTCAGTTTTTCTCAACGCAATAGCAATACCAAAAACTGGTCTGATAGTAATAGACTAGCACAAGTATTTGGTTCTCCTATACATGTAATACTTGGTTATGAAGATCTGTCCTTGAGAGTTGTGGGCAATACAATAGGTTTCTTTTCTTTTTTTTCCTTCCCTTTTCTGCTTTACAAAGTGTTCTTTTTAAAATTAAAAAAAATTTATATGTGTGCCTATTTTCTCCACTTTACATGTACTTTTTTTTTTTTTTATAAATTGTACAAGTGTCTTTTTGCTCCTCTAAACACGGTTCTTGTGCTATATTATGTAAAAGACTCCTTTTTGGAATAAGTCCACCTTTTGTATGTCTAAGTGACCTTTATTGCAAGCTGGGCTTGTCCTAAACTTTATATGTTCTTGCAGGAATTCTCACCAGACGGACGATTCATCATTAGTGCTGATCGGGATTTTAAAATTCGTGTAACTCACTTATCAAACTGTTAAATTTTGTTGTTTTATTTTTCGTTATGTTTTCTACTTGTTTATTTTGACCAAGTTATTCTTGTAATAGGATTACATGTGGGCTGGGCTGAAGGGGTTGATTAAATTTTCCTTAATCTCTTACCCTAATTCTTCTTTTCTCTCTTTCCTCTCCATCTCTACTTACTTGTTCCTTGCTTCAAACCCTAAATCCTTAGTTTACAAGTGAACTTGGCATCACCTTATCAGATCCTCCGATCAAACTCAAGAATACTCTAACCATAACTATATAAACATTACTATTACTAAATGGTCAATTGACTCAATTCCCTCTATGTTGATCCGACAATGATATCGTTGTGACAGGTTACTGTGTTTCCAAAGAATACTTCAGATGGAGCTCATGAGATACAGAGTTTTTGCCTTGGTCATACCGAGTGAGTCTTATGTAACCACATGTTTTACTATCTTGCATCGGTGGCAGTTAGAATAAACAAGTTCACAGCTGACAAGGGTTGGGAATTTAATTTATCTTTATGATTGAAACTTTTGTTGTTTAATTTATTCATGGAAAAAATATTGGCTGAAAACCTTGAACATGGTAAGCTAGAACCTGATTTGATGTGAGACAAATGTTTATTCATGCCAATTTAGATAGGTCTATCCATATTGATGTATGGGTGTACGGTTTTCTAAGCCACTTGGGTGTTCCATGGGGGACAAAGACCCTTACATGTTATGGTTCACTATTTTCTTGTTGATAGTCTGTAATTGTCGTATTAGTACAGCTTGCATGATAAATAAGCACTTTTGAATTCTGAAAGCCATCATTAAATGGCACTTTCAAGAATCGAATTTGACAATGGAGTTTTGATGTACTGCTGAAGCACCAAACATGTAGTGAAAAATCTTAGAGGGAGATTTATTTCTGTTTTCATTTGTCTTTCTTTGGCAGGTTTGTTTCCTGCCTAGCCTTTGTTTGGGATTCAGATAATCCTGATGGGCTCCTTGTCTCTGGAAGCGGTGATTCAACAGTGAGTGATCATAAAATTGTTCGCATGAATTGCTTTTTGCCTCTCTTTTTCCTTAGTCTGTGTTGGGGTATTGGATTCCTGGATGGATTTGTGGATGGGAAAGAACAGGCATGGGGTTCTCTTTCATTTTCTTTTCCTAGGAAGTGAACTGGAATTTATTCCCTTTTCTTTTCCCTGCCATCCCTCTGAAAACCTAATATCCAAACACAGCCTTAAGGTTCTAGACATGGCACATATCTGACTGCCCTGCGAATTTTCAGGTTCGATTGTGGGATATAACGTCTGGCTCTCTCCTTGATACCTGTGAAGTTGGAGCAGAGGTAAGCTTTGGTTGGGTTCCGTTTCATAATGCTGCCAACATTCTGAAATTGAAGTGTTGACGTTTTGGTCGGGTGAGGTCACTTGTATTACCATCAAGTTCTAGGAATGGATATTCCCCCATTTCCTCTCCAACAAAGCTGGGAGTTCTGAGTCTCTTATATCCCAGTTCAGTATGTTCTTCCTGATCAGCTTTTGCTGATGGGCCGCTTGTTTTTTTGTCGGTTATTCGATATTAGCTTACTCTTGCAGTCTTACTTTGTAAAGGCAGGATCTCAAGGATTTCAACTGTCTAATGGAAAAGAAGATGAATGCTGTCCTGCCATTACTGATCTATGTGCCATTCCAATCTGTTCGTTAGTTGCAGTGGCCATTCAAGGGTAAGTCTCTGGAGTCTGGCCCCTTATTCAACCTTCTTTGCCAATTTGATTTAATGCCTTGAAAATTCTGAGATGGATGTTCTATGCCATTGCAGGCTCTCAGGAGTGGTGCTTTTGAGCTGCAACCTTTCTGACAAAACTCTTTCGATTACTCAGGTACATACTATTAGCCTTATAAGTAGGGCAAGCTTCCAAAAGGATAAATCTTGTCCTTGCACATTAAGGATTGAATAAAAGATTTAGTTTGTCTGGTATGAACTTTCAAAACAAAGGGCCCTCCAGATGCCTTTTACGACAAAAACATCACTGCCACATTCTAATTCCCAGTTGAAGGTTTCTGTTTTGTGTAAGAGTAGCATTTGCCTTTGGACAATGCAGCTTCTCAGCTTGCATTGTCCTACAATCGGCAGTACATTCAAAGCTCTGTAGCTTTCTCAAAAATTTTGAAATCTAAGGAATCTTTTCTTCCATTTTGGTTTTCTCAACTATTAGTAATAGCTGGAATCCTTGGAACCTATACTTCTTTTTCGGTTTCCTCCAACTGTTGAATCTTTCAGGTGATTTCCATCAAGGGAGAGGCCTTCATTCCAACAAGCATGGGAACCAGCTCCTCTTCAGATGTATTGTGGATGGTGACTGGCGTCTCCAGCTTGCAAGGCTCTAATTCCAATTCTTTGGCCCGTGTGAAGGCTATATCCGGTTTCATCAAAATGAAGCCAGATTCTGGTGAGGTTGAGTCGACTGTGTTGGAAGACAAAGATATCCCTGGGGGAATGCAACTGCTCGAAAAGTTGCAAGGAAGTGCTAAAATCAAGGAGGAGGTAGTTTTGGCAGCTGCAGAAATTCTGAAAACAGCCATGCGCAATTTGCTGATTAAGAAGCAGTACTCCGTGGAGAAGCGCGAGTTCAGAAAGAGGGGCAGAAACGATAGAAAAACCAAACACTAACAAGATTTCGACAATGGTAGCAGTAGCACCCTTTGTTTGGATATTTTTCGTTTTTTGGGTAACGTTCAATTTTGAGAGCAACTTTGTATGCATTATGCAGCTGGTTTCTCTTCTTGTTTTTGTTCTCATAGTTATTTATCACCCAGCGGGAATGGTTTTAGGCATATTACTCTTCTTTTTTTGAGAATTAGGCAGATTTTTCACTCAGGAAAATTTATTTTGAGATGTAGAAATCAAGGGCTATTTGTTCGAGCATTTGCTGTTCAAACATCTTGAGGTGTTAGATGCGGACGGTTTTTTTTTTTTTTTTTTTTGAAGGCTATCAACTTGACAGCAAAGCATCCATTTAGGTATAAATCAAGAACCAAATACAAAAACAGAACAAAACAACAAAATACAAGAAAAACAGTTCAGCTCCGATGTTAGACTCAACACTCAACTCGTAGAGGTGGGTGGGTGGAGGATTGTCACTAAATCTTGTTCCTGCCACAGTATCCCCACAGGATCTGTGTCTCTTGACACCTTCATTGTAGCCGTTGAAGAGCTCAGGAACCTATCAACTAAATCGACCTGATTCGAGAACCGGAACCCAAATCTGAACTCCAGATTTGGGTCTCCGAAACTAAAAAATGAGGAGAGTGGGAGATCTTGTTAGTGTTCGGTTTTTCTACGGACGCTCATAGAGCAAAAACATAGACACTCATCCAAGCATCCGCAGATGCAGACGGACACTTGTGCTGGGGTTTTCTTGGCGTATGGTTATGCTTTAATAGAGTTTTAGTGGAGTGGGTCTGTTGACTTAGCAACGGTACTTATATATCTAGTTGAACTTGATTTCTGTATATCTTGTTGAACTTGATTTCTGACCCGTCATTAGTCAAGACGCTTCTATAGGTACCGACCACATACCGACCGGCGTGGATGACTGTATGAGCTCGATCCAAAATCACCCCATTTGATGTCCGATTGCCTCGATTCCCGCGTAGTCCCACTCGGAACTCGATTTTGAGAAGGATGAACGGTTCGGATTTATCGTTTGGGACCCACAACAAGGTCCCCGACCCCATCTGTACGCAGTTTGTACACATGGGGTCTGTACCCCCTTGTTTTACCGCGGTCACTAGCATGGAAGCCATTTTAGGCACGTTACTTTTGAACCCAATTGGAGTCTCTGTCAGTACTACTATCTTTTCCCCTAAATGATTAGGGTATTGGTTTTTGACCTTTTGTACTCTTATTTTTCGTAATCAAGACACGTGTTACAATAAGGAGACGATATTTTTCTTTTTTGGAAACCTATCTTAGCTAGTGACTGGCCAGCTCTTGGCATAAGCCAATGAAGTCACCGCTTTAGACCCCTCAAAAATGTAAACAAATAGGAGGCCCCAAATATGTAAACCTCTTATATATTAGGATAAGCGTTGTTTATTTTTGGATGACTATATATTTAATTTTGTGCGATGATAAATATTTTATAATGATTTTTTATGAAGATGTGTTGAAAAATTTGTATTATGCAAAATACATGGTAGACTTCATCTAATGAGTTTGTTTCAGCCTCCAAAACTAATGAGCCGGCACTGGCCAGTGTAACAAAGCAGAATTGCTAAAAAAATGGAGGACAATAGAGACTTGAGAGGAAAAAAAGAAGGGAGAAATTACAATGATTACCCATCAAGTTTCCGTCTACCACATTCTTCTTTCTCGTTAGGGACCTCCAAAAAAATTTGCTTAGGAAATTGGTAAATATATATCATTCACACATCCTCCTACAACAAATAAAAACTTACAAAGAATGATGCAAAACAATACAACATTTAGCAATTCGCTTTCACCCAAAAAAAAAAAAAAAAAGAAGCAATTTGCTTTCACCAAGTGATTATCCGTAAATCACATATTCCTTGAAACATAATTATAATTTGAACTTTTATTGGGAATAAAATTCACATAGAATTTTTATTTTGGCACAACATTACTCTTCCCTTCCCTTCTTGGTCATTTGGCTGTTGAACAAAGACTGGAACATTTAAATTGTGATCTCTCTGTGAACTTGATAATATAAATATATTTGTAAACATTAATTATCGCACAAAATTGATATAGAATGGTCGTGCTTATGGCATTCAAAGGAGGCTTTAAATGACACTTGGTACAAAGAAAAGGACTTCCAATTGATTGACGCGGTAAATATGGGGGTCCTTGGACTGCAAAAGTCTATGCAGGGTGAGTTTGGTTGTAGTACTTTTTACGACTTGTTGGTAGTTTCTCTCTTAATTTTCGTTAGTTTCGGGTCAAATTTTTACATTATGTTATTTGTTTTGATGACAGGAATCGAAATAATATATGAATATAAATCGATATTTAAAAAAGTCATATAAGACGACCAAAAAGAGAAAAAAAGAATTATTCGTTTTGACGAGAGGAATCAGAATAATATATAAATATAAGTCGTCTGGCATGAATTTTTTTTCAACTTTGAATTATATTTCTATAATCTTTTGATTTCTCTCATCGAATCAAATGATGCGATGTAAAATTGCACTCCAAAATTACTAAAAATTAAGAGAGTGACAGAAAACTATCCCCAAAATGTCTAAAAAACTTAGGGCAAAAATATTCACCGTTCCATTGACTTTGGCTTTTTTATTTTTGGAATTTTTTAGTTGATGTATGTGAGGAAGTCTTGAAAAGATTGGAAAGTCAAGAAAGCCCAAAATCCCATAAATGTACTTAGAGTGAGTTCTAACTAGGATATTTTCGGTGTTTTTTTATTTTTCCACAAGTTATTCTCCTCACATGTATTAACTGATTATATATTTTGTAGTCTAAAAATACCGAAAATATAATAACGGAAACTCACCCTTAGTGGAAGGGCGCCTCTATCACAATGGTCCCATTTAGTAATAGGAATGTCTTGGATTATGCAACTCCATTGCCAAAAAGGAGTAACTGGACCACCTTAAAACATGATGAAAGCTGAAAGAGGAAGATGTATCATTTGTACGGACCGGGGGCTGCTGTCTCTTCTTCGAGTCGGCAGGATCTTTGTATAACAGGTTTTGAAATTGTATCCGAGCTACAATTACCCACCGGGGGCTGCTGTCTCTTGGAGTCGGCAAGATCTTTGTATAACAGGTTTTGAAATTGTATCCGAGCTACAATTACTCGTGGATGATTTTTTACTCAATTTTAGTAGGGAAAATGAATTTTACGCCCTCTTTTATTCCTAAAACACCTTCTTTTTTGTCTTTATTTACTTGAAAGCCTCAAATTGCCCTTCATATGGTAAAAAATGACTCGTGAGGTAAAGGTCATTTGGTAATTTAAAGGTAATAAAGACAAAAAAAAAAGAGTGTTTGGGGATAACAGAGAGTGTGAAAATCATTTCCCGTTTAGTAGTATATAAATGCTGACATTTTTGTAGTTTTGTGTGGAATTATAATAACACGAACACTAACAACACTTCTCTTTTCTCCATAAGTAGAAATTGACAAGTGAAATTTCTCAATAATCAGGCCAATTTTCTTGATTTTGTTAATACTTTCATGGCTGGTCAGGCTGGATTTGTGATTTGTGAAATGTCAAAACATAGGAGAGTACAGGAGATTTTGATATTTGAAATTTTACAGGCTGACCCCAAGAGATTCCTCCGGTAGTAAAGTCAATAAAAGATTTGTTTGTTTCAAAGGTTTCAGATTCAATTTTATTTTCAATAGTTCTTACGGTCACTTCATCTACATGTGTGAGCATGGATAGAGTCATGGAAGGGGCGTATTACCGGAAATAATTGAGCTTGCGCTTTCCTAGTTGACTAAAAGGAGCTAAAGCCTAAAAAATACGAATTTCGAGACAATACATTCTTCTCACATGCATTAACTAAAAGTCCAAATAGCGAAAACAACTTTCTTAAAGTCCATAATTTACCGACAAGTTTTTTTTATGGAAAACTCACCAATTTTTGCGGGAAACACCTTGTTTAGGGGTTTTTCCTTTCAGTTCCCCGTTTTTTGTTGTGAGAGAGAGAGAAAAAAAAATTTGATGAAACTATATTGAGAAAAAAAAATTGATGAAAAACTATATTGAAAATTGTCCAAGGAAAGAGAGAGGTTCTTAACAATGAGAACCAAACCGAACAAAGGAGGGTCCCTCCCTAGGCCCTTTTTGATAAGAAAAATGATTTTCAACACTCAAACTTGTTAACCGCATTTGTGTGAAAATCAAATTAGAATGATTTTTGCACTTCTCAAATTATTAATTTTGAGGAGCCGAGTGCAAAAATCAATTTGAGAGTACGAAAATCACTTTTTCGGGTGCGAAAATTATCATAAAGAAGTGCTCTAAAATGAGAAGGGCTTTGTCTCCATGATGCGGCAAAAAGAAAGAAATGGGCCGACGACCGGGCCAGACCTCAGACAGTATTCTTTACTTCGGGCCTGTTAATTTTATGTCAAATCACTCTTCTGACAAAGGCACGCCTCTAACCTATGTCGGGCCCGCTGAGCTTTAGAAAGTAGAAACAAGTACTCCCTCCACAATTTTCTTGTCCATTTCTCGAAATGAGTGTTACTCTCTCCGTCCCATTTTAATAGTCCAATTCGGTCTCGTCTCCAATGCAATTTTTAAATGTTGATATCTTTCAATCTATAATAGTTTTAAAGATTTTATATAATAAAACTAATTGATATCTATCATATGAGATTCATATTGCACATGAAACTCATTATAGATAGAAAGATATTAACAATTTAAAAATTGCATTTGAGACTGAACTGGACTATCAAAATGAGACGAAGAGAGTATTTTTCAGTTGTTTATATTTTTCAAAATGTAATGTTTTTTATAATTTTGAAAACATTGTTTAATAGAACTCATCGAGAACTATCAAACAAGATCCGTATTGAATATTTACAATATTATACATTTGAAAATATGAACAATTTTTTGAGGTATTGTGAACTGTGCAAGTGGACATGAAATGCAGTATGAGACAAAGGAAGAAGTAATTATTAAGTGGTCCTAGAGCACTAAGTGGCGGTATCTCAACACTCCTAAACACTACACATTTTGTGACCGGAGTCAAGCACGTGAAACGATCTCCGTGTTCTTGAATGAATTTTATCTCATAAAATCTAATTTTGATAAAATCTAACATTCTCAACGGATTTTAGCAAAATTAGATTTTATCAACACTAGATTTTATGACACAAAATCATTTATCAAACACCTTTATCAACCCTAGATTTAATCCATTGAGAAAACAATGTCATTTTGTCACACCTCTAAACAAAACTACATTTTATCAAAATTAGATTTTATCTCATAAAATCCATTCAAGAACAAGGCCTCACATTTTCCTTCTATATATTCTATGTTTGATGTGCTTTTTCTTCACCATTCAAGTATTTGGTCCGGCTCCTCTCATCAAGCTTCCGTTTATTTCGCCGTAAAATATTTTCTGCTCCAAAATATTTTGTTATGTAAAACGATTTTGCCAAAACAAAATTTGTCACTTCATTTTCCATCGTTTGGTTGTAATTGGAAAAACTATATAACAATGACAATTTCCCTGATCCATCATCATTATCAGCTACACTGATGAGTTTACCAACAATTAGGAGAGTATTTGGAATAAATATATTTGCATTTTTGTCGTCTCTGATTCAATCCATTGAACAGATATGCATATATACCAGAGAGAGAGAGAGAGAGAGAGAGGAGGAGAACCAAGGAGAGAGAGTAGAAGTCAATTTCCTTCATTTGCAAGAAAAAAAATTTACAGAGTAAAATGTTTTACCTATATTTTGTCAACCAAATACTAGAAAATAGAGAGAATATTGTACGGGATAATATTTTAGGGTAAATAATCTACTTGCCCCTTAAACTATTCGAAAAATGTTTATTTCCCCCTTTAACTATCAATTGTATTTATTTGCCCCTTTAACTATGTAAAAACTATTCAGTTCGTCCATTTCAAAGTTACCAAATAGGGTATTAAAGTCATTCACCTACTCCTATATCTCTTCTTCTCCTCTCTTCTCTCTCTGCTCTCTCTCTCCCGTACCCTTCCCACTCATTTTAAAGTTAATTACCAAGGAAGGCTTTCCCTCTTCTTTGAAGCGGCATAGAGAATTAATAACATGGGAAGCTGACTTGGCAAGAGTATTAATTATATTAGTTACTTCATCTGGGTTCTCACTTTGTGATTAGCCAAAGTAAAAAAAAAGAAAGGTCATTTCTCTGCATCTCTTTTCTTTGCCACTGAAAACCAGTTCGTGCTTTGCTTGGTTTTGAGACTTTTATCCTAGTCTTAAAACTTAAGGTATGGAATGTAAAAATGCAAATAGAAACAAGAAGAGAGAGTTGGTCGTCTTCTCAAAGTCGCTACCGGAATCCATTTCATCGAACTCCGACACAACGGTGTCGGCACGGAGGCTGATGATGATTACTTCAAAACCCAATTTGAGCACTATTGTCAGCATGCACATGGTGATGCCTTGACACTTAAATCTGTTTAATAGCCTTTAACAACAATAACAGACTAACAGTACAGCAATGGCGTCATCTTCTCTCTCTCTCTCTCTCTCTCTCTCTCTCTCTGTGATCGAGTAAAGTAAGTTGGCTCTCCTTTTTTGTTTTTCCATCCAACTAACGTTAAAATTGGATGGAATGGATGAACTCAGTAGTTTTTACATAGTTAAAGGGGCAAGTAAATGCAATTGATAGTTGAAGGGGAAATAAACATTTTTCGAGTAGTTTAAGGGGCAATTAGATTATTTACTCTAATATTTTACATCAAAACAAACGGAACCTAGTATTAATATTAACTCTGAAGCATATTTTGAGAAACTACTTAAAATATTATACTCCTTTCTGTAAAGTTAAGTTTTTACGTAAAGACAAATAATTTAATTTAAAAATAAAATACTTCTTGTACAATTTTAAAAAAAATTCAAATAATGTAAAACAGTATTTGAGGTTTTAATTTGATGCAGAATTTTTTTTAGAACTATATCTTTTTTTAAAATTGGCGTAGTAGACTAACTATACGATGCGGAACATGGAATATAAAAAGCGGGTTTTGATAACGTTGAATGAAATGAGATTGTTTAAAATATAAACAACCAAAATTATATGTAGAAATTAATTGAGACAAGAACCTCAACATCCTTAGGGGAAAAAAAAAAAAAAAAAGGAAAAAGAAACAAAATAAGACGCAAGCTTATCTTCAAAGTTTTTACAATTATTGTTAAGGATGAGGCAGTTGGTATATTATTTCCTCGTAATCCTGTGTTCGAAGTGAGGGGGTGTGGAATGACTCTACCGTGGGTTTGGGGTTAAAAAAAAATCACACGAGCCAAATAAAATGATTTAAAATTTTCGCAAATAAAATGATTTAAAATTTTCGCAAGTTTTAAATTAAAATATATGAATGGATGACTTTTTATAAAGAGAGTCAATTACAAACGAGCTTTAATTTCTCTTTAAAAAAAAAAAAAGAGCTTTAATCGCGTCAGACATGAACCAATATCGAGTAGCTTAATTTTTTAATACATCATAACTCCTTTGAACCGAGCAATGACTTGTTTGCGTTTAGTTTAAAAACTCATCAATCTTCAAAAGATGTTTAAGTGTGATTTATCAATCACCAGCGGCGGAGTCAAGAGATTTATCAATCACCAGCGGCGGAGTCAAGAGGGGGCCGAATTATGAAAGAAAGCTTAGTTCGATCATTTTTTTGAAAATTAAATCCTATCATTTGACAAACCAGAATCATTGTGGCATAGGATCATTCACCATAATTTAGTATTATCGAAATGAAAATTGTTCTTATTTTTATTTTTATTTTTTTTGAAATTTTAATTTTTTCTAATTATCTATAAAAAAATATGCACAATATACTTCAAAATTGGAAAGTAGGGTATACAGCTCCGCTACTGTCATTCACCAGGAAGCTTTTAATTAGTGAGCTCAGGCTCAAGCATTAGTGATTTGGTTTGTTTTTCCTACCTACTTCTATCAAGGACGAAAAAAGGAGAGGGAGAGTGCCATAAAGAGTAATAAGGTATCTATCGGTTTGGGTCAGGATCCAGGGATCTTATAGTGCAGTGTTGCACTACAACTCTGTAGGACGACACACGAGCCATTGATCTCGATAGTCAACGGCTCGAAATTTATCTCTGCAATGGACTTCTCGAATCGTGCAAGTGCCAAGATAAAATTTGAGTTGTTAATTGCATGACCACGTAGTGCGGCAGGATCCCCAAATCCATTTGGATCAAACCCAAGGATCTTGCAGGGCTTGTAGTGCACAATCTAGAAATCGTCGGAAGTGTTTTCAACGATTCAGATTTTATACATTATCTTACATGTAAGATACTATTTTACTGGTAAGTTAATCTGGACCCTTAAAAACAACTTCGACGACCCAAATTGTGTACTATAACCTTCTAGGGCACTTCGTCCAACAGGATTCCGATTCTGTTGGGATCCCCTGTATTCAGTGGCTAGAGATTAATTTCAGCAGTACTACCTATCTAGAAAACTTGCCTAGAAAGTATCCAAAAAATTGCAACCAAAAAATTGCAATGAATGCAAGTGAATCTGAGCTATTCAATGCAATTTCATGAGTACTTTCGGAGCAACTTTTCTGAACAATTAGCATTTTCCCATTACTTTTCCACAATTCACCTATTCAAAAACTGTACTATGAGATTGCATTACGGTGATGGAGCGAGTCAGGGCAAAACTCCATTGAGAGAGAAAAAAAAGGGCGATTTTTTTTTCCACTTTTGCTTTGACGATGTAGGGTTTTCAGGGTACTTTCTGGACAATTTTTCTAAATACTACTCCCTCCGTTCCAAATTTGTTGTCCATTTACGGACATGCATGTCATTTTTCAATTACTTATATCTTTCAATCTATAATGTTTTTTTACAATTTTGAAAACTTTGTTTAATAGAACTTATCGAGAGCTATCAAACAAGATCCATAGTGAATATATATAACATTATACATTTGAAAAATAAACAATTTTTTGAGGTGCTGTGAATAGTGCAACTGGACAAGAAATATGAGACGGAGGGAGTAAGCATTTTCGGGTTACTTTTCCGCAATTCACCTACTCAAAAACAGTATGAGATCGTGAGTCAGGACAAAACTCCATTGAGAGAGAACAAAAGGACGAAATTCTTTTTTTTTTTTTTTGGTTTCACGGTGATGGTCTTCACACCAGCTTACGAGCCTTCGACTAATTTTTTATTCGGTCCGATAAAAAGGCGGGTCATTTATAACGAGACTGAAGA
The DNA here is from genome assembly GCA_963854785.1 of Vaccinium vitis-idaea. Classification (NCBI taxonomy): domain Eukaryota; kingdom Viridiplantae; phylum Streptophyta; class Magnoliopsida; order Ericales; family Ericaceae; genus Vaccinium; species Vaccinium vitis-idaea. The sequence continues at coordinate 37,895,689 of OY978223.1, forward strand.
ATTCACAAAAAATTACTTTCTTGTCACTTGACTTCAAGAATTAAACTCTAATTAACCGTGAGGGAAACAAACTCTCCAACTATCCGTACTAATTTTTCGGGCTAGAGGACGAAATTCAATTGACGTGTTTGTTTGAAAAAGCATCTAGAGAGAGGGGAAGAGAATTTCTAGTCTGGTGATAAACAAACCACTTTTGCTGACTCTCCTGGCACACGCCATTTAAGCCACGCGCTCTTCCTCTTTAAAATCAGATTACAGTCCTCCTTCGACCAGTAGCCAGAGCTCCTCTTTCTCTTCTTTTCTTTTTTGTAAGCTTAACTTGTAGTAAATTCATGTCCATTTGTTTTTCGCAGAGAGTAAGCGATTTTGCAGAGAGTAAAATAGACGTGCTAAAGTGATAACAGCTACAATTAAAAACCCACTAACAGAACAGTAGAGGCAAGGGGGGGAGGAGTTGAAAGAGAGGTTTTTTCATTACCCAATTGAGAGAAAAGTTGAATCAATTTTGATTGATTTCCCTTTCTTGTTGATGGAACAAGAGCATATAGAGAGAAAAAGCAAAACAAAGAGAGAAAAAAGTTGATGAGTTTTCTTCCACTTTTTTCCCTTTTTCAAGCCAGGCATGGAGGCTACTGAAACCCCGAAGATTTTTCCCCTTTCTCTTTTGCACCATCATTTTGTTTTCTCAAAAGAGGGTTGCTTTTTCATTTCACTTTTGAAGTTCAGAGCTAGTTAATCTCTCTTATCATTGAGGTCAGTGTCCTTTACTGGTATTATCTTATCTTCTTGATTTCATCTTTCCAATTATTTCTCTTTTGCTGAATCTGTGATCTGGGTATCTTTTTTTGCAGTGGGATAAAGCCATTTTTGGTTGAGTAATCTCTCTTATCATTAAGGTTAGTGTCCTTTACTGGTATTATCTTATCTTCTTGATTTCATCTTTCTGATTATTTCTCTTTTGCTGAATCTGTGATCTGGGTGTCTTTTTTTGCAGTGGGATTAAGCCATTTTTAGTTGAGATTCGATCTGATTTAAGTTATGCTGAGGAATAGATCAAGAGCAGTGACTACCAAACAAGCCCTTATGCCTGACCAGAGCTTTCCATCACCTCCTTCACAAAACCACACCAAACCCATTTCATCTTTCCTTGGTTCACCAAATTATTTGACTGGGTTTTTATTGAAAGGTCATTTTGATACTGATACAATGAGCCCTACTTCAGTTCTTGACACCAAACCATTCACTACAATCAACCAACCTTTTGGGTATGATAAAAGCCAGTCCAGACCAAAACCCCACAATATTTTCTCAGGAAACAAACACCCATGGGAACAGTTGGACCCAAAGGGCATTGGTCTTGCTCTTGTTGACTCAGTGATTGATGAAAAGAAAGATGAAATTTCCTCCCATAGTAGAAAGGTCTTGTTTGGATCAAAGCTTAAGATTCAAATTCCCCAAATTCCACCCAATGCATTTTCTCCTGGTGAATCACCGAAATCTCCTGCAGATTTTGGAATTAAAACTAGGAATTCACAAGTTGTGAATAAGTTATCCCCATTTGGGTCAGCGAAATCTAGCACCCAAACAAAGGAAACGCCTCAGTTTCTTTCTGCTAGTGAGATCACTGAGATGGAGCTTTCTGAGGACTACACATGTGTGATCTCTCATGGGCCTAATCCAAAAACCACCATTATATATGATGATTGCATTGTTGAGAGTGGATGTGGAAGTGTTGGCTTTTCTGGAATGAACAAGGAGTACAGTTCGTCGCCGGAAAGGTCGAATTTTCCACCGGAGAGTTTCCTTAGCTTCTGTTACTCTTGCAAGAAGAATCTTGAACTGGGGCAAGACATTTTTATCTACAGGTTAGTCAATTTTATACCATTCTTTTTATACCATTTGCCTCTCTCAATAGTATACCATTTGGAACTGAATTCAGATATATAAAGGCCTTAAGAGTTAAGACTTCAGATTGCAGTTCTAAAGAATCAGGTTGTGCTGTGATGCATGAAACTGGAATTTGATTTCACCTTTTCTCATGAATGGTTGTAGGCAACATCTTCTGAGCAAGCCTACAAACGAAACGAGTCGAGTCGAGCCGAGGAGTAATTTCTTAAGATAATTTAAGTTAATGAGCTTTAAAATGTGTTGAAAATTGAATTTTATGTTTATAAATGTGATCTCAAATTAGTTTCAATTTAATTAGTAAGGAACCTAGTTCAAGCAATGCATATGACCTTATCAAATTGAGCTCACAAAATTGAATAAATAGCATAGCTCTCAACCGAACTTTTAACGAGTCGAACACAATACAGACTCGTATAACTTGGTTCATTTCACAGTCTTATGTCTAAATCCCATTGTTCCCATGGTCATTTGTAATCTTGCTTTCTTTTGTTGCAGAGGTGAGAAGGCCTTTTGCAGCTCCGAATGCCGCTGGCAAGAAATGCTTTTTGATGAAGTGGCGAATCCAGAATTTTAATTATGCTTCGAGGAATCGTTCTTGATTAAATTCAGCATTGTAGAATTTCATTTTTCTTGCTTTGACCACTGGAGGGTCACTTATCAATTACATTCTACGGACCAAAATAGCTTATTGAATCAGTTCTTTACTTTCAATCCTTTTTTTTTTTTCTGGGTTTTTGTTTTGTTGTAATATATTCTTGGAATTTTCTGTAACCTCCCCTGGATATAGACATAAAGAGAGGGTTGTATTGCAGACATATATTGATGGAATTATTACGGAGTATTTAATTGTTTCTGGGGTTTTCCCCCAGTTTCTTGCTTAAAGTAGGTGCTGAATTAATATCAAAATCTTACATCACCATTATTTAGGAGGTGGCTTTCCCGTGCACCGTGTCATGCACTCATCCGGTCGTTCATTGCTAAAATACATGGTTCAAATCAAATCCAATCTCACGTGAGAGCCATTGTTTGGATTTGATCCGAACCATACATTTTCGCAACGGACGGCCGAATGGAGTGCATGGCACGGTGCCATGCACCTACAGTAGGGACCCCATATCTCATTATTTAAATTCCATGCTAATCTCCATAATGTTTCTTTCTATGATGAGTCTGCGTATTTTATTGACAAAGATTCTTTATTTAATTTAAAATTAATTCTTTATTCTGTTGTATCTTATCTTCTTCTGCCTGTGTCTCTACCCCATACTTTAGTTTAATCTGGGTTGAGTAATCATTTTGGTCATGAATACTATGTAGTAATTACGTAAATAAGTTTGATCCGAAACTTAATTTCCCAAGATAATAAATCCAAAGTTGGAGTCTTTTTCAGACCATTGCTGATCCAATCAGTTGAAAATTTGGAAGTAGTTTGATAATTTGGATTTTTACTTTGTGAGAGAAAATTCCAAACCATCACACTCACACCATAACAATTTTCTTTCATGTTATTTGTAGATTCTAATCCAAGGGGTTAGCAGGTGTTTTAGGTACTATTAACTGGACCAGGGTGCTGGGAACCCCTCAGCCGTCCGATCGTATTTTTGATGGCCCAGATGTATTCGGCAATTTTGATTTTATTTTACCAGTAAAAAATCAAAACACATCCTGACCATCCAAAGCATGGTCAATACATGTGGAGCTATGCTCCAATTTTAATTGAGCTCTCCGTCAACCAACAGTAGGATTGAGTCCAGTATTAATCAAGATGCGCTTAAGCACAATTGAGTTCAAGGTTCTAAAACTCGCTAGGCGCTCCCAGGACGGTCGGGCACATTCTAGCTTCCAAGGCCGGTACTCAGCGCCTAGTCAGGCAATTAGTCGGTCTAGTTGAGTCGGCGAGGGACCTTCTAGCGCCTAGGCGGCAAGTACTCGGTCTTCCAAATCTTTTTTTAGAACACTGATTGAGTTATTAAAAAAAAAATTCAAATTCTAAATCGCCTGGGGAAGATAACAATAAAAGAGAACCATTGTGGAGAAAGGAACAAAAAAAACACTTATTTTTGTCCTGCCAAATGAGGAAGGAAGAAAATATGTAGTCATCAACAAAATTCATTGTATGATACTCACAAATAATTGAATATCAACTTCCTTGTTGGCCTATACATCCACCTCACCCATTGACAACATATGGGACAAAAATACAAGAAACCTTCAATTATTAATGAGATGGATATGCATGGGGGAATCTGCTTGGTACACCTGTTCCCATTCTCCACTTAATGCAAACCCTGCTCCAAATTGGCAACTGAATTTCAGGCTGGGTTTGGAGTCTCTCGGGACCAAGTTTTGGACTGGACAATTCAAATCTGGCTATACATAGGTATATTAAAATTTCGAATTTGCTCAGATGTTAATGATAAAGTGTACAATTCGGAGACGGTCTAGAATAAGACTATGCCGTCCAGTCCAAATTAATAATTGGAAACGATCCAATTCATTTCAAATTTCCACTCAAGTATATTAGTAAATTCCAATCCTATCCTTCCACGGGGGCGCCTCCAACTCCCCCTACTCGCCGGCCACCCTCCAGCTTACGACCTCGTCTTTTCAAAGCCCTCCGCAGCCTCCACAGTCCAACCTCCGCCAGTTACATTGATGGAGGATCAAATCCACCACCCTCATCTCCGATCCAAGTCTCAGGAGGGTCACATCTGTTGAGGTCGCAAAGTTTTGGGGTGATTTGGCACTTCCTCCGACGAATAAGTGGCCAGATTTTAGGCGGCAGCTCCGGCAACCTGACGTTTCTTTGTTTTTCTTTTCGGTTTGTTCTTGTTTATTTCCTTTAATGGAGATTTATGTTCGCTGTGACAAACTTTCCATCTGATTGTGAATAAATCTGAGAGGGATTACAAGAAACCACCCAAAAGGAGCAGCAACAGTCAAAAAAATAATATCAAAGAACATAATTAGCCGACCAAAATTATTTTGGGATTATTACCTCTAGCCTCTAGGTCTAGAAAATAGATGTCTAATTACCACTAAGGTAATGACAAGGCACATTCGAACTTGTATTTGCAATAGGGAAAAAAAAAAACCTCTGGACCCCTAACATAAAAATACGCCCTAACTTCACCATTCCAAACAACGTATGAAGGTACCGAACTTGTCAAGGTGCACATATACCAGCCCGTACACCTGGTTATCAATAAAACGAAACACCTTTTGATCCAAACCTACTCAGACATAAAAGTACCGAAATGGAGGAAAACCTCCATTGTACTGCTGTTATCACAATAACAGAATTAAAATAACACTCAACTTCTGTCTTCATTTTTTTATGAACAGTTTACTTCATTCACATACGATGTTTATACCTACAAAATGGAATACTAAAAATAACATAATCTTATCGCAATACTAACAAAGATGCTAACCAACCAAAAAATAGGACAAATTGGAGGATTGGGGGATCTTGCCGTGCACGGCACCGTGCCATGCACTCATCTGGCCATCCATGGTGAAAGTGCACGGCTCGGATCCAATCAAATCTCATGTGAGAGTCATTGCTTGAATTTGATCCAAGCAGTGCATTTTCACAACGAACGGCCGGATGAGGTGGATGGCACGGTGCCATGCACCTATGCACAGCAGGGACCCCTTGTCCCAAATTGGTCCGAGTAAGAAATAAAATTCACTGGAGTGGGAAAAAAACATTTACGGTCCATAAATCCATTCCAATTTGCATGACTAATCAAAATGGCAACAGAAATAACACTGCAGTCTAAAGTGTAGCCAGCCAGCAAAGAAACAGATTAGCTACTACAATCCATACGATATTATATTACTTCCCACAAACTAACGGATGCAGGTTCCAAAAGACAAAAACACAGTACGATAATACCAACTATTGAACAGAACATCAGCTGCATACGGTTCCACAAACGACAGAATCGTAAGAAAACAGAGGTGGGAAAACAAGAAAACAGGACCCAGTAAACTATAAGGAACTCTCTCAAAGAACACATCTTGGTTGAAAAACAATCTCCTGAATTCCTTCGAGTGGCTCCCTTGTTCCTGCATCATTATGAAGGGGGGAAAAAACATTAGAGCCAATCATGTGACAACAAAAATATCAATGCAACAGTGCTGTGAAACAAAAGTGATTACCTTGCGAATGACTTTGTCTGATCAACACTCTCCAAGAGCAGAATTCGCATGAACCATAAAAGGACTCAAAAGTGGTCGGAACCACTTCGAAACTAAGACAACCATAGTACCATGACACACAAACATAATGTGACGGGGCAGAAACACAGTAAGATCATACTAACTCTTGACCAGAACATCAACTGCATATGGTTCCGCAAAAGACTGGCAAGAAAACAGAGGTAGAAAAACAAGATGATTTGAAGACAGGACCCAGTAAACACATCCTGGTTGACAACCTCCAAAATTCCTTCAATTGGCTCCCTTTATCCTGCATCAATAAGCCCAAAAACACCCGATTAGTGCCAATTACATGACAACAAAAACATCAATGCAACAGTATTGCAAAGTAGTAAGTGCTTACCTTGCGAATGGCTTGGTATGATCAACAATCTCCAAGAACAGAATCTCACATGAACCTTACAAAGACTCAAAAGATAGTACCAGAATACACAAACACAAAGTGACAGGGCTTACGCTGGACAACAAAACACAGATAACCCTATTGGGGCCAGAGCAATGGAGAGAAGATGAGGCAATTAACTACTACTTTCCCTTCCCACTTTCCAATTTAAAAAGCAGAAAAGATGGTGAAGGGGAATTCAACACTCTCTCAGAGTGAAGACATAGGAGTCAGACCTAAGCTGAAAGAAAGCAACAAAGGAGGAAATGGTGCAAATGAAGAAAAACAAATGGAGCAGCCCATTCAGGCCACAAAGGCCAAAAGAAAGAGGTAGAAGTAAGCAAAGGATTGGCTACGTCAGGCAAGATTAAATCTACATTGGAGAAGTAACGGATAATGACACTAGAGACACGATTAAGGAGACGATATAATCATCAATAAACAAAAATCCTACAGAAGGTGTGAAAGTAATAGAGTCGGGATTCTACACTGTATACAAAAGTATATGAAAGTAAGACCCTAAACCGAATGAAGTACACTCATGTTATAGAAAAGGTAATCATATATCCTAATTTGAAATCCACCAAGAACAGCTCATCAGTATATCACTGGGGAATAACAGGTCGCATTCACACACCACTCCACATCACCAATCTTCATCGATCAACTAGAATCAACTTCCTTTTAAGCCGAATGAGCATTAGGTAGTCACTTTCATGAACCCACCTCAAATGACCGCTTTGAAATCAAACAACAGCACTAGAAAATTCCCATCCATTGCTACTAATTCTGTTTCTGAAACAGTTTAGCAGCTACCTGTGCCCCGTAATCCAGCAACATCTTTCGAAGAAATGCATAACTGATCCCCACCTTAAACGTCAAGGCAATATCTGAAGATTGTCGAACAACTAGCCACCACTTATTATTCACCACCACTACACTACTGAAATAAAACCACTAGGTAGTCACACTACTTTATTCTCTATGTACAATAGTTTATCTACAGGAGCCCTCAGCTCCTCTTCATTCATCAGCAATGTCAAGATTCAGAATGCGACGCAGGGTCATCGTCGCAGAGTCATCACTGTTAAAGAAACTTCTAGAAAAACAGAGGCTACGGTCCCTCGTGGGGGAAGCAGGTGCAGACTTGGCCATGGAGTGGAAATTCACATCGGAGGCCGATTTCTCAGGCAAGTCAAGTGAGACAGTCCTTTTCGAGCAAAGTGAAAATTTGGGTATCGGCAATGAACTAGGAGGCGGTGAGTTGGAGTATGCAGGTCCAGCCCAGAGCTCAGAGTAAGGAAACCCCTCAAAGAAAAAACCTTCATTAAAACCATCATTAATGTTCATAGGAATGGGAATAGAACTACTCTTCACGACTTTTCTCAAGTGCCTAGATTCTTCTGAGTGCCATTTCACAGAAGGTGATGGTGTTTTCGGTGAAGAAGAACAAGCCCGTTTCGTCGCACCCTTTAACGGGGTCGGAAGTATCCCTACTCCAGACTGAAAGGTTCGGCAATTGATACCTCTGAACCCTCCAGAAGGAGCTGACCCAAATCTAGCTGGGCCTTGAGCCCTCCTGTTGAAGTATTCATTTCTATGCTCATCAAGAACAACAAGCGTCTCCATCATAACTACACTAAATCCTCTTCTACACTATCGCTACAAGTTAAAGAGTTCCAAATTCGTTTTTCTCAGAAATCCCGATCGCTCAACTATCTTCTGTCAATTAGAACTCTATAAATTGTAAAAGCGTACCACTAGGCTTTTATATGCTGGAAAATGAACACAGAGTTTTAAATCGTCTCCATAACCACCAAAACCTGAGCAGATTGTCGTTAATTTCAGTGAACCCAGGTCGTAGATCAAGCATATAGATTCAAAAATGAAGTCTTCGATCACTTGACAATCAGATCTATACAAAGAAAAACAAATCAGAAGAAAAAAACAAATCAGAAGAGAAGAAAAAGTAGAGGGGTTTTAGCTTCCATTTCGATTTAGACGGAGAAAATTGGCGAGAGAATTACCTGAAGAGGACAGAGAAGTTTGAACTGAGCGATTGATTCGGTGGCGGATTGGAAGAGTAATAGAAGGTGTTAGATTTTTTCCTGGTGGTGATGATTGAGTGATGGCGTTTCTGGGGGTTTCGTCACACCGCCATTGGAAGTGGAGCGCTTGAGCTTGCTTTGTAAGAGCAGAATCCTCGGATCTGAAATGGCTCTCAGAGTTGGATTTAAATGTAGCGTTTCGGGTACGGGAATAGTGGGTGCGTGGGCCTTTCTCGCGCTGGATTTTACGAAAATGCCATCCCAATCTGATTAGACTTGGCTAGTTGGCTACAATCTTTGTTCATAATCGGATAAGCTACAATACATACACCTTATTTTGGTGGGCATCATACGAACCTCTGTAAAAATTACGAATTTTATTACTTCTTATAAAATATAAATAAAAGTTACAAAACGTACAAAAATGTTATGAATCATAGAAAATATTACGAATCATATTGCTAAAAAATTAAGAAATATCAAAAAATATTACGATTACCAATGAGGTGGTATAATATTGATCATACAATAAGTGTATATGGTATACACCTTTAATGGATGTGTATTGAAACCATTCTCGTCCATAATAGGTGGAGTTTCCCAAGAGTGTTAAAAGTAATTAATGTACGCGAGGAGAATGAGTTGTCTCGAAATTCATATTTAGTCATTTTGACAATTTGGCCGATTTGGAAAGCTTCCCCTTGGACTCCATCGGGTTCAATGCAATGGCAATAGTTTCAAAGTATTTTCAACGGTTCAAAATAAGAAATGTCAACAAATCAGAATGATTAATTGTCAAGATGAACGGTTGATATTGAAAAGCAAATGTTCTTTGTAGTCAAACTGCAGTGAATCGGATCTTTATGGGAATTCAGGACACGAATTACCCTTTGATTTTTGGGTTTAAATATCACTCAAAAAGTCTCAAATTAAAAAAGTGAAATCGAGAATACCTTCAAGTGTGTACACCACTACCAAACCTTTAACGGCCCGATTGGATGCCGGATTAGTTTTAGAGGTATTATATATGGAGGGGGTATAAGATAGTAGGGGGTAATATATATGGAAGGTGACCCCACAGTGATGTGACATTTATGGATGAGGGATAAAGTAGTACTACTTGGTTTGGATGATATTGTAAGAAGCGGGATTAAATTTGGGTGGATGATGTAAAAAGCTGTCAAAAGACTTTTTTACCCTTGTGTGCATATTTGTATCAGTTATGTATTTTTTTAATTAGATGAATCTAATAATTAATTAATTTATTATTGAAACTCAATAACTAATTAAGCTATAAGATTTAATTGTAATTAATTTTTATATTAATTGTTTTATTATAAAAATTAATTTAGATGTTTACTTTTTTTTAAGATCTTCACAACTCTAGTGGTGTAAAACGTAAAGATCAAACAAATGTGCATTTTTTGTATCACAATTTTTATACTATATATAGTTTTTTTTTAATGTTTTTTTTATCGAATTAAAAATCTCTATTAGTAGTTTAATTTGGTGAAAAAAATAAAAAACTATGTGCGGAAGTATTTTATTTTTTTATCCGAGTAGTTGATTAAGTGGGATTTTATCAAACTATAAAAAGTGAACCGATACCGTTCAATTGTTGCCCAACAAACAATTTTAATTTGGTCGGCATTTAAGGCCCAAACAATCTAAATATATTTAGAAAATTGTTGATTGAACAGGATTTATGTTGTTAGTTTGCAAAAAATTCAAGATTCAAAGCCATTTTTCTGATCTGAAATCATCATAGGTGACATTATTTGACTAAAATTTAAAAAAAAAAAAAAACAATTAGATCCCTTGACAGATGAAGGGATTCTCAATTAGGCAGTGACCTACTATATATTGCATTCCTAAAGTCCCATGTGGAGTATTGGCCCAGGAGAGAGTGAGAGGGGGATTATTTGGGGCATTTTGGTAAAAAGACAGGGGTATTAGGGGGTGTTAAATATGGACACCCCCTAGGCTGTCTATAAATAACACCCCTGCAAGGGTGATATTTAGCTCTGGTGATAAATAATACCCCTGCACTTTTTGTAGGCAAACCATTCCATATGCGTGGGTCCGGGCATAAATAACACCCTCCATATTTACCCCCCCCCCCCCCTCTCAACGCCCCATCCAAATGAGCTGTAAATGTGTTTGGGCGTGTGACTGTAGGTTATGTAACTTCATAAACAGTACTCTATATTTAGAACAAAAATGATACATGTACAACAAGTAGCTCCAACAAATCTCCAACACTGCAACACACTCACATGGTGTGTGAGTTGCACACACACTTCACACTCAAGTGTGTGTGGGATCCACACACCATGTGAGTGTGTTAGAGACCTGTTGGAAACTTTTGTTGTACATGTATCATTGTTGATATTTTTCTTATCACTGCGGATTTTCAATTTTATTAAGATCTCCATTAGTAAGAAGTGAGATTGATCGCATTCAGAGCCGACTCATAGATTTTGGAGGCCTGAATCGAACTCATTAAACTAGACCCACCCTATATTTTGCACATAAAAATTGGTCAATAAGGAGTCTTTATAAAAACATTACAAAATATTTACCGTCACAAAATGCAAACCATAATTATCCAAAAAATAAACAACCACTACATTATTTCAAAATTCATTATTTGAACATTTGTCTTTTCGCACTTTTAGCGGCAAACGTACTAATTAAGTCTTCATAATCAAGTTGCTTCACCATATCCTTCTCAATAGACAAAATAGCCAATCCATTTGGTATGGAAGGCTTACAAAAAATTATTTGGGCCTAGTATATATATGTAGGTGTACTAAATAATTGGGGCCTCCAAATTTTTGTATTTTTTGTGGGCCTAAAGCCTAGGCTTCATAGGATTTGCCTATGAGCCGGCTCTGATCGCACTTCAGAGGCTGTCAAGTTTTAAACTCAAGATGTTTGGATTTACAGCTTATCCTTATTGCCACCTGAATTACCCCTTGGCCCAATGATTGATAATGCTATGCTATAGGCTAGACGGTAGAGCGAGATGCGACACCGAGGCCCAATGGGAACTGGGGTGGGTGTGCAACCTCGTGTTGCGTAGCGTGTTGTGCGGCTCACGGCACGATTGCGCCGGCATCGTTCCGATGATAGGAGATGCCACCACGCAGAGCTCGTCGAGTACTACAAATGTATTGAAAATCAAGTTGACCGGATTATGTTAAGTTCCTCATTGGAACACATATAACTTGGAAAGAAATGATTCCTAATGGATCCGAAACACTGGATCAAAACCACCGAATCCAATCTTTTCAAGTTTTATGTGTTTTGATGAGACACTGAACGATATCCGATCGAGTTGATTTTTGGTATGTTGTAGTACTTGACGAACTCTACGCGGTGGATGTCTCCGATTGTTGGAACGATGCTGGCGTAGCAGCGCCATGGGCTGCACAACACCCACCCCGGTTGCCCAAAAAGAGTGCGAAATTGTGGACCCATTTAGTTGAGTCGGCCCAATGATTTAAAGGCTTTGGGAAAGCCCAAAAAGAGTGAAAAATTGTGGACCCATTTAGTTGAGTCTTTGTACTTTTTGGGTCATAAGTTGGCACGTCGCACGTGGCCATGAGAGAAAGAGAACCCAGCTACTTGTGGCCGATCAGGGCCCATACTTCTAGGATGCAAACCATTGATGAGGCTCGATGATCTTAACAGGCCCAGAACAAAAATAAAAAAATTAAAAATTGAAGATATAAAAGGTGAGTTCATGTTTATATTTTGTCTTACGTATTTTTTTATTTATTACAACTTAGTTTTTGCAATTTTTGTTTACCTTTTCTTCAAAAAATTTAAGATTAATAATTTTTCTCGAGAACAAGAATCGGAAAAGTATTAAAATGTGGACCGAAATTGAAAAAAGTTTATATAAGACGACACTGTAGGCAAGAAATACTAACTATTTGGTCCCCGTTTCGTAATATTTTTTTTTAATTAATTAGGGAAGATAATTTTTGCACTCTCTGTTTATCCTCATGCACTCATTTTCTTGTCATTATTCATGTGAAATTACTACATTCATTTTTTTTCACATAAATAGCAATGTCATAACTTCACGTGGATAAAAAAGAAGAAAGGAACAGCGGGCAAACAAGCAAAACTGTAAATTATTCAAGTTTAGTTGAAAACTTAATGAGTTTGAAAATTTATTCAAAATTGAATTGTTTCTCAAGCCAGCCAATCTATGAAATTTCATTGATAATGGTCCTTACTAATATTTCATTTTTCAATATTATTTCTTGGCTACCCTCGTTCTTTGACAATGACTTCCAACCTATATGCACAAAATAATAGTACATACTAAACTGTCAATGTGAGCAATAACCGATTGATGGACCTTTATATTTTTAATTGCGTAACCAACACATTATGAATTGAGCACTGAAATTAAAACTTGTTTTTTTGGCACGAGGCAAGAATGATGTAAGAGACAGCACCTAATATAGATTAAATAGATGCAGGATAATATTCATAATATTTTTGGGGCACTTTTTTTTTTTTTTAATAGTAATGTGTGACATGAGAAATAAAATTGACCATCACGAATCTCCCCATGAAAACAAACGAATTCAAGGTTTCGCTTCAATTAGGAATGATGAATGACCCAAAAAAAAAAAAAAACATCTCCTTGAATTCTTTTGGAGCGTGGATTGAGTTGTATGATCGAATTCAAGGTTTTTGTAAGACAGGTTGTTCTCCATATCATGTATTCTTTGTGTTTTTGCTTGATTGTTAGTAGAAATTTGTGTGTTTATCGCCCTAGACAGCGCTCAATGAAAAACAGGATTCATGCAGCGGACCTTAATTGATTGGGACATAAAAGACTTGGTTTCGTTTGATTTGGTTTGGTCTGTAGAGTCACTAGTAGTGAACTTTTTTTGCGAGAAAGATTTTTTTAATGGGCCTTGGGCCCTTGGCGATGGGCTAAAGATAACCTGAGGTTGAACGTTTGGATGTGGCTGAATTATTTTAATTCAGAATATTTTTTTTGGAAATAATCTATACTAAAAAAAAGTGCATTGCAGCAGGTCGCAACTCAAATAATAGAAAAAAGAAAATAAATAAATAAAAAGACACATACCCATGCACTATTGGACCTTTCTTATTTATTCCAGAAATGACCCAAATCTTATCAATTAAAGACCGAAATCAAAGCTAGTTTTATGAAAATCGTGCAATTGTGATGTGAGATGGACGAACTAATTACTCCATTTAGCAATAGGGATGTGATCCCATCCCCAAAAATCGAGATTATTAATAATATGTAAATTGGATCGATCAAAAAATAAGCCAGCTAACTTTTTAGGCCAAAACACATCTAAAGGAAGTAACTTCTCTTTTCCTCTCTCAGTGTTTTTTGCAAACGGGGCCGAGAAAATTTTCAAAGCAACGATTATTTGAATATTTGTAATGTTTCTCTCACAAGAAGTGGAATCTACACATACTTGAGACCCACCTCATGTAAGATAACGTTACAAATAACCGTTGTATTAAAAAATATTTCGCCAAGGATGAACCCATGTGGGGCCCTCACTCAATTTTGTGGAATTACGTTAATATTGTTAATTATTTCAATTATACACATTTATACACAATATTTCTTTATGCGCATACTTGTCTATGAGAGTCGTAAATTTTCACACCATCTTTTTGTGTATACACATTCCGTTTTGCTAATTATAAGATGAAGTTATATATAGTCACCAATATGTTATTTTACCAGGAAATTAAAATATATTATTTTAGAAATTATCTACATACGGGTTAAGTTTACTATTTTATGTGTTCATCACTAATGCAATTTTCTAAATCCATCCCTAAACGCTGTAAAGCCAATTTGCTCGCGAATCATTTTATTTTATTTTATTTTGTGGATACTTCTAGTCCATACACTCTAACAAAGAATATCAACGATGGAAACCTATTTTCGTTAACAAAATTAAGTAATAAATAAATAAAAAATTGTTCGAATGTAGAAAAGATACAGAGTAAACTAATAATAAGTTCACATGATTAATTATTATCAATTTATGTTAGGATCAAAGATGTAATGTGACGTATTATACCCTTGGACTATGTTTTTAATTCAGTCATGCAGGGGAGCACCAAAGCATTAAGCATGCTTGACGACCTCAGCATCATTCTTCAGTAACTTTCATCGCAGATTTTCCCTGCTAAATAACAATTGTTGAACCTATCATTAGATACATACTTACACAGTATGTATTTGGTATCTGTGAATATGTTTAAAATAGGATATGTGGGGGTCTCTTCGCCGGATTGAGCTCCCTGAACCTCTTGAGGTGGAACAGGTAATGGTGGAAAGAACGGTGCGTGCCCGAGCCTCTTGCCGCTCGCCGGTAGTGGAAACCTGCACACGTAGACAAACTCGTCAGTGCCTAGCCCGGACGGTTGTGGTCCGGGAAGGCACTCCGACGATCGAGTCAGTCACCAGAGAGGAGAAATGCACCGTAGATCTAGAGAGAGAAGCAGAGAGGTGGAATTATGAGGGTAGTAAATGAGGGGAGAGAGAGAGAGAGACCTTAGTGGTAGTTGCAGTGGGGTATTTATAGGCTGAGGGGCGTGCGTCCCACGCGTTCGGTGCCCCTCACGCGCCTGTCATTCGCGCTCGGAATGACAGGTGATATGACCTTCATCCCTGCCACAGACGCCATGTTTAGGGTGACATCATGGCACGTGGGTTTGAGTAGTCAAATCATCTCGAGACATTCCCCATCACCCACTTGCTCCTGCAGGCGGCGGTAGTAGAGTAGGTGACTGCCGCATTAAATGCTCCATTGTGGAATGTGTAGCGTGCTCGGTACGCCACCACCGAACCAAGTCAATCCGAGCCCCCGCGTGACCGAAGTCGACTGACTCGGCACGCGAATGGCCCAGCCCTTGGTCGCTCGGCGCATCGCTCGGTCGGAGGTCCGAGGGTGTTTCGAGAGCCAAACGGTGAGTGCTAGGTCCTCGGCACTCACCCATTCGGCAGACGCCGGTCAAATCTATATTCGTCCGGAACCGTCCATCCGCGTTCCTTGTCGAGGGCACCGTACACTCGGTGCCATTGAGACGGATCAAACTGCATTCAGTTTTACAGATTTTGAGATAGTGACCCTTCTGGTTCTTTGCAGTGTGGAGAGGGGCCTTTGCTGACCCCTGTGAACCCGGCCGCTGCAGGATACATACAAATTAAATTACATGGATACAAAAGAGTTACTTAATCTTATTTGCGGTCACCTACAATAACAACGTCACAAATTACGCTCTGAGTGCTTAAACGAATAGGGATCATTTGGTTTACTAATTACGTTTGGAAAGTGTGGGGTATCTCTCAAGTTGGACCTGGATCAAGCTCCTCTTCTAGACCTAAGGGGAACCAAGTTAGTGCCTAATCCGCTAGGGCCGACCGGTACGCACTTTGATGGCTAAGTCACTCCCTGATTAAGAGAAGGGAAGCGCAAAGCTTGAACGAGAAAGGATGGCCTACCTATCTAGGCTCGGAATTGTACTATATATATATGAGTGTCTTGACTTGAAGGCCAATATTGCTTGTGCTGAGCCCGTGCCTCCGGTAACATTATGAATGTAGCGGCCGGGTCCACGAAGAACAATAGGGTCTGCCTCGAAGAGATGAAGGGGCAAAGGGTAACCCTCTCAAAAGTAACAAAAGTGAATGCAAGTTGAACCCATTTGATACTGTCAAATGGGATATACACTCGACATAAGACGGCTCGATCGGAATCTAAACAAATATCAAAAAGGAAGTTGAGGTCTTCAATTTATAGCCTTCGGGTGAGCGCTCAATTGTTTCCCGGGAGGCCCATTGCTCGGTTCGACAGGCCCGCCATGCTGAGCGCTTTACGAGCCGAGTTGATTGATGTCAGTCCGTAGCGCTCGGTAACTATCAGGGGCTCGGTAGAGGCGTGCCTGATAGACTGGGCAGATCATTAAAGGTGGCAGTCAACTACTTTGCATGCTATGTCTACAGGACCACGTGGTTGACCGAGGAGTATTCCCAAACCAGTTGACCCCTCAGACTTATCAGGCATGACGTCAGTCGAAGCGCTGCGTCTGCAAAAGACATTCTTACCGCACCAGGCTTCATCCTAGGTACGGGCGGTGCGCGTAGGGCTCACGAGAGACGTGACAGACACGCTCCACTTTGCCTATAAATACAGCTCTCACCTACCTCACGCAGGTTCTCTCTCTCCACATTCAATACCCTCTTAACTCATTTTCTCTCTCTAAGTTTCTAGCAAACTTCTCCTCCTCCGATTACTTAACCATTGAAGTGTCTTTCCGGACAATCACCGTCTGGGCTTGGCACTAATGTGGTTGTTCAGTGTGCAGGTCATCTTCTCATGCAAGCAACTAAGGCTACAACAAGGTTCAACCAGCCTACCACCCTCTGTACTAAACCAAAATGATCAAAGAGGTTATTCCAGTGAAGCGCCTTCCACAATGAATAACCATTTTAGGTTGTGGGGTCATTCGTAACGATTGCCAAGTGCCACACTGTCAGGTCGCATGTGATCGTGCCATGTGGCCGAACCAAACATATAGGCATTGACATGCATTATCCTTCTGCAAGACATTGCCGCGCACACTAAGACTTGACACGCACCTCGGCCCGCCGGTTGAGTCTGAGCTGGGCAACCCATTTGGTTGCCGGTGGGCTTTGGTCGTCTGGTCGATTGGGTCTGTGCCAAGTTGGCCGGACTTGATTCCACGACCCGAATGACTAACCCGCCATCTGGCCTACTACAGAAAACACCGAAGAAGATGAGATTATGAATGAGAATGAAGCATGGGTCTAGGAGATTACAAGTGTCAAAGTGATTAGTCATATCAAGTTTGTTTATATTGGAACAAACAAACAACCTAGAGGATAATAATTCGTAGGAAAGCAACTAGTTAAAACCAATGAACCACAGTTCACATGGCTTATATATTTGACGATAGGGCTTTGTTCGGTTTGGGTTTTGAGGGTAATTAGTAGAGAGATAGAAAGAAAATTTTATTGGAGACCGTGCATGGTGGGTCTTGAGACCCAAACCGAACAAGGTGTAGAACCTCACAACAAACATTAGTCAACAAACTAACATGTTCCAGTTCCAAAAAACAAACTAACATTTACCAAACGAGTCATTGTGGAAAAATAACACAGCGAAACGCGTTGTAATGATATACAAATCAAGGTTTGGGGACCTTTTTTTGGGGGGTGCTTTTGAAGGCTTTTTAGCATTTTTGCACCACAAGAACCTGGAAACATCCCAGCAAATTCCCCTCTGTCCTGCGTGAAATTTGAAAACAAAAATAGAGACTTAAGAGTTTACCCATCATAATAATGTCTCAGATTCGAAACTTCTCAGGTAATATCAATTGCTTTGAGTTTTGCTATGACTTTAAAAGGGTTCCGGTAATCTTGTAGTGTTGTGCCGCATTACAATTTACAACCACGTAGTGCGGCACCCGAGCCATTGATTACACGGCTCGGATTTATCTCGGCAATGGACTGCTTAGATCGTGCAAGTTGCCGAAATGAAATTCGAGTCAGTGATTGCACAATCAACGGCTCAAATGCCACATTACAAGATCCCTATTTCCCTTTAAAAGGGCCCTGCTAGTATCGGTGGAATTGATATGCAAGATTTAGTTAAGATACGTGTAAACTAACCCGAACAACTACCCGAGTAATTATAAAAAAAAAAGTGGAATTATTAGTCAATTCATCCAATATTCTACCTGTACCCATAGACGTACCCATTTTAGAAGTTTTGAGGCTATATATAGCTGTATCTTGAAAGGAAATTCCCAAAACAGAGAGCCATTGCACATAAGCAAACAAACGGTTTCAACCGTTTTCCCTTCTAAAGACCAGTTTGTTTTTACAACGTTTTTGTCAGTTAAATCTGTCTCTAAAATCCAGTTTCTCTCCAGTTCGAACCATGAAGGTTCATCCAGTGCCAAAGAAGCGGAACATCACGCTGCGATACGACATCGCTTCCACTCAATCACCCTCCCTCGCCGGCCGTCAGAAGAAACTCCGTCGACTCCCCCACATCTTCGCCAAAGTCCTCGAGCTTCCCTTTCACTCAAACGCCGACGTTTTCGTCGAAGAGACCCCCGACTACTTCCGATTCGTCGTCCACACAGAGGACGAAATCGGTGGTGACGACGACGTCAGGGCTCAAAATGTTGAGATCTATCCCGGGGTAACGAAGATCGTGATACGTGGGGGTAGTGTTTTTGATTTTCCGGTTGGCGAATTGGAGCTCGACGTGTGGCGGTTCCGGCTACCGGCTTGTTCGCGGCCGGAACTGGCTGTGGCCGGTTATGACGACGGTGAGTTAGTCGTGACGGTGCCGAAGGATTTTGACGGTTCGGATGTTGAAGATGATGAATTGCCCCGGCTTTAATGGCCCGGGATTAGTCATTAGTCGAGGTGCGTATAAAATTGACGTTGAGATGCGTATAAATTGACCCGATCACCAAGTAATAAGAAAATAAGAAGAAGTTTGGGAATTTGATGGATGCACGTCCTCTGCTTGACGGGAATCACAAGGGCCGATTACCAGCACCCAGTCTTCCTGCTTGACAGATGTGTTATGTACGCTTTTAAAGGGTCAATGAATAATTTGCTTTTCTGTAAAGTTTGTTTCGCTTGTCCTTCTTCTGATGGTTTGCTTGAATCTCAGTTGAAGTTTTCGAATTTCATTTCGAATAGAAAGTTCATAATTTCCATTACCTTCTAGTTTCAGACTAACCAATACGAAATTCAATTCTTCTCGCTCTTTTTAATTTGCAGCAGAAGAACTTCCAGTTCACCGGATTCTTGAAAAGAACTTTTATTCGAAAAACCAAAAATCAGCCGAAGATAAAAGAAGAGAGTACGTAGGATTTCAGAATTAAACAAAGTGGCAAAGTGCTAGGGTTAAACTACTATCGAATGCTCCCTCACTGATAGACCAGTAGGTCCGGTACTGTACTGTTAGAATAGTATAGAATATTCTACATTGATTACAATAAGGGATTGATTATGATTGACTTTCTATAATTACCGATCTCACGTCTTGTATAAATTTTAGGATTTATGTGACATAAAGTATCGAATGCAATATATTTTTTCTTCCAAATTCTGTCACATGTACTATTCGTCCACGTATTGAAATGTAGGTTCTCTCCTTGTCCCCGTGCGCTCTTACAAAAGTGTATCTATTCCTGTTTGCATAAAATGAGATTTTCCAAGCTGTTCCTAGTTTGATTTTATACGTCCAAAAGAACTTTTGTGTTTAAGGCTGAACTAACTTTTGTTAAACTTTGTTGTCAATAGAATTGTATAGAATGAGGATATAATCATAGCTTGGACAATCTTATCATTCAACTACATGGAATAAGATAGTTTTGGAGAGCGAGAGGAAAGTTTGAGAGAGAGGGGGGGAGGGCTGGAGGAGAAGCCTCTCCCTAGGGTTTCCTAGCGGTCGGCACACTCCCCCTCCCCCACCGCCCCCTTCCACCTTCTTCCTTCTCCTCCTCCTCTCCTCTTCTTTATTGCTTCCCCCACTTGGTTTTCGGCGACTTCCCATGGCGATCGACCTCCTCTCCTCTTCCTATGGGCGGCTGAAACCTGATTTTTGGACAAAGAGGGGAGCCGGATCTGGGGATTCTAGATCCGGACTCCTAACATCGGCGGCGGCGTGACAACTTCAACGAAGAGTCCGGCGATTTTACTGTACTTTCTGTATTTTCTGTTTGCTTTTGTTTTTTCCCTCTGTTTTTTCTTTTTTTTTTGCAGATTTTTTTGTAGGATGTTGTAACAGAGTTTTGTTTTAATGGATTCTTCTATCTCTTTACCTTAAAAAAACTAAATGGAATAATTGCTAACTTGTTGCTGCACAACGCGAGTCAGGCGTTCAATCTAAGAGCCGATATCACTAGTCATATTGCCTTAAGTTTCTCCGATTTTGCTTAGATTAGATTCTTACTGTTATCTTTTTCGTCCCGTGTTTGGGACGATTGTGACTGATCAAAAGAAACCCTCTTTACGTCCGTTCGTACCGTTCGGACACGACCGGATTGCGACATCCATTACATTTGAGAAGGGTATATGTCTCTGGCCGTGTCTCTCTCTTTGATCATATGGGTAAGTAAGATTGCTGGTCCCGTAACTACTTTTGGTTTCTTTATTCGTGTTGTATCTTTTTCAAAATCAGGACTAGATGCTGAGATGAGAGAGATGGTCGGGTTTTAACCCGAAGGGTTAGTAGTTCAAGTGGTAATAGGAATGAGCTGTAAACCCGTTTCAAACTTGGCAACTTCTTGGGCCCAGACCGCGAGAGCTTCTCTTGTGAATTAACTAGTTCCGGCCTGGATGGTCTGTCTTTGACCGTTGCGGGAAGGGAATTCAGTCGACGTATACACAAACTGGTCGGGACACCACTACTAGCAAAAAAAAAAAGAAGAAAAAGAAATGGTGGGTTTTTGGATTTGCTTTACGTCCCTCCACGCACGCACTACGTACCAATTGGCCTGCCCTTACTCGTGGTGACTTATCCTCGTTGTTGACACGACAAGCAATTTGGAATTGAGGCCTTTTTCAAAGAGTCAGGAGACTCAGACCAATGAAAGTGGCTTGCTTTTTGGAGTTGGCCTGATATTTCACGGTGTTGGGCTGATATTTATGGTTCATTTCAAGATGTGGTCAAAATATTCTTTTTCTCATTAAGTACATTGGGAATTTAATAGAGCAAGTTTACCAGCTGATGTTAAAATTATTTTTTAACTTGCTAGAGTGTGGAAAACCAGAACGGTTGATTTTGTCGTGGCGAAAATATGAAAACGGAGAAAAGAGAGCAAGAGTAAGTAGCAATAGATGTATTGTCTATGTAGCTATCTATGATAGCAAGGGGTGAGATATGTAATTTGTGATTAGAGAAACACGGTAACGTTGTTTTGAAGTTGTTATTGCCTCTCCACGTCATGTGTGGGAATTAATGGTCAATCAACAATTCCATGATGCAATTCAAATCACTAACAAAATATTTATGATGCTTGTGTCCATCGAAAAATTGCAAACCTTTATGATTGAAGTTGCGAATCATAAATAAACTGTAGAAGGATATATTCTGTGTAATAATTTAAGTACTAGTGAATGTCCGTCCCTGAAGGCACGGCTTAAACAATTAGCACACGTAAATCAATATTGGGGTCACGTGCAATATCTCAAACACAATGTCCAATAGCTTGAGCATATTCAAATCAATATTGGGCTTGCGAATAGAGGTGTCACTGACACGTTCATTGCGGATAACAACCCCAATATTTTGAAGTTGTACTTATAAATAGAAAGTAAACTAATAGCACATGCTCGTGCCTAAGGGCACTGACCCACAAACTTCTTTATCAAAAGAAATGGCCACCTAAATTTTTTGACCTGTGGTTGAATGCACCTAGTGCATGTTCATGCCTAAAGGCACGACTCAAACAATTAGTATTAACTGAGGCAATTATCCCAACTGCTGAGTTGAGTAGTTGAAAGTACATACAGAGGTTATGAGCTCAACTCCTATATAGATACTTTTGCATAACTTATATAACAAAGGCACGTCATAATCTACATAGCATTCTTCTCCTCTCATTAATATTGGCCTCATAGTGTCAAATTCTATTGTTGGGATCTCTTAACCAGTTAACCCCAATCCACAAATCCCAAATTTGTGAAAAAAAAACATAGCCTAAGCATATCCACAGACGTAATTAACTTGAATTAGCAAATAAAAAACAATGGATCAATCCTATCATTGTCCGTGGTCAATGTAAATCAATCAATAAATTCTTAAAATGTCAATGACCCAAGGTAGAGCACTCAATGGGCTAGAGTGGCCCCATTTAGCCTTACCAACCCCTGGGAAACTCCGAATACAAGCCTAGATTGTTTGTACAGACCGACTTTTTGGGTATTAAGATCCAAAGTCGAGAGGGAAATAGCCCAAATCGTACGCTAAGGTCCCTAAACAATCACTTAGAGGAAAAGAAAGTGATCGAGCGATGACAACGAGGAGGTGGGCTTGGAAGCAGCCATCCTTTGAAGAAAGCGTAATAGCTCACTGGCTCCATGGCATTGAAAATGTATCAGGGCTCTAGTGATTCATTGAAGCAACGAGACCTTGAAAGCTGCTTTTTCAAGTGTCAGTAGCGGGACATTCTTTCAATCGGGGAAGGTTATTGGTGACAACACTTGGAGATATCAGAAGTGAGAGAATGCTGACATGAGTAACGAAAAATCCTGTGAAAAACACGATCACCTGCCAGTTCAGTCAATCTACGTAGAGTGAATCAGTCCCTAAAGAACCCCCGAAAGGGCCACCGTCCGATGGGTACACGAAAGTGACGAAGTTGCTTTGACAACAGAACCATGCCTGTCTATTGGAGCGAATTGGATGATCGGGCTAAGGGCTGCCCCGTCTTCCCCTCACTCACCTTTCCCTAATATGAACCTTGAGTCATCAAAGCCTTTCTGACTTGGCCTGGCCCAGTCGCCCTACGTGACTGGCTCTTCAAAAGGGGCCTTTAGTCTTTCTTTTGATTAGAGTTAGAGTAGGGGTCGCGAGAGAGCAGAGCGTACCGTCGACAGATTTCTTGGAATACTTCTCTGATCAACCGCACCAAACAAAAATAGAGAGTATCATGTTTTAATGAGCTGGTGGTTCCACAATTGCACACCCACAACACAAAATTGAAGAACACCAAGCATCAAGTAGAATAATAGAGTCTTTATTTTAACATCAATCATTTGTAGAAGTCTGATACACAGATCTTCAATCATGTAGACATTAAGAAAATTTCAGAACTTTAAGTGGAGAATATATTGCAACTTTGAAGTCTTCTCATGTCAGTAGCTTTAGTTCGAATGCAAGGTAATAGTAACAGTTAGATTTACCTCAGGAATACGAATGGCATTGAGTTCTCGCTCATGGCAGTTTGTTTCGTTTGGAAATTAATAGAACATCTTACCTGGCCAGCAATAGTCATGTTGCCCATGTCGGTAAGCCGTTGCAGTAGTCTATAGTAATGATATTCTAAATTGTTCGAGTGAGCAAGGGGTTATAACGTTTTATGAACAACAAAGCATGAACATTACAAAAAAATTGAAGACAGTGAAAAAATGCAGGCAGTCTATAGAAATGCAGGTATCACCTCCGTAATCATGATACTCTAAACTACTCTCTCCGTCCCTTTTTAAGTGCAAAAATGTTAAGTACCCAGAATTTGGTATACAGAGAATTTACCCAACTACACACACAAGTGTGTGGACTACACACACAAGTGTGTGGGCTCCACACAATGTGCAATGTGTGTGGTTGGGTAAATTCTGTGTACCCAATTCTAGGTATGTATCAACACTGTTTTAAGTGATACCTTTTGGAATCGTGTATTTTTGTGGACGTTAAAAAATGTACTTCTGTAAAACGTTTTTATTACTATTTTTTCCCCACCAAATTAAAGTACTCAATGAACACTTTAATTTGGTATAAAAAAATTGAAAAATTATATAAAGAAATATGTTTTTTAGGGGTTTGAAATTGCACATATTCCGATAGTGATCACTTAAAAAGGGACGGAGGGAGTATTTACTGTTTCCCTATCTCCCAAAATCCTACAATAGGTGTCCACAACTTCCGCAGCAGTTTTCTAGATTTTCAGCAATTAATTGGTTTGATTATCAAGCCCATTCCTGTCAATCATCAGTCCCTCAACCCTAAAGTTTTACACTCCTTTGGCAAAAAAACTTAATCCGGTTTTTTGGTTTTTTTTGTTGTCTTTATTCAAAAAAAAATTGCATTTGTTAGTCTTGCGTCAAGATTTTGTGGTTTCTGGATTCCTCTCAACGAGACGAATCTAACAAATATAAATTTATGGTCAAACCAAATATTTTTTTGAATAAAGCCGAAGATATTTGAATTATTGGCTTAATTTTGGCTTTATTCAAAAAAATTGAGTTTTGACCATAATTTTATACTTGTTAGATTCCTCTCGTCGAGAAGAATCCAGAAATCACAAAATCTTGACACAAAACTAACAAATGTAAAAAAAAAAATTTGAATAAAGACAAAATGAATAATCCAATAATCCGGATTATAGATTATTTGGCAAAGGGTAACATCATAAGCCCCAAAACCTTGTCTTACACAGCCAAATTAGGACTCCAAACTCATTGAACTCAAAATCTCATAGTCTGCGAGTAGCTGATTAACCATATCAAATTAGCATTAACAATAGTCAACCTCAAAAACCACATATGGTTGGCTTGAATCTATTATTGTAGTAGATTCTTTAGTGACGAGTCGTATCGTCTCCGATATATGATACGTATCCTATCACGTATCTTTTTTAATAGAGATCCCACGATACAATGATGAATCCTACAATATATGTACATATACACATGTATCCCGATTCTCTACATATCGTATGATTAGTTAATGTCAACATCCAAACCATTTGAAGTAACCAATGAACAACTAATTTTCATGTAATATTTCATAAACCTATGTATGCTAAGAACTTGTTTGATGTTGCTCAAAAAAAAAAAAAAAAAGAACTTGTTTGATAGACGTGCTGAGATTGGTCACGCAGTGCACGTAAGTTGGCTCAGACACCCAATTATTGTAATAAGAAGATTCGTTTGATGGATAGATTAGATCGTGGATAGAAGGAAGGATTAACAACCGTTGGACGACTAATTAAAATAACTTCCATCCATGATTCTTAGGCTTATAATATTGATAATTTACCAGTTATTAATCTGGAAGAATTACTTATTCTATGAGATTTTGAAATCAATCAATGCTCAAATTGACAGGACTCTTGGGAGCAAGTTCCTTAGCTTGGACGGGACATTTAGTACGCGGGTTAAATTAGATCATTTTAATCAGAACTACGCGGGTCAACGAGAAAATGTTAAATTCTGACGAATTCATTTCGATCTAATCAAGTTGAACCATGAGTTTAAAATTCCACTGGGATGATCAAAAAATATGAACTACGGGAGTTCTAGTAAAATCTACTTCAGAGCTCATTCACCATAAACCAAAAGATCACATAGTAAAAAAGTTGAAGATTGATAACCGTTCGGAGAGGGGGTAGAAATATTGCACTGATAAATGGAACTAGTAATGAGAAATCGAGACACAAAAACAGCATTGCGCGTTAGCAAAATGAGCAACCGTGTTTGTTTTAGTAAAGAAGTCAGCCAGCTGAAATAGAGATTGAGCAAATGAGAGGTCAATATTGCTTGCCTGTAGATGTTGGCGAGCTCAGTAACAATCAATCTTGATATTGTTTTCGGAAAAGTTTTACCATGTAACACACTGATGCAACATGAACTGCTTTGTGCACATGACATAATTCTTCCAAGTTTTTCCTGGTTGAACAACGATGGTATGTCGATCTGGGTTTCATATCTGTGGTCAAGATGAAGGAAAGCTGAATTTTCCAGCCATGTAACTCGAGCCCAGTTATTGAAGCACCAAGATGCCCAGTCGGCCAGTCCTAGTTCTGCAAAAATAACTTTTAAGTGCAGGCATAATAGTAAACAGTAGAAACCTGCCAAAATCACCACCCAACAATAGCAGAGGAGGACAAACAATAGCAAAATCCTTAAACAAGATATTGTCTTTTTAACTTCCCAGAAAAAGTATAACCAAATTCAAAACTTGGCCTTTCAAACACAACTTAATTGTCGCCACCGCCTGTCCAGCACCCAATAACGGGAGCTACAACCAGGTAGCAACGACAAAAACCTGTCCCAAACGAAGAAACAAGGTAGATAAACTAAATAACTTAAAATAGAATCGGGAAATGACAAGTCTTTTTTGTGATAGCAATGGATGAAACTCCAACCAGACTCCATGGTTCACTTCTTCTTGGCAGCAGATTTTGTGACCTTTGCACCTGAGGGATCCTTTTTCTCCACACTCTTGATAACTCCGACAGCAACTGTCTGACGCATGTCCCTAACAGCAAACCTTCCCAAAGGTGGGTACGCAGAGAATGTTTCCACAACCATGGGCTTGGTCGGAATCATCTTCACCATGCCGGCATCACCATTCTTCAAAAACTTGGGCTCCTTCTCGATTTCCTTACCAGATCGTCGATCAATCTTGGTCAAGATCTCTGCAAACTTCACAGCAATATGGCACGTGTGGCAGTCAAGAACTGGGGCATACCCGTTTCCAATTTGACCCGGATGATTCATGATAATGACCTGGGACATGAATTAGCCACCTCTCTTAGTAATTGAGATTAAATAATCCATCATAATATGCATCTGGATGTGTAAATTCAGTGTTTCTGTGTCATGACACAATTGATATTTTATGGGGAGTTTCCATGTATATTTCCCTACCCACACCATGTAGAGGTAGTTATGAAAGACACCATTATGGATAAACAACTAAAATTGAATTTACTCCATGGAAAATAAGGGATAGGCAACATGTTTATTTGAATGCAGGTTGATAGGTTCCCATAAGGTAACTAACATGGTTGCTTATGATCAAAACCATAATCTCATGCAGATTGAGCCTAATTTACATAGTGACATATAGGTTTTCACTTTCTAGAGCTTAAGCTCCATTAGCTTAGATAGTTGAAATGCACTATTTCCAATCATCCCGAGATTATACATGGCAATTACCTGGGATGTGAAATTGGCTGCCTCTCTAGCCGGATCATCCTTAGAGTTTGATGCAACAAACCCACGCTTGAGATCCTTCACGGCAACATTCTTAACGTTGAACCCAACATTGTCACCAGGTAAGGCCTCCTGCAAAGCTTCGTGGTGCATCTCCACGGACTTGACTTCAGTGGTCAACCCTGTGGGCCCAAAGGTGACAACCATTCCGGGCTTGATAATACCAGTCTCAACCCGCCCAACCGGGACAGTCCCAATACCACCGATCTTGTAGACGTCCTGAAGGGGAAGGCGGAGGGGTTTGTCGGATGGCCTCTTGGGCTCTGAGATCATGTCGAGGGCCTCAAGGAGGGTGGGGCCTTTGTACCAGTCGAGGTTAGTCGACCTCTCAATCATGTTGTCACCCTCAAAGCCAGAAATTGGCACGAAGGGGATTTTTTCGGGGTTGTAGCCCACCTTCTTCAGGTAAGAAGATACTTCCTTTACGATTTCGTCGTACCTTGCTTTTGAGTACTTGGGAGTGGTGGCATCCATCTGGAAGTAAGAAATTGCCATTCACATTGTCATTCAATCAACAATAAAACCAAAAACTAAGACCAAAGGTACAGATTATAGTTAGCAATCCAATTCAAATACAGAAATGCGTCAACATGAATAAATGAATTATGCAAGAGAAAACTGCTGATATAGCCACATATAAGAGACAGCACCCAAGATAATTGAATATTGATGATAAGTTATAGAAAGCGCATGGTGAAGAATTAGATTACAAACAATACCGGACTGTCCAAACAGCGACCACATGTCAAGGAGTTAATCGGGACTGGCGGGGCTCGAACCCGCAGCTTCCACCTTAAAAAGGTGGTGCTCTAACCAATTGAACTACAATCCCGATATATAAATTTCAACCAAGAGTCTCTTTGCAAGGATCGCCCCTCTTAATCTACCATACACTATTAAAAGATAAACCCTGAAGGGCATGCATTTGCATTGGTAACATTGAGGGGCGCCACATCAAAGAGGCGGTTGTGACAACTGTAATGCCATTGGTAATCGTTAGCAACACAGACAATAAACTGGAAGCTAAAAAAATGTTAATTACACTGACCTTGTTACAGCAGCAAATCATTTGCTTCACACCAAGGGTGAAAGCAAGGAGAGCATGCTCACGGGTCTGACCATCCTTAGAGATACCAGCTTCAAAACCACCAGTAGTTGAATCGATGATGAGAACAGCACAGTCGGCCTGTGATGTCCCAGTAATCATGTTCTTGATAAAGTCACGATGACCGGGAGCATCAATGACCGTGCAGTAGTACTTGGTGGTCTCAAATTTCCACAGAGCAATATCAATGGTGATACCACGTTCACGCTCTGCCTTGAGCTTGTCAAGCACCCACGCGTACTTGAATGACCTCTTGTTCATTTCAGCAGCTTCCTTCTCGAACCTCTCAATCACACGCTTGTCAATTCCTCCAAGCTTGTAGATGAGATGCCCAGTCGTGGTCGACTTGCCAGAGTCGACATGGCCAATGACAACAATGTTGATGTGAAACTTTTCCTTACCCATTTTAGACCTCTAAAATCAAACTGCAGGAGAAAAAATAAAAGTTAGAGATTCATATAATCCTATGAACAATTTATAACCCAGCACGCCACATAGGCAGGCAACTTACACAAACATCATAGATGAGCAAAGGGCATGTTATATAGACAATTGCATTTCCATGACGACTGAAACATTAGACAGTTGGAGTAAATATAACCCAAAATGTGGGGTAGACAGCACAAGATTCACGACAACCAACTTATTTCAAACAATCTAAACGCTACGACAAAATATAAATACAGCAGCAACAGAGGGAGTCGGGATTCTGCCTTTTTTTTTATATACATCATACTGTTTATTTATGCAACTAAAAAAGAAACTGGATAAGTAATGGAAATTGAGAAAAAAAAAAAGGGGTACTAACCAAAACATTTATCTTTTAATTAACTGTAAGCTGATACAACTAAAACATCAAGGTGTTAAAAATGGTATGCAAATGTCCAATAAATGGAAAATTGACAATCTACCATTCCCACCTTCAATTTTGGTTCTACAAAAAGTATAACCATCTCCTACCAATCCCCAAAACCCAATATGAGAACTAATCAAAGAGTTCAACCCAAAATCAACTGGAAAACAGAGAAACATGTACATAAAGTAGTAGTCGTTCTGGTATGGATGAGTACAATAAACTGACAACAACAAACGCAGCCTAAAGTTAATATAACTCATTTTAATGGCAAAGTTAATGTAACTTGAAAATGGATCCACAACAAATGTTCAAAATACCATCACCACAATGGCCACCACAACACAGAAGATTCCCAGAATACAGACAGTGGCGAACCCAAAAATTACATGGAGTAGGGGCACTCTTTTGATTATGTTATAAATATTTGTTTCATAGTAAATCAATCACAACGAGATGATAATACTTTAACTTATTTTGTTACAAGACACATCTTTACAACGCACAATTTTACCTATGACGTTTAAAAATAATCAGAAAAATCTTTAATATTCTCATCAACAAAGACTAAAAAATATTTTTACAACTAATCCACAGTAATTTTCATATCTGATGATTAGTATGTGACTATTTAACTTAACACCGTTATGGGAGAGAGTTGATGCTTTTAAGCTATATAAAATTGGCAGCTAAGACTTCACAACCCTGAAAAACTCTATACAAATTTTAGCAAATAATTCCGACAGTATTCAAACAGTAGATATGCGGAATTAGGGATACAGACAAGAGATCTGAAGCAGCTCTACAACAACAAAATGGAAGCCACAACCACATAAATCACAGCTGTAAATTCCATCTGTATCCGATAACGATTCACGATCTACCAACAGGTATCAAGAAAACAGATCCACCAATCTAAAAATCTAATCGAATGACAAACAAATCATCTACAGTAAAGCACAGCATAATTCAAGACACGAAACAGCTTGTTCGCACATAGATACGACTGTGAATCAAGAACTGATTGAGGAATCGGTTTACCTCGCAAGAAGAGACTTCGTGAAGGAGGCAGTGAACACCCTAGCTCTTCAGAGAGATGCTAGAGCGATATAGAGAGAAAGGGCGGAAGAGAGAGAGAGAAGTAGGGTTTGCGAGAGTGGACTCATTTTATAGCCAAAAAGTGACTTATCGAAATGCTAGGGTTTCGATGCGAGGTGCCGTGGTGTTAATTTACTTGATAGTCCCTGTGTTTAGTTCCCAATCACGATTTTGTCCTGACCGAACTTGAACCCCAAGAAATTTTTTTTTTTTTTAACGGCAAAAAAGGTGGGAATGGACAAGCAGTATAACAACCCCCGGATATGACCATTGGAGTTCTCTGCCCACTATGGAATGTCCGATTTGAGTCATAGCTACTATTCATGAGAGCATGTTGTTACTACAGCACCACCTAAGTAGGAGTACTAGATAGACAGAGGACCCTCTGCGCTAGTCCTACAGTTGGCAAGTCTCAAATCTGGATGGACCGCGGACCGGAGGGAGGAAGCACTTGGTGAACCCAACTTGAACCTCAAGGTTTTTTTTTTTAGTTCTTTTTTCTATTTTAAAGGATTTTTTTTCTCAGTTTTATAAAAATTTTGAATCCCAAGTACATTATAACAAAAAATAATAAAACCAACCCCAAGTATAGAGTCCTTTTTTTTTCAGTTCTTTTTTTTTCTTAAGTTCTTTTTTTCACTTTAACCAAAAAAAAAAAACTTGAATTCCAAGTACGTTACAATAAATAACACTACATTTGTGAAAATAACAAAAATTGGGTTATCTCTTCTGGTGATTAAATTACATTGACTCTTCTGATAAGTCTGGCCTTTTTCGATCATCTTAGAGCATCTCCACTCTTCACTCAATTTTTTTCCCACTTTTGAGTAAAAACTTCATTTGATATGGAACACTCCAATGGGCAAAAGCAAATATAGGCATAAATTTGAGTAAATGTTTCATTAATGGCACAATTGTAAATTTGAGAGGGCAAAATAGCCTTAAAATTTTGAGTAAAGATTTGGTTCGAACCAAATTTGGTGAAAAATTAGAGTAAACTCAAATTTGGTAATGGGTTTGAGTAAGGAGTGGAGTGATGTTTTTGTTGATTTTTTACTCAAATTTGAGTTTTAGTGTAAAATTAAGTTAAGAGTGGAGATGCTCTTATGCGCAGTTAAAAATTTACATGGATCAATTACATTATCTACTCATGGGGTATATCAAAGGTGTCATTGCGGGGTCCCGCATTGATTGATCTCAAAAGAGTCAATACATCCGGGGTTCTTGGGGTTACGCCCAGTCGTTATTTCTAGTAGGGCTGCCCAGTGGATTGCCCAATCCGTTCAATCCGCCCAAACTGATCCGTCCGTTTACTCACCCGAGGTACGTTACGAATGAATACGGATCCTAATATTTTTATTTTGACGGATACGGTTCGGTTCGGTTCGATTCCGGTTCGATCTGCTCGATCCGCCCAATCCGCCTATTAATCCTTCTTTGATCCGCCAAATTCGCCTGATCTGTTCAATCCGTAACCGAATCGACCCATCCGTATGTCACCCACAGACGGTTACGGATCTTAAAAATGACAATCCGTCACGAGCGGATCGGGTCGAGAACCGAACTGATCCGGCCACAACCGATCCGTGGACACCCCTAATTTCTAGGGCTCTAAAATTAGTCAAAGCGCGCGCAAGCTGATCCAAATATTCTATTATTAAAATAAAATGTAAATCCTTAAGTCTCTGACTTTAGCCACTAGGATGACACCTTGAAGTTGTCCAAGCTCTTGGTTTTGAGAGCGTGGCATCCTTGTGGTGTCATGTGCCACATCATGGGTTCAAGCCGTGGTACCACCCTCTCTCTTCTCTCCAAGAAAATTCCCACACGAATAAGAATTGTTCGTAATAATGATTTGTTACATATGGTGGTCCATACTATTACGAAGTCTTAGGAATGACATACACCTATGACATGTGCACCTTCGAATTTCAACTGTTATATATGTATAATATAAATAAATATATGTCGTTTTGATTGATATGTAATGCTAGTTCATAACTCCAACAAAATATATATATATATATATATATATATATATATATATATATATATATATATATATAGGATTAACTTCCAATAAGGGTCCTTATTGAAGAAAACCGTGCGGACCTGCCCTTTTTTTGTGTTTCCGGACCAAATTTTGACGATCCGAACCGCTAAATGTTTTTAAAATGCATTTTCCAAGGTCCACGCGGAAAATCTTCAAAAAAAAAATACCTGGAAGGGCTTGATCCACACAGTTTTTGTTAAAAACGCTATATATAGCGTTTTTAACAAAAACTGTGTGGATCAAGCCCTTCCGGGTATTTTTTTGGACGAATCTTCGCGGAGGCCCTTAAAAATGCATTTTAAAAACATTGAACGGTTCGGATCGTCAAAATTTGGCTCAGAAAGGTTAGGTCCGCATGGTAACTTAAATAAGGGACCCTTATTAGAAGCTTATCCTATATATATATATATTACTCTACACTCTTACTCTTTTGGTATAACTTACCTCGCATAACTACTCCTATTACACCACAACCAACCCAATAATGAATAGATTATTTAAATGTAATTCCTCTACTTCTAACATATCAACAATGTCTTCCATACCAGATATAGTAAACGAAGAAGAACAAATCTATGAAAATTTAAGTACAGAATTACATAATTGGAATATCCCAAAAATTTCTACAAACCAAATTTACCAGACTAGCTGGTTTGATGACAAATTCAAAACTAGTCAAGTAGCAAAAACTTCAGAACAAATCTATGCAATTACAAAACAACAAGAGAAATGTGCTCTCTTAAGCAAAGAATCTATTAATCAACACATTTCCAAAGGTTATAAATTTCTACACATAGGATTAGTACAAGTTGCAATCAAACCACTAACACGAAGAGGTTTAAATTCTTCAATATTATTAGCATTACGAGATAGCAGATTTACAACATTTAGTGACAGTCTATTAGGATTAATGGAATCAAGTTTACATAATGGTCCAATTCATTTTGACTGTTACCCTGACTTACACTTAAGTCTAAATGATAAACACATATTAAAAGCTTTAACCCTAAATCTCCAAACATCCGGAGCTATCACCCAAATGCTTGAAGGAAGTCATTCAATTGCTTTAATATACAGAGTCTATTACAAATGTACCAAAACGAATCTCAATATCCATGCTCTAGTAAAAAGTCCAAAAGACAAAACAATCCTCATACAAAGTAGTACTACCAATGCCAATATTCAAGTACCAAAAACCATCCAATGGAATGACATCCAACTCCCTAATACCTGGATAGCAGAAAATGAAAACTACCCCACAAATATACAAAATGACGCATTAGATATCGATTATATACAGCAATATCTTGATGGAACGGTTCGTATCAGTTTTGATCAACAAAGAATCAATACCCCTTTCAAAATAAAGGAACTTAGCAGATGCAGTAGCTCCACTAGCATCCCCAGATTTGATACAAATCTTTTAGATAAAAAACCAAAATTCAAAGGTGTTGAATCCTCCTCTCAAATTACCAAACCTTACTATACCCAACCACCATCCCAGGAATCCCCCCAATCTCCTACACAAACAGACTTTGAAGATGACGCACCTAGTCACATAGATAAAAATCTCCTTACAATTAACAAAATATATGAAATAAATATACAATATTTATTACAGGAATTTAGATCCGACAAAAATAAAACAAGACGAGACCAATTCTACAAAGAATTTCCCCAACAAGTCAAGAATGATATATATACAAAATGGTATGCATTTATGCAAAACATTAAAACTGATATACATCTCATAGATTATATTGATAATTATTATAACAAAATTAATACTATAACCAAAATAAAATGGCAAAAATCAGATAACACTTTTGTTTCTTCCAATCACCCTCCATTAGAAACAGTTTACTTAGACTACAGAGGTAGCACAGTCGTTGCTGCCCCTTTTAAAATCCCTAATGAAAAAGATGCAGAAACCAAAAAATTAATTGAACAAAACAATTACACAAATCAAAGCTTACAAATTATAGGAAAACAATTAGATAAAATAGAAACTAGACTAGATGAATCCATCACATCCTCACCCCCTTCTTCAAGCCAACATGAAAAACCACTCATAAGTTTCCCTGAACAAAAAATCAAACCATTACTCACCCGTACTGAAAACAATGCTATAAATGAGGTTGCATTCACAGTTAGATCTTTCTAATGGGATTTGTTGGCAATGGAGTTTGGTTTTTGGACATTGTTTTAAGTTTGGATATTGGTAATAAAGTGTATCCCAAATAAAAGATAGGCCAGGAAGAATTTCAGGGTATTGGAATGGGTCTTGGCCAGCGATTTTGGTCAATGTTTGGAAAAGGAATTGATGAAATTGTTGGCTGCGTTGTTGTGCTTGGTGTTGGATGTTGGTAATAATGTCTGTGGGGAGCTGTGTTGGTAATAAGGATACTGTTTTAGGTGATGCTAAAGTTTTGGAAAATAATTGACACACGCTATCACCATCATCTAGTGGGGATGACTGCCCATGCTCTGCTATTACCAGTGGGGTAATAGAGGAACGCCTTTTGAAGTATTGAATTTGCTGTTGTAGCGTCTTGACTTGATCCATGAGCTTGTTATTCCTGCTAAGTAAATTCTTGTAGCAAACAGGAAATGGATTAGTAGATGTGGATGGGTTAGAGAAAACTCCATCCTGGGTATTGGAGAGTAAAAAATGTTTTGTTTCACAGAAATTTTGATTTTGAAAATAAATGCTTAATGCATCGAGGGATTTTTTTAGATGTTGATCATTTGTAGCATTCCATATGTTATCTAGGAGACATTGCTGAGTGTCATCAATGTTTCGTAGATAACAAGGTAATTGGAATTTTTGCTGAGATTCTTGTGCGAAAATTGGTAATGAAATTTCTCCGAAGTGCATGTTCTTCTTCATCTGCAAAATGAATTTGTTAAATATGGATGGAAGAATGTTGTAATTGATTTAAATAAGTAGAATCCTGTGCAGAAAGAAACGAGAATGTAATTGGTTTGCCAAGTGGTGAAGCAGTTATATTAATGTTGGATGTAATAAATGGATAAAGAAGAGATATAAAGGGGATACCTAAAATAACATGATTAGTCAGGTTTTGGGTGAGGACAAAAGATGTTTCGAAGTAAGTTTGGTCTTGATGAATTAAAACTTTAGGCAATTTATATCTAATTTTTAATTTACTTCCTGTTGCTGAACATAACTGATCATTGGTTTTGTGATAATATTTGGCGGGAATAATGTTTTCTTGAATACAATTTAGATCAGCGCCAGTGTCTATTAAAGCTACAAGCTGTATTTTAAAGTCATCTATAATTAATTCGATTTTTGTATGCCATTTCGAAATATGAAGTTGGTTAATTATTGAAACTGTGGTTTGTTCCTGTAATGTTTCAGGAGTATTTTGTTTTGGAGGGTCTTCATTAAATGATTTTGCTAATTGCAAAAGTTGTAATTTGTTATTTATTTCGATTATTTGGAGTTGAAAATTTTGGTTTTCATGTTGGAGTATAGTGATTTTTTCGTGTAATATGTCAATATTTTCTTTGATATTGTATTCTTTATTTGTTTTTGTTTGACGGAATCGTTCTAAAGTTTCATTTAGATTAACAATTGGTTTAGTGATTTTTGGTTCATTATTTTTGTTACTAAGCACATTTTTTAATTTTTTGATATATTGTTGTTTTAATTGATTGTCGTCAATTTTGCTGATTAGGTCAATTAATAATTCTTCTTCAGGGAGATCTTTGGTAATAACATTGAGTTGCTGACAGCATGTATTGTTACATCCGAATTTTATTTGGTCATCTTCATTACTGGAATCAAGGGAATTGTACTCGGAAGAAGAGTTTATGTAATCAGAATTACTATCATTATGTAGATTTGAGATTTTGAATATTTCTAATATAGCTAGTTTATCTGTTTCTGAGATTTCTAATTGATTGATTTTGTCTTTTACCTTGCAAGTGTTCTTATAATGGCCTTTTTTGCCACAGTTAAAGCATGTAATATCGTTCTTAGTATTTTGTTTTTTATGTTCCTTTGTTTTTTGTTTGTCTTTGTATTTGTTATGTTTTGGTTTATCATAATACTTGTCTTTTGGGATATATTTGTTGTCTGGGATATATTTATCTTTTTGTTTTGTGGAAGAGGTTGTTTTGGTGGTTCTTCTAGAAGGGGCTATGGGAGGCATACCATATTGTTCACAGAAGTTTCCTAATTCATATTTAGCTTTGATTTTGTCTTTTTGTGCTTGTCTATTAATTTTCATGTCGATGCACATACGTAATCCTTCTTTTTGAATTGTACTTATAATATCACCATAAGTTAATTTATCATAATCTATAGCGCCTGTTGGTTGGCTAAGAACATCTCTAATTTTGTGTGCAAATAAACTTGGGAGGCCATTGATAAATTTTTCTTTCCAAAATGATTTTGTGCAATCGTCTCTTAACATTACTCTAGATGTAAAGACATCTTTGTACCACCTAAAATCACTTAGTGTTGGACAATGGAGGTTACTAAGTTGGTCATGGATTCTTGAAGTAATATGACTAGGTGTTCCTATAAAATGTTTTACAATTGTAAATATTAAAGTGTTGATGCCATCATGTCTAGTCATATTAATTTCTTCATCAAATATTGGGAATCCATTTTCATCTACTTGGATTGAATTTCTAATTTCAGTTCTTGAGTCATTAGTCAGGTATTTATCCCACCAAGATTTTAACATCCCTGTGAATCCTGTGGTTAACAAATCTACAACTTGTGGTTGGGTATGGTCAAAAGTGCTAAGATAAGTATTGGCTACCATAGACATATGATTTAATTTTTCTAGTATTTGTTGTTCACTAAGTCCATCTATGTTCCATTCATATAATTTGTTAGCTGAAACCGAAAATTGGTTTAATAGACTTCTATCTTCTAGTTGGAGATCTACTGGGGTAGGTTTTGTATACCAATTTTTGGTTGTAATAATTTGCGTATTTGGATGGTATAGTTTATTAATTTTGGTATCTGTAAATTGTTGTTCAATGGTTGTAATATCCTCATCTGTTGTAGAATCAATATCGTGTAATTGGGTTAATGTACTGACACTTTCATTTTTGAGTGTCAAATTCTTTTGATTTAATTCAATTTTGTTTAATAATTCCTCTATTTTAGCAATGTTTTCAGTACGGGTGAGTAATGGTTTGTAGTTATACCAATATATATATATATATATATAT
Source organism: Vaccinium vitis-idaea (assembly GCA_963854785.1). Classification (NCBI taxonomy): domain Eukaryota; kingdom Viridiplantae; phylum Streptophyta; class Magnoliopsida; order Ericales; family Ericaceae; genus Vaccinium; species Vaccinium vitis-idaea. The sequence continues at coordinate 37,933,376 of OY978223.1, forward strand.
ATATATACGTTATAAATGCATTCACAGAAAAGCCGAGTCATATCAATGGCGATGTTATGGAAAGGTAGAATGAGGATTGCAATATATGGGTGGTCATTTAAGGTGGTGTTGAAGTTGACGATGTGGTGGTTGATTTGTAAAGGTCGTGGCAGTGCTTGTATTTGTAATGGATGTACGTTGATGTAGTAGCAATTGTAAAGAGGTGGTGACGACAATAGTCTCGTGTTAAAGCAAGGAGCTGATAAACACAAAACTCACGAACCCGCCCAATGAGCCAGTTCAGATTTAGCATTGAAGCCCATGCTATAAGACTGGGTTGAGTTGTTTAGCCCGTCCAATAAATGGAATAAATTTGGAAATCTTTGGTGAACCTTAGTCGAGTTCGGTCTGCATAACACATTTTTTGTTTCTTTTTGTTTTAGTATGGTATAAATTAAATATTTCTCTCTCAAAAAAAAATATATGTATAGATGTTATAGTTTCCAAGATCGAGATGGTCAAGCAACGCGTGCCAGATTGGCTCAACTATTAGGACCCGTTAAATTCCACGCATACTTATGTGTTTATTAAAAATTATTTATTTAATTAAAATAGTTTTATTATCCCTTATCAGTAGATAAGCACTAAATTTGAATTTTTTTTTACATATATATGTATATTTATTCCTATGTTTTTCCTGTCATAACTCCTACTTTCTTGAACTTCCTCTCCACACTAAACTACTTCTCCTATTAATTCTCTTTTAATCCCTATCTTTATCTCTTCCTCTTACCCACGTCAATCTCTCTCTCCATTTCCTATCTATATTTAACTCACCAATTCACATATAACATGATATTTTCCCCTTTACTAGATACTTTCACAGTATCATCTCTCAAACTCTCGGTTTTTGTTCCTCTCTCACGCGGTAAAAAGAAAACAATTTCTCTCTTTCTTTCATTACATTTTATTTTTCTCCGTCTCCCACTGTGAATGTTTCTCTTATTGTAGAAATAAATTATTCGCAGATTTTCCGTCTCTGTAAAATAATCGGATTTAGTATCGGTTGTTGTGCTAAAAACTTCGGACGAAAGGTAGGGAATCTTAAACCTAACCATTACTTTAGTTTACTTTTTTTTATAGTTAGTGTGTATGTGGGAGAAGTGTAAAAAATTTGTACAGCGAAAACTAGATCGTTATCGAATGGGTAGTGAAAGTTTGACATTGAAAAATTGGGTTTTCGTGTACTGTATTATGTTCGTCAATTTCGGGCCTTTTTCAAGTCGATTTAGGAAAAGCTTAAAACTGAAAAGTTATAGATCTTGAAAAGTTAAGCAACTTTGATACAGAACTCACCTCGATCCGAGTTACGTAGAATTTTATATGATTTTTCAAAGTTTCTGATGTAGTGAAACACGAGACAGATTACAAATTAGTTTAAAATTTAATTTCGACCTTTTTAATGAAGGATTTAGAACCCGAGTAAAACACAGAATCTGTTCGTAGTGTAAAGTTTAAAGTTTCTGTAAAATCTCGTGATTTATGAAGTTAGTTTGCTATTTTTAGTAAATTGATAATGTTTTTTTGTTTTACATATTATGTTAAATTTTTCTTTTAAGTTTGTGATTATTTTATTTTCTCGTTATGTTGGACTTATGTGACTAATGAACCACGTGATGGATGAACCCAATTGTTAAGTACGTATTGATCGAAATGTTAAAGTATAAGAATGAACGAATTTAATCGCGATATTTGGGGTTGGGACGTGTCTGGTATGGGTCTTGAGTCATGCGCAGTTTATACTTTTAGGTAGTTTTGTTGTGTGATCAGGCACCGGAAGTATACTGTGGGTGGGAATCGATAACGAATAAAAGATGTTTGGTTTGTTTATCGAATTTGGGGAATGGGACGCTGTATCCGATATGGGTCTTGAGCCAATTATCGCAACATACTCCCAGGGGTATTGAGCCGTGCCATGGGCCTGGAGAGTTAGGCATGGTGGACGGGAGCCCAATAGATTGTTTATATTGTGGATGGGAACCGATATCGGATAGCCTTATGAATTGGTATGAGATATCGAATTCATGAGGTGCATGAGGTTTTGGATTGTGAAAGCTTGAGATTGATGATGAGATTAATAAATCTTGTGAATCCATTGTGTTGAGGAATGATGTAAAAATTTGAGTATTTCATACAAAATAAAATTTCAATTATGTGTGTAATTGTTGCATGAGTAACTTTAGTAAATGGATGGCTTAGGGCGCCCTAATGAGTGTAATTTTACCACTCACGGTGCTACTTTTTGTGGCTCTGGCGTCCCAAACGCCATGTACAAAAGGAGATGATGAGCCGCATGCTGATTACGAGACGATGGAGCAGCTAGATGGGAATCAGGTGGCGGACCCATGGCTTTATCAGTGGAATATAGCTAGATGGCTGTCATTTATTTCAGTTGGATTTATAAATAAATGTTTCGGTTTTTCAGACAATGTTCGAATTCAATTTATTTCAGTTGTAATAAGTTAGTTTACTTTTAATTTTCGCAAAAAAAATAAATTATTAAGTATTCTTTGGAATCTCAATGAAGTTGGTATTTTATTTAAATAATTTTGCAATTTATTTATTAACGTACCCAATTTTCGGGGCGTTACATCAACAGATCTCTTTGGTCCACTGTTATTCTTCCCCTTCCCCGTCACCTCCCAACAGCGACAACGGCCACCACGAAGGAAATAGCTCTGCCGCTTCTTTTTCTTCCAAATCTCCGGGTAATAATACAACGCCGATTTGGTCAGTGCCGCTTGTTATAAGGCCAGTGTTGGAATTTGCCTTGAGTACAGTGTTTGTACGCGTGCAGGATTCGTTTTTTATTGCAGGGAAGTTGTAGAAATTCTAGTCCGGACAGGATTCAGGTCCGTCAAGACAGGATTTAAGTCTGTACGGACGGTCGGACACGTGTTTGGCGCAGTTGGTGGCGGTTACGCATTTTGAGGTCTCTTTTGACCAGTTTTCTGTACTTTTTTTATAAATAGCAGTAGGGGCTGTTAGGGTTTAGACTTATTGAGTGAAACCCTTTAAGGGAGCCCCCATGGGGTTCCCATAGAGTGTTAGGTTTCTCGGTTGTTCCATCGATAGTCTTTTGAAGGGATTAGATATTAAGGGAGGGGTGTGTGTGTGTGTGTGTGTGTGTGTGTGTGCGTGCGTGTCTTTATCGTATTTTTGTGAGATCTTTGATGCTCTGTAGGTCGCTCCTGAGAGATTTGTCCCTAGATATCTGTTGGGTGCTTCAAGTGAGAGTTACGGGTATAGCCGATTCTGTGTATTTCCCCATTATAGTAAATCCTATTGCTCTTTCCTCATGGACGTACCTTTAGAGCTTCGTGCTTGAGGGGAACCACGTAAAATCATGTGTCTTTTTTCTTGTTGGTGTGTTTATATTCTCTACTTCGGGTTTTGGCACAACAAACTAATATTAGAGCTCCAGGTTCAATCCGAGGCTTTGGTTTTCTGCTGTTTAGGGTTTTTGCGTTTGGTGTTCGTCTCAATGGTGGCTCGCTTCGAAGTTGAGAAGTTTGGAGCAACATGAAATACACAAGGCTTGGTTGGGGAAATTGAAGAAACCTGCTAGTATGTAGGTTAGTGTTTTCGAGTATCTCGGTGCAAAGGTGGGTTTGGGAGGATTTTTAATTTAAAGCAGTGCCTTTATGCGATTCGTTTGAATGAGGTATGCCCGAGATAGACTATTTTTTTTTATTTTTGCCGAGAGGTAAATCAATTTATTCATGAACTCATCAACGAAGAAACATCGAGGGATACTTCCCTACTAATCCAGTGTGGAACAGACTCCTGCCAAATTAGAGGGCTATCCAATGATAGGGCATATTTGGCTATAACATTAGCCACCCTATTACAATCACGAGGAACAAAAAGAAAAGAACACGAACAAAACTTATGAGCCAAAGATAAAACATCATTGATGACCGTTTGCGCATCCCCTTCCACCACATAATCTTTTTCTGGAGAACATATTGGCACGCCCAATGCAAACCGAAACCCTTCAGCTTCAACTACCTCGACTGACATGCAACATTTAAGAGGTGAGACAGCAACACCCACGACATTACCCATGTATCTCGAATCACCATACCCACTCCACCCCTACGGGTTTTTGCATCAAAAGCCTCATCCACATTTATCTTCAAAAATCCCATTTCAAGAGCTTGCCAATATGCTACGCTTGCATCAGAGATTGGACTGGTAGTACTATAATCCTTCCGTGTAGCATGCAAAAAAGTATGAAATTCTTCAACAGCTTTCTCTATAATTGACGTTTCCGGGATCCACAAATGTTTAAAAACCCAACTGTTTCTAGCAAGCCACACATGCCAACCAATCATAGCAAATAAACCTGTAGCTTCTTGTCTTACCTCTCCACTGTGGGCAGCTCCAAGATTCATCCAAACATTCTTCAACTGTGCCGAGATGGACTCTTCTGGACGGAATCTAAAGGGAGAAAGCAACCACACCCGTATAGCGATATCACAATTGAAGAACATATGAGATGGTGTTTCCTCCGCCAATCCACACAGAGGGCGTATCGGATCCACTTGAACTTTTCGTTGAACTAAAGCCAAATTCACTGACACAATTCCATGTAGACACCGCCAAAGAAACAACTTGATTTTCAGCTTGATTTTCATTGAACTTTCCGAGATAGACTATTTTGATAAGTTGAATCGAATTAATTTGGTTATGCTCCTTTTAAATACTGTTATAGAAGCTATTTGGAGTGTTTAATGTTGGCTATCACCGTGGAGATTCGGGTCCATTATTAATTTGGGTTCAATTATTGGGAGTATACGAGAGGGCACACGAGGCTTTGCGGTAGAGTCGGTTAACTCCGGGTGGAGTTTGAGCATGTCTTCTTTGTTTAGGGCTAAGCTCGTTTATAGCCAAGGCAACCTTGAGCTCAAGTTTTTTGCTCGTTTAGTAAACGAGCCAAGCTTGAGCTCGGCAAAACTCGGCTACTTGGAACAACTTGAAGATCATCTAGGCATGGTCTTTACTCAAGCAAGCTTTGGGTACGAAGTGAAGTTGGACTTTTTTGTTGCGACTCTGATCCGCCTGAGGTTCTTGCAATATGCTTGCAGGCCCTTCCATTAGGGATTATCCATGGAGTTCGTTCAACATCACATGGACACAATATACATTGAATTACTCAAGTGGTCAATAAAAAGGCTAAGCCTTGTTAGTGGTAAGTCACCCAACTATATATTAAGGTCCAACCCTTTTTCTATTTATCCGATGTGACTTAATCTTAGACACATGTTCCCAATACTTTTGCAGTTCATGTTAGATAATTCTTGGTGTGCGTTGGGAACATGTGTCATGGCTTATTTTGATGATGTCTTTCTACACAAGAGACATGCCACATGGGTTATGTAGTTGCATACAAGTATCAATGCAATGGATGTACATAAATGGATGCTCATATTAAGATAGGTTATTGCATGAGAGTGACGTGCTCAAGAAAATTCAACTACATGCCTAATTAGTAGCTTCCTAGTTTTATGTCTACTTTGTTTTTTTTGTCTTGTGTCTTATTGTCCAACTTGAGAGCAAGTTATTTCTTTAGGAGTGGAATCCTCGTGGCTGGTGTAGTAGAACTGATAATAGATATCTACATATATTATCTATATTATAAAAGGGCTCAGTCTTTTGAATCCATTATATTTTCAACCCTTGGATTTGATGGATGGTCGAGATTGATTTTCACGCCAGCCCTCAAAGGCTCAGATCGATTAAGCTTTTAATCGATGGTCAAGGTGCATTTTCAGACTCAAATTTTGCCACCTGAATGTTCAGCCATACTTGGAAACCCCAAAACATTACCTAATTTGGTACTCAGTCAGAGGAAAGGAGCAACCCGTATTACTAATTTACTACTTGGAAACCACAATTTATATTTGGGAACCCAAAAGTTAATTCTACAGTTACGGTGAAACAAATCATACTCCCCCTCTCTCTTCCCTTCCTTAATTTGTCTCTTCCACTTTTCCGTTCTACAATCCTAAAAGGGGTGTGGAAGCATATCAGATTTTGTCCGCCTCTGTTTACAAGTTGGAACTACCCTTGCGTTGATTCTCGCCTATCAAAGGTTCAAATCACCATCTCACCAATCTCATTTCTCCTACCTTTGTTTCAACACTTTTACTCGATCGACCTTTTTCAAGTATACAGTATTTCACATATCAAGACATGGTGTTGTTCAAACGATCCTGGAGTTGCCAAAGCTCGACTCCATGACATATTTTCTACCTTTTTACCATTGCTTAAATTTATTTTTTCCCCTGAAATCATTATCTGCTTAAAACTTTATTAGACAATTAAGTATGTGACGGTTAATTTGTGTAAGGATCTTTGGTTTCGGGTAAAGCTATTTTTTTTCTTTATAGTTAGATTGTGCAGTAACGTTATATGTTCGAGCTAATATGGTTGGATTGGATAGGCGTGGATTGTAACATTGTAAAGACCCGGTAAATTGCGTATATAATTAAGTAGGTATAAATTATTTTAATTAATTAAAATTGTTACAAGATTATCACTAATTACTAGATAAAGTCTTAGTTTGAAAATAATTATATATATGTAGATATATAATCAGATTTTATCCTAAACAACTTCCTAGTTGTTCTCTTCCCTTATCTCTCCCCTTTCCTACTCTTCCTAAACTACTCTACCAATACCTATCCTAATTGATTCTCCCTAAATCTCTCCCTCACATTCTCGGCAATTCTATCTTCCACAGGTAACCAATATTTTTTGTTCTTCTTCTTTCTTCATTTTTTTTCCTTTGGCTCTCTTTCATTTTCTCTCACAAAGGAAAAAAATAATAATAATCCTTTGGATTATATCTCCTCCACCATTGGTAAATTCCTCTCTTTTTCTCGCGGAGTATATTTTCTTTTACTCACGCGGATATTTAATTGCCTTTGTACAGATTTCTCCTCGAAGTTGTGATTTTTCGATCCTACCGTTTCGCTAGCGTGCTAAGTTTGTCGGAGGAGAGGTAGGACATCTTTAACCTAACTTTTACTTTAGTATATTATTTTTGTATAGTTGTGTGTACGTGGAAATAAGTAATTTAAATTGTTGGAAGTCGGATCATTATCGTATGGGTAGTAGAAGTAAACAAGTGATGATGTCGGAAAATAGAGATTTTGCGCACAGTTTCGTTTCTTCTATTTTTCGATTATTTCTGTTCTGTTTCAAAGAAAACTCAAAACAGTAAGGTTGTAGATCTCGAAAAATTATTTGGAGTCCATGTAGAACTCGTCTTAATCCGAGTTACGTAGAATTTAGTATGATTTTTCGAAGTTTCTGCTGTAGTGGAAAAACGAGACAGAACACGATTTACTTTTAAAACCCCGTTTTCAACATCTTAATGAAGGAATTGGAACTCGAGTTAAACACATTATCTGTTCGTATTGTGAAGTATAATATCCCTGTAAAAATTCGTGATTTTTAGAATTAATTTACTATTTTTAACAAATCGAGGAAGTTGCCCGTTTTACATGCCGTATTAAGTTTTTCTTTAAACTTGTGATTATTTTATTGTTATGTGAGACATATGTGAACAATGACCCACGTGATGCATGAACCCAATTGTTAAGTATTTATTGATTGAAAAGTTAAAGTTTAAGAATGATTGGATTAAATCGCGATATTGGGGTTGGGACGTGTCCGGTATGGGTCTTGAGCCATGCGCAGCTTATACTTTTAGGTAGCTTTGCTGTGTGATCGGGCGCCGGAAGTATACTGTGGGTGGGAATCGATACCGGACAGAGATTGATCAATGGGTGATCAATCGTGAGCCTTCCACAGTATACCCCGAGGTGGCTTTGCTGTGTGATCGAGCACCTGAGGTATATTGTGAATGGAGGCCGGTGATGGAAAGTATTAGTCGGAAATGAGAATGAGAATAGTGGAATTTTGAGAATCGATGTGCTGAGTAATGATGATAAAAATCTGAGTATTTCATTCAAATAAAATTTCAGTTATGTGTGTATTTGTTGCATGAATATCTTAAGTAAAGGGGTGGTTTAGGGTGCCCTACTGAGTGTAATTTTACCACTCACTGTGCTACTTTTTGTGGCTCTGGCGTCCCCAACGCCAGGTACAGAAGGAGATGAGGAGCCGCCTGCTGATTATGAGGCGATGGAGCAGCTAGATGGGAATCAAGTGGCGGACCCATGGCTTTATCAGTAGAATTAGCTAGATGGCTCTGTCATTTTATTTCCGTTGGATTTTTTGGAATAAATGTTTAAGTTTTTCAGACAGTGTTCAAATTCACTTTATTTCAGTTGTAATAAGTTAGTTTGCTTTTAATTTTTGCAAAAAAAAAAATTATTAAGTATTCTTTGGATTATTTTTTTTTAAAGAAGTTGGTATTTTATTTAAATAAATTTTGAAATTCATGTATTAACGTACCCAATTTTCGGGGCGTTACAAACATAGTGTGGTTGATTTATACTCTTGAATTACACAGGGAAGTACTTTTAATCAACAGTAAAACAATTTTTTGGCCGTATGTGAAGAAGGGATCTTTGGTGCAAGGCAAAGTAGTAGTTTTAGATTGTGTAACCATTTTATACTAAAATTTTGTTCGGTGGAGTGTCTTCAGGAACGAGTCATTCACTAGTACATTGATAATAGATATCTAAGTGCTTAGATTCTTTGTATTTTCTGATAGGTGTTGACACCCAAATTTGGCCTGACCACTCGGGATTTCAAACATTGAACGACAACAATTTCACCGTATTTATCTGATATGCAATTGTTTATTTAATGGGTGGAGGTGGAGCATTGCAGATGAGAAATCACCGTGGAGGCAATTGTTTATTTATTAATGGGTGGAGAATTTGGTTACTTATCCATTTGTATTTAAATCAATGGCCGACACCCCTTTTCTTTGGCAGGTCAACTCCATGTGCCACATGTCAGCTCCAAGTGCGTCCGATCGTGCTCCTGCATGGTCTCAGCCGTTGATCTATCTCTCAAAGCCTCCTATGTGCGTGTCACACCAAATCATTTTCCATGGGCTGATGACTCCCACTCCATGTGCTGTGCCCTATTCCATTGCTTTAATGTGCCGACACAATCAGGACACGTGGTGGCTTCCAGCATGTCAGATCACACCCGTCTTGATCCAAGCCACTGATTTATTTCTCAGCTCCTCATGCGCGCGCAACACTGGATAAATTTCCAGTCTCCCTGCCGACACTCTGCCTATAAAAGGCAGCAGCTTTGCATGCCTTAGAAAGAAAGGAAAATCAAGAAAAAACTCTCTCAGCTCTCTCTGATCTCACTCACCAGTCCAGAAAAACCAAAGCTTCAAGCTCAACCAAGGTGAGCATCATGTAATCTAGCACAGGGGGCGTTCCCCCCTTTCAATTTCAATTCCAATATTCAAAACCAGTGATTCAAATTTTTTTTTTTATGTATACATTGTTTACGGAACCTCAAAGGTAGCATGTGACCGAGCCCATCTCTGTGTTCGCAAACCTAAAATAGGGTCAATTTCAAGCCCGTTTGAAAGAAGAATTTGCTCAAACGGAAGAAAATAAAAAAAAAGAGTTAAAACCGTTTTTCTTAAAGTTCGTCTTTGAAAAACATTTTTAATGGGTGACCTGACACCTCTGAATTCAATGTTAGGTGGCGACTCTGAAATTTTAATAAAAGCTCGAGTCACAGCCGCAAACCTGCGTCGCATTTAAAAGTCATGGTTGAGCAAGCGAGCGGCCGGTAAAAATCGGGGCTCGACAATAGGGAACCCAAAAAAAAAAAAAAACTCTTTATCAAAATAATTTCTTGGTAAAACAAATCTGTTAACTATTACATATATTATAACATTGATAATAAATACCTAAGAGCTTAGACTCTTTGAATTTTTTGATAGGGAACCAAAAAAAAAAAACACACTTTATATTCTCCTTTCGGGAATTTTCTCACTTTTTTGAAATCTATCCTTTGATTTGACTGTATCACTTCTTTAATCATTAGCTTATACGTTACATTGACACTTATTAATTGTTTCCGAAGCACCGTCACGAGCATGGAATAATCATTTATATGCTAAAGGCTATTATAATACCCAATTAGTAATGAGTAATGTTCAAAGGAAAAGGCGTCCGTTCCTATCATGCCAAGTGTTATACAAGTGTCCAATCCACCCAAATCTTTACCAAAAATGCTAATTGTACAATCATTTCGGCTTCAACTATTTACAAATATCTTTACCAAAGCAAAGCACCACCTGTACCAATATCCAATCCTAGTGGCACCTTCCCCAAACCCCCATCCACCACGTGTAACCAAGTAACCCCCAGATACGCACTTCCCCTTTATGGAAACTACTATATATATATATATATATATATATATGTCGCTATATCATAGAACTTACCAACTTAAGCTTTAATTACCCACACGAATACTTACTGCGTTTGCAGAGAAGAAAGAAAAGAAACGATGAGCCAGGAACAAGCACGACGACCCATGTTGAGCGAGCAGGAACCGATCAAATATGGCGACGTATTTGACGTCTCCGGCGATCTGGCTTCGAAACCGATTACATGGCAAGATGCGGCCACCATGCAGTCGGCTGAGAACATTGCACTTGGGAAGACTCAAAAGGGTGGCCCTGCCTCCGTCATGCAGTCGGCTGCGGTGGTGAACGAGGAGCTCGGCGTCGACTTGACGGACATGGCCACAGATGAGGGGGTCACCGTTATGGAAACGGACGTTGGGACCAGACGTATAGTCGTTGAAGCAGTTGGAGACCAGGTTTGGCGTCTTTAAAGTTTTACAAGAAGGAAAATCCTAGATTTTTTCTTGTTTTATGAATGAACAATGATTTGTACGTAGAATTGTTGATGGACTTATCAAAGGTTTTGTTTGTCGATGAAACGAGAACAGGTGATTGGGCAATACACACAGCCAGCAACAGAGCCAACGAAGCCCCTGGCTCCAGTAATTCTCGGTTCTCCGGTTATTACAGGTTCTCCAATCGCTGCCGAAGATGCTTTGGTACCAGGTTCTCCGGTCACTATTGGAGAAGCTTTGGAAGCATCTGCCCTTGCGGCTGGGGACAAGCCCGTTGATCAGAGTGATGCCGCGGCAATACAGGCGGCAGAGGTGAGAGCCACCGGGTACGTACTCCCTGGCGGAATTGGTGCTGCTGCGCAGTCGGCAGCCACACACAATGTCAGGTCCTCGTGGTATGAGGACAAGACCACAATAGCCGATGTTTTGGAGGTATGAACTGATAACTTGTTTTTAGTATTCGATCTAATGGGTAGTTTCCACACACATGTAATAATGTGGGTGTTTGATAATTACCAGGATGCAACTGAAAAGCTACCGGCCGACAAACCAGCGACTAGTGAAGATGCAGAGGGGGTTATTAGTGCCGAGATGAAGAACAAACCCATGATGGGTGCATATCCCGGAGGCGTGGCTGATTCAGTGGCCGCTGCTGCCAGGCTTAATAAGAAGATGTAAAAATGGCAGAAGTTGGGGATAGGAAGTGAAACTGCATTACTTGTTTTTGTTTCCCTTTGGAGGTTGTAGTTTTGTTGTACAGCCCCAATAGTGTTTGTGTAAGGAGTTGCTGGCGATGTGTCTTTTGTAATTTGAATTTTGTGATTTACCTTGTGTGTATGAATTACCTTCGTCTTCTCTTGGTATTCTCAATTAGGGCTGTAAATGAACCGAGTTGCTCGTGACTCAGCTCGTTGAGGCAAGGCAAAGCTCGGCTGGGCTGGGCTTGTTTCGTTTAATAATCTAGCCGAGCTCGAGTTTTAAGCTCGTTTAGTAAACAAGCTCTGCCCGGCTCATTTATATAGACTCGGCTCATTTAAGGAAGCTCGTTAAGTAAATTACCTTGGCTCGGCTCGTTAAGGGCTCGACTCGTTTACGAACGAGCCGAGTTCAAGCTCAATTTTTGGCTCGTTTACTAAACAGGCCAAGCACAAGCTATACAAAGTTCCGCTCAGCACGTTTACATCCCTACTCTCAATAGATTCACCATATTACATCAACGGTAAATCAAGAATTCAAAAGACTAAGGGGGATTCATACGCCAGAGTATATCCCTAACTAGAAGAAGCGACATGCATGCAAACCCATTGACAATCGGGAGGACAACAATTACGGTATATAAGCCAGCGAAATCCCCGAATATGGTATCAAAAGGAGAAGCAAACAATCCACACTCTCAAACTAAAATACCAAGTCTGTAACCAAACTGCCGATAAAAGAAAAAGAGTCTGTAACCAAACAAAACTAGTTGCAAGATAAATCTAAGAACCAGATTATCGCTTCTTGGAGACACCAACAGTCTTCCCCCTGCGGCCAGTGGTCTTGGTATGCTGCCCGCGCACCCTAAGACCCCAGTAGTGACGGAGACCACGGTGGTTTCTGTCCAAATCATAACAATAATGAGCTATGAAGGAAGAGCTTAAGCTAGCAAAAAAGTACTAGTGCAAGAAAAGGCTAACGTATGGTTCAGATTGTAGAATTAGGGAGGAAAATTAATTCGTGCTAATCCTTAAATGATGAGAGGCGCTAGAATTACCTGATCTTCTTAAGTCTCTCCAAGTCATCCCTAAGTTTCATGTCCAAGGCGTTCGAGGTCACCTGAGAAAACTTCCCATCCTTGTAATCCTTCTTCCTGTTAAGGAACCAGTCTGGGATCTTGAATTGGCGAGGATTAGCAACAATTGTCATCAGGTTATCCAGCTCTTGCGAGGAAAGTTCACCAGCCCTACAAAATTTACATAACCTAGTTAAGAGGAATACTCGGTTCAAAAAAAGTTAAAAGAGGAATACTATGAAAGAGATCCAACGTAGTTCCAATATAGCTAGCTTTTCTCCCAAACATTTTACTTCCAAAAGAACACACTACGCATATAATATCGGGGAAATTTTTTTTTTATTTTTAAAAACACCTATCCTTTGACTTAATTTCAACTAGACACCTATTCTATTTTGTTGACTGGGCTACACTTGGCGCTGAAATGGCCAAATAGAAGTGAGTTGGCATCTCTCTCTCTCTCAACAAAAACCCGCCGCCACTAGTAATGAACAGGTGAGGGGAGGTATCTGGATCTTCAATTGAGATAAAACAGAGGAAGGCAGAGGCAGGGGAGGTATCTGGATCTTCAATGGAGATCCAAAAAGTACCATTTGGCTTTGTGATTTGTTCAGTTTTGGGTCACATGATTCATCAGTAATAAGTTCATCAACAATGCCTAAATCAAGCCCTCTTGAATCCAACTTGTCAAAGTGGGTTTTAGCTTCAGATTTTGGGGTTTGGTTTCTGGTGTGGGAATCTGACCAAACTGGGTTTCTCAAACAAGAAAAGAGTTTGGAAACGAGTGTCAAAGTTGGGCTCAGCACAGATTCAGTAGTATCTGGACTACTACTAGTCTAGTACTACTGAACCACTTCGAACCAAAACCAGCGAATAATCTTGGAGAGAGAAAAATCGATCATGTGGGCTTTGGGTAATTTTCTGGCTCTAATCTCTTCATTAGCATAACTTCTCTCTGTTGAGGGAATAGCTATAGTAATACACAGCCATTAAGGTGTGTATACCATATGCACTTATTGGATGGTCCATATTTTGCCACCACATTGGCAACCGTAACATTTTTTAGGACTTCGTAACTTTTTAGCAATATGATTCATAACATTTTGATGCGTTTCGTAACTTTTATAAAATAAAAATTTTAAAAAAAAAAATCGTAACTTTTGTCAATAAGAGGTAATCGATTCGTAACTTTTATAATATCGCGGCGTACTAACCCAGAGGTTCGTTACTTTAACCAATATGACCAATCTACCTCCTATTAGTGTAAATGTACAGTGTACCCGTAAGTTAGACAGACAAATACAACCCTCACAAAACTTAAAACACCTACAATTTGCTTTGACGAGAATGAACTCAATCTGAATTCTCCACCAATAGTAGTCTACATTACTGAGAGTCAGAAATCTTTACCACAAAACGAAGTAAAATGCAGAAGACTACAAATCATTCGCTGCACAGAGACTGAAAAATTTGACAGTCTACACGTATGTTACACGTCAAAGATCATAGTAGAAAGACTACAATTCACAACGAAAATAATAATCGTTAATTCCATCCGTACGCCTCTTCATGGATGGGACTTTTGATGGCCCAATTCATTCAATAACCTACCATTATTGTTATCCAAAAGGACCAAAACGAGGATAAAACCTCAGCAAAAAGCTCACACATGCAAATAGATTCTGGCTCCTATGAAATGAGGGAATCAATTACAAGCATATTGTGGCATTTATGAAATAACTACCAAAAGATCAATCATGGTTACAATCACAAAACAACTAATAGAACTATAACTAGGGCTGCAAATGGACCTAGCTGTTCATGAGCAGGTCTAGTGACAGGCTAGGCTCGGCTCGGCTCAATAGTAAAGAGTCGAGCTTGACCTCGAGTATGAGGCTCCTTTAGTTTTAACTTGTAACTCGACACGTTCATAAAAGCTCAGCTTGTTCATAGCTCCTGTAGTAGACGAGCCGAGCTCTATTATTTGGATTCGACTCAGGCTCGAGCTAGACTATCTTTGCACGGCCCGAGCTCTAACATGTCAAAACTCGGCTTGGTTAGTTTGCAGCCCCAATAGAGCTTCAACAAAAACAGCACACAGACGCTAGAATGAATTATATGGAAAGGACCGCAAGTATAAACACTGAAAGTCGAAATGCGATTCGTTATTCTAGTGATCGAATCAGAGATATAAAGAAAAGTAAAACCTCTTGTTCATGTCGACATCGGCTTTCTTGCAAGCGATGTTGGCAAAACGACGGCCGATACCTTTAATAGAGGTCAACGCAAACATGATCTTCTGTTTCCCATCGACGTTGGTGTTCTGCACACGAAGAATGTGCTGGAACTCTTCGTTCGCTACCAGCGACTGAAAAGATCGAACAACAGAGAAATTCATCAAATTGGAAACGCACAAAGAACTACATAAAAATTCGTTCCTGGAGAAGTTCCATTGGCTTACCATCGCTAGGGTTTCAGATCGGGTCTATGCGGAAGCTGCTCTTGTGCTTGTAACTGCGGCAAAAAACAGAGGAAGTCCCAAAACCCTAGACGGAGAGTTCCTGAAAATGAAGAATATATAGCTTGGCCGATTCGGTTATGTTGTATATTTACGGAGTTCACCTTTATTTATCTTGGGTTTCAATTTAGTCCCTTACTTACTGAGAATTCAGTTTATACCCAACCTTATATAAAAAAGGATGCAACATCGCCCAACGGCCAAGTATGGAAGTAATTACAGTACTTGACCTTGTTCATTTTGGATATTGAGACCGGTTTTTTCAATTATTACTTGATCATTGCCCATATTTTTCTCCAATTATTATCCTTATTTTTAATTATTTTTATCATTTGTCTTTATATCTCTCTCTAATCATTACCCCATATTTTCAATCATTACCCACAATTCTCCCTCTAATTATTACTCCATCCGTTCCAAAATAATGTCCACTACGAAAATTTGTGCCATTTTTCAAATCAAAAAATTTAGTACTTCCGTTTATCGTTTTTAAACTTTTTCGCACCAAATTAAAGTACTCATTGAGTACTTTAATTCGGTGCGAAAAAATTCGAAACACTATACACGTAAGTACTTAATTTTTTAATTTGAAAAACGGTAAGAGAGAGAGTAAGGGACATTTATTTTGGAACGGAGTGAGTATTCAAAACTCAAACCAAACAAGGTCAGTTTTCTAGACCAATGTTATGTGGTGCCTAACATATGTCTGATTATATATGGAGTTGAAATACCACATGATCCAGAATTTTACATTTTACATATGATTATAGAGCAGGTTAAGACACCACCTGAGTTTCAGTTTTTGCAAATATGATCTAATTTGTATTGAAAAATTCCATGTCCAATGGAAACTCTCTTTTTAATCTTAATAAGAAAACATTGACAAATAGATGATTTGAACACTAGCGATTTATTTTAACGTTTTAAAAAGTTAATCGTGGACATATTTTCCCTCCAAAACTGATGAGATGAATAAAGCAAATTAATACTCAAATATAGACCTGCATGAAGTCAGATAAATTAAAGTTTACAGGAAGGTGGTGGAGAAAATATATGTTACAGGAATTTTCCATAGAATAATTAATTTCTAAATGAGATTCATCAAACAAATTCAGAAAAATCAATAGTAGAAAGAGAAAAGTTTGTTCTATCAGAAAATTCTATCCCGTATATTTTCTCCCACTCGGGTACACTATTACTTCGCAGCAGAATGGCAAAATACTGCTAGTATAGAGTACTAACCAACATGGAGCCATTGACAGTATTTGCAGCCACTTGTACATAGTGCTAAGAAACAATCTAACTGTTTAGGAATTAAATTGCAAAGAGATCGCAGTCACTTGTTTACACCCGACTTGTTAAACGTTATTGAAAACCAAATATTTTACCGAACTATGGCAGAAACATCTCAAAAATTTCTCGAAGATTCGTTTAGAGGAGGCAAAAGGCATGGCAAAGCTTACAAGGCCTCCTTAACAAGTAGGGACAATAATACCAAATACTAACAATTAAAAAGAACTGCGGATAAATGTTGTATGAAGAAAATTGCTGCATAAGAACATTCTTTCACTTGCTTTTGGCATGCATTTCCAACCATAAAATTCAGTGTGACCCTTCATTTCTTCTTCCCAGCCTTAGCAGCATCTCCAGCCTTGGTCTGCACATTGTGTGAGAAAATCATTGTTTGTAGATGTCTATAAAGAGAGAGAGAGAGAGCAAAGGATCGCCTTCTTGACACCATGGATCTTCTTGGCCTTGTTCTTCCTCTCCTTCATCTGCTTCCTCGACTTTTCTACCTTTGTATCCAAGCCATTCTACAAAGAATAAAACGAATGATTGAGAAAAAGAAGAAAAATTCAGCGTGTCCTGGTCATATTAGGAACAATAACATGCATATTCAAGGAAATTGAATAAGGCTCATCTTAAAGTTCAGTACAAATTTGCATATCGATTTGAGTAATTAAGGCTCCGTTTAGTTGTGAGGAATGTTGCGTGGGAAATGAATTCCCAAAGAAGTGAAGAGTGGTGAAGGAAAAGAAAATGAAAGTTTTTTTCCTGTGTCTGTGTGTGTTCTCTCTTGACGAGGAATCTTGTACAAAAGCTAAAATTCCTTTCTTTTGGCAAGATTTATTTTGCAGGAAATATTTTCTCAAAAGGAATGTCGGGTCCCACAACTTTCTTGGTAACTATACACAGAAAAGTTATGGGAAAGTTGATTTTTCCATCCTTTACGAGCAACTGAATGGGGACCTAAGTAAACTCGCACAGCTAAGATTTAACAGCCCCTTTGAATTGAGTGATTTGGTATGAAAAGAAAAGAAAGGATTAGACTGCCTCACCAAATAAATCATTTATCCATTTGGATTGAACGATTAGGTGAGAAATGGAGAGAGAACTACAAATGAAAATTTCTGATTGGTCCCTTCCCCTTTGTCACCAAAGACCTCCCCTTCCTTACACATCATTTCTTAGTTCTCACAATCCAAAATGGTCTATAAATCCCACCAATTCCAAAATCCGAAAAGTGTGCCAAAGAAGCCAAGCACATGAACACTCAAATCATGATTTATCTGCAAACAATGCTTATTCAAAGATATCTTGCATCAAAATTTTAAAGTTTTAGAATAAAAGAAGCAAAGAACTGAGACAAGAACTTATGAGTACATACATTCTTTTATAGAAGGATGGTGTTTTCTTGGAATAACCAATCAACATGTGCATGAATTCAGCGAAGGAACTAGCTGAGAACCTGGTGTTCTACCACATGCTAGAAAATGGGAAAGGCGGCATTGTCTAGTCGTTAACCCTATGCTCGTTTGTG
Source organism: Vaccinium vitis-idaea (assembly GCA_963854785.1). Taxonomy (NCBI): domain Eukaryota; kingdom Viridiplantae; phylum Streptophyta; class Magnoliopsida; order Ericales; family Ericaceae; genus Vaccinium; species Vaccinium vitis-idaea. Next base: position 37,951,349 of record OY978223.1, read on the forward strand.
GTGGCTATAAGTCCTTGCACGGAGAGGGATTGTGCCTCTTTGTTGCTAGCTACTTCAGAGACTGATACTGAAGGAATGGGGAATTGGGGATAGAATCGAATTGCATTTATTTGAACAATACCAGAGGAAAGTTCAGAAACTTGCCTACCCACTTAACAGGAAACCCTAAACAGTTATCTCGAATTATCTTTCAGAGGCTCATACTTAAGGAATGGGGAATTGGGGATAGAATCGAATTGCATTTCTTTGAACAATACCATAGGAGAGTTTATAAACTTGTCTATCCGCTCAACAGGAAACACTAAACAGTTGTCTCAAATAATCTTTCCATGATGCTAACAAATTCCATCATTCTTGTAAACAAAATCCGTGAATCTCAGACATCTAGCGTAATCATATGCGAACAAATGCTATCATCTTACTCTCCTTTCCTGTGGTGACCGAATTCCTACTTCAAATGAATACCACAAGTAGTATGTCGTTGAAAATAACATACTGCGTAGAGTCAAAGAAGAAAGTACAAACATGTTTCCGACATCACAGCTTACGAGCATGTACACACCTAAATAAAGTAGCAATGAACTCAAGTACCATGAATAAACAAGAAATTACTGAACACGCTGAGACAAACTTCATTGTTCAAAAGTCAGACGATGCACATGTTCATTGCGTATAACTAGGAAGAAAAATTAACAGAAGGCCAGGCAGGAGAGAACTAAAGCAACAACCATTCAGCTAGCACCATGGTTCATGTATTAACACAATGATAGGGTATTAGGCAATACGAATGTGACCAAAAGCAGAGCATATGAAATAAGCAACAAAGAGAGGAACTTACCCTAATGAGCCTATATTGGCTCATATTTCTTTGCATTCTCAACCGAATCGTAAATCAAGCCAAAGCCTGTAGATTTGCCTCCTCCAAAATGGGTCCGGAACTTGAACACAAAGATGGCATTTGGGTCTCTCACCTCATACATCTTCGACAATTTTTCCTTCAACTCCGCCTTTGATAAAGACGAATGAAAACGTAATAAAAAACATGAAGATTATACCTAGTAAATCTACCAGTTATCATATAGAACCCCAAAGAATGCAAGACACGCACTACATACCATAATTTATTCCACAAGAAATTAGCAATAAAACGAATATCAGATGATTTAAATATGCAATCACAACCCAACCACTTATGCTCGGAGAGTTCATATATAATTAAGCAACTATTTGATGGTCTAATCACAACCCCGCAATTACACTAAAAAGGTTGTATATAGAAAAATTACCGCAGAAGTAAAACAAACCCGTATTTCATCGACATCATTGCTAGCAAAAAAATGTTAGAATAAACACTGTTCAACTAGATACAAATAGTAGTCAACTAACTAGCTCATTTACTTGTAAAAAATATATGACTGCATCTATTCACTATTACAGATGTTAATTGCATTCAAGGAACAAACTAATCTAGTATTAAACCTAATAAACAAGGAAATGCTTCAGAAAAATCATGAGAGAGGGAAAGAGAGCAAAAACCTTGGAAACATTGGGCCTTCCTGGATGCAGAACGTCAATGATCTGAATCAAAAGGAATTACGCACACCAAAAAACGACAAAGGTAAATTACCAGCGAACAGTAGTAGTTAACAGAACCAAACAACACTGAAATTGGAAAACTCACAAATTGCTTTCTCGATAGAAGCCGATTTTGGTCATGAACTTCCGAGTTCGGATCGTAACCGCCTTACTGTCCGCCATTGTCGTAGAAACAATCTTCTCATTTTCTGGCTTTTCCCTCTCTCTGCACCTCCGTCTTCTACGCTTGCTTCTCTGGGACGCCGCGTATTGAAGGAACCAGTGTGTTGACAGTGGGTTTAGACTTTAGAGTAGCCTCCCAGAGTGGATTTTATTATTGGGCCAGCCCATTGTTCTTTGTTTTTAAACCAGTCGGGCCACTGATCCGGGCAAGTACAGCCGCACAATCCAACAAAATGTTTTGCGCTTCCTTTTTTTTTTATTATCAAAACACAGAATTTTTTATTACTCAAAAACCGTCCAAAGGGCTACAAACGCAGAACCGGAGCCCATCGAAGGGTAGAAAACCCCCGATAAACGGGTAATCCATGTGGTTCGGATGAGCACAAACCGATTACAGAAAACAACCATCCCGAAAGGGAGTACCAAACAACCACCCTTGAAGGGGGCAACGATTCCACACAGGGAATAGAAGAAAAACAAACTAAACAGAAAAACAAAAAACAGAAATATCCGATTAGATCCATATCCGTCTTCATACCCATCAACGATCACCATCAGCCTCAAGAGGGGTGAGAAACAACAGCGGTAATTTGACCTGCATACACCGCCCACACCCCAAAGCAAACCAATAGCGGCACCGTGATTTGAAAGAAAAACGACGAACAAGGAGCCGGATTGAATAACCTCCCCGGAGAAGAAATCGAAGTCGCCATCGTCGGAGAGGGGTCTGCTGGACTCCGCCGCACCAGATCCGACATCTTTATTCGGTTTAGAAGCAGACCCGACCACCCTCAAGACCAAACCAGCCCCAAAACTGCTTTGAACTCGGCCAAGAAGAAGAAGGGGTTTTAGATCTGTGGCGTGAATGTGAGATGGAAATGGATGAAATTGGTGGAGAGGGCCAGAGTAAAAGAGAACGGGTTGGAGAGGAGAGAGGGTGAGAGAAGTCTGCCGTCTAAGAGAGGGGTGGGGGAAGGGTGGAGGAGAAGGAGGCGGCTGCCCCCCCTCCCCCCAGGAAAACCCTAACTGGTGGATGCTAGAGAGAAGGAGGAGAGAATCGTTTCTAGAGAGAGAGAATCCCTCTAAATGTTTTGTGCTTCTGATCAGGAAAAAAATTCGGATATCAGGGGTACCACGTGGCCAAGCCTACGTGGTACCTAAATGCTGTATCTGGACAGTTTGAAAGTGTATTGAACGGTCCAGGTCGAAACCCTCTCTCTTTCTCTCTCTCGTTTCTCTCTCCATAATTCGGACCGTCCAAAACCGAAATGAAAGTGCGCGCGGGTACCACATGGCACTGAAAAACCTCTTCAATTCTTGTGGTGCACTCGCTCTCAATCATCACTCTCTCGACATGTGATTCAATTTTCTAAAAAAAGGAAAAGACATGTTTCAAAAGCGATTCCGCATGCGCAGAGTGATGCCTGCGAATTTTTGAGCCATTTTTATTTGTTTGGATGTTTAGTGAAATATTTTAGCAATTAGCCAAAGGAATTGCTTTACTAAGACGACAAAAGTTCTATAGCTGAACAAGAAATGCTAAATTCACACTTTAGCCTGAGGGAGAAAGGGAGGGAGAGAGAGAGAGACAAAAATTAGCAAAATGTATGAAGTGATTTTTGCACTCTGCTTATGTACATATGTACATATTCTTGTTCCGTTAGGAAGAAATATAAAGGCTATGTTTGGAAGTTGTGGAAAGAAGTGGAAAAAAGAGAAAATAAAAAATGAGAAAGAAATTCTCTTTGTTTCTTTTGTTTGATTATGTGGATGAGAAAGGAAAATATGAATTCATGGGAGAGAAAAGAAGAGAAAAAGAAGAACTTAATTTTCAATTTGTTTTCTTCCCTCCTCCTTTTCCTTTATCCTTATACCGGGATGCCAAACAAATGAGAGGAATTTTTTTTAATTTTTCCTTCTCTTCCACTTCTTTCCCCAACTTCCAAACATAACCAAAAGGCCCAAAATGTTGTTCCAAAGTGATTGTTGTCGTCATACATATACAAATATCAACAAATTATGGAGAAAGCCTACACAAAAATTTAGAGCTAGTTTCTTATTTGATAAAATGGGAATTCCATAAAATTAATAGGTTGATTTTAGCAAATGAGGATTATTTGCTAAAATCAACCCATTTTCATTTGTTAGAATAAATTGATTTTAGCAAATGATGTCGATTTTATTAAATACTCCAGGAAACTGGGCCGTAGAGATGGAAAAATCTATAAATAATGTGAAGAAGATTGTCCTGTGGGCTGTGAGGAGGACGGGACGCTGTCTTTAAGAAGGGAGGAAAAACCCTATCTTGTTTTTTGATTTGCTCCTACCATCGAAATCTCGCGATGGCCAAGCTCTCCTCCGCCGTAGAAATCCCCGACCAACGGCGTCGTAGATCCAGAGAAAATGGCCGCTATTCACCCGATCGATACCACCGTCGTCGACGCAGCACCAGTCGAAGTCCCAGCCCCAGCCGGAGCCCGTCAAATGGACACCGAACAAGGTATGATCACAGTCCCAACCATCACCATACCCGTAGGTCTTCACCCGATTATTCATCTTACCATAGACGAAGCCCTCCTAGGTCCCAAACCCTAAAATCAGATAAAAAACCTAGCTACGTGGATCGAAATGATCATGCAGCGCCGTACCCGTACCTTGATCGAGATCAAAGGAACGGGCGAGTGTTAGAGGCGGAAGAGTCGGACGAAGAACTGAGAGGTTTGGCGTTTGAAGATTACAGAAGGCTTAAGCGTCAGAAACTTAGGAAGACATTTGTGGTGAAGAGTTATGTTTGGGAGGTTACTCCTAGTCCTGATAGAGATGAGGATGAATTGTATGAACAGGAACCAGAGGAAGTTGTGGAGAAGTACGAGGGGGAGAAGGAGAGTAGTGAGTTTAGTGGGAGAGAGAAAGATAGAGAGACAAAATCAAAAGTAGAAGCAGATTCCGAATCAAAATCAGAATCAGAGTCGGAATCTGAACCGGATGATTCGCCGGTGAGGAGGAAGAAGAAGAGTAGGAGTCGGAAAAGTAGGAAATATGAATCGGACAGTGATAGTGAATCCGACGAGTATAGTGATGAATCAGAAGAGGATAGGAGACGGAGGAAGAGGAAGTCGAGTAGTAGGCGAAAGGAGAGGAGGAGTAGTAGTAAGAGGAAGAGGAGTGGAAGAAGGAAGGGTAGGGAGAGTGAAGAAAGCGAGACGGATGATGATAGTGAAAGTGAGGAATTGAAGATGGAGAAAGGAGCTTTGATATCAAAGGGAAAGAAAAAGAGGGAGTCAGATATTGGGAGTTCTGATTCGGATGAAGTCGATGTGAATAAAAGCAAGTCAAATGAAGAGGATTTAAAGATAGCTGAGGTCGACAGTGAAGCGCTTTTGTTGAAAGAGATGATTGAATTGCGAAAGAAACCCGTTTTAGAGAATGAACCGGTGGTTGGACCTATGCCGTTGCCTAGAGCTGAAGGCCATATTAGTTATGGAGGGGCACTCAGGCCTGGTGAAGGTGATGCCATTGCTCAGTATGTTCAACAAGGGAAACGTATCCCGCGAAGAGGTGAAGTTGGTCTTTCAGCTGATGAGATTCAGAAGTTTGAGAATCTTGGGTATGTGATGAGTGGTAGTAGGCATCAAAGGATGAATGCTATCCGTATCAGGAAAGAAAACCAGGTTTATAGTGCTGAGGACAAGCGGGCATTGGCCATGTTTAACTACGAGGAGAAGGCAAATAAGGAACAAAAGGTGATGGCTGATCTGCAGCGGCTTGTGCAACGCCACATCGGACAGGATACTGGTCCATCCCATGATCCGTTTGGTGGAGCTGAGGGTGCTGATGCTTAATCGCCATGTATGTTCACTATTCCTTGAGAGTGTGTGTTTTTGTGTATTTGGTGTGTGTTCTTTATAGTTTGGAGGATGAATCTCTATACGCTTATGAGTTTGATAATTTGGACCTTGTTCTCTATTCCTTTTGAGTATGTGTGTGTTTTTTGTCCGGATGGATGGAGAGCGAATATCAGTGCCTTTTTTTTTCCTTGAGTCTAATAAATTTGTGCCTGTTGCATATTTTTGTGGGGGTTTTGACTTGTAAAGCTTCGCCGTCTCGATGATTTCATGAGTCTAGCTTGTGTTTTAGGATGGGCATTGTACAAATTGTGTTAAGCATGTGCAATATGAGGACATATTTCATGGACTTTCCTGTTCGATATACTTGTCCACTAAGAAGAAGTCTCATTCATTATTTAGTGGGGGCCTGTAATATAGGTGCAATTGACATTTTAGTTCCTTATGTTTACGCTTTCCTTCCCTCCTCTTTCTTATTCTATTCCATGCCCAAGTGACCTAGTGTTACTCATGTTGGGGGTAAATTGCTATTGAATCATGTGGATCGCGGTTTATTTTTGTTGCTACGGTCCCGTTTGTTTTTGTTGCTATGATCCCTTCTTTCACAGTTTATGTTTGTTTAAGACTTTCTTTGATCGTGTTTGTCGGCTGGTTGTACAAGTAGAGTTTTCTCATACGCAGGCTTAGTCACTACTCACTAGTTATAAGAAAAGTGAACCTTGTGTCTTGTCGTGAGATGATATATGTTTTGACTCTCATGACATGCCTTGAATGGGGCGAGTTTCATTGTTACCAAATGTCGCTAATATTTGGGACATAAATGATACAGCATGTATGATAAAGCGGATAATGAGATTAGGTGTAGATGTGAACTAGCATTGATCGATTCTTGGGGATCCCAGAGTCACTTTTGGAAGTCATTTATACCCCACAAGGTTAACACTCAAGACCTCTGTACATGAGAATGGGATATGTTGATGCAGCTACCAAGCCATGTGGCTGCCTCTGTAAGCCTAATGGAGAAGAATGCTACTTTACATGAACCGATGAACGTGGGACATGTCAACACAGCTATTCCAGGTGGCTGCCTCTGTCAAGTTTGACCACTTATTCGTGTATCTTCCTCAGCCAGTAGCAAAGACATGCGTGAAAGAAATCCAAATACCAAGTATGGAGGTTGTGTGGACCGTAGTCACATATTTCACTACCCTAGGGTTTTGAATTGCGAACTAGTGAGCATTTGACAAACTGAGCGATTCGAGATAAATTCGCGCACCCACTAAATGTGGCTTGCGAATCCCTATAATCAATTTCACGGATTCACATTTACAGCCATCCAATAATGGACGTGTGTATGTTAAATGCTTACATACCACTATGTTGTAGAGTGAAATTGTTTACAAAAGCAAATAATGATGACATGGAACACCAAATCCTAGGAGACTTGGGAGTAAACTCAAAGCTAGCTCTTTGAATTAGCTAAGCATTATAAGGAGTACAATTAGGGGTGTAAGCGAACCGAGCCGTTCGCGAGCTTGGCTCGGTTCGGCTCGCTAAGAGCTCGTTCAAGCTCGGTTCGTCAAATTAACGAACGAGCTCGAGCTATATTTCTTAGCTCGTCAAATAAACGAGCCGAGCTCGAGCTGCCATTAGCTCGACTCGGATGAGCTCGCGAGCCTGTACATACTTACATGCCAGTGCATATTATGTATGTTCAAGGCATCCACATGCATGTACCAAATTGCCATGTGGCAGCCATAGGTGGCATGAACGCTTGGGGAATGAATGAATGGGGAGTAGTGGTGTATTTATAGGGTGGGAATGGTAGGTGAAGTCTTACTTATCCGATGTGGGATTTGTGAGATTCACTTGTTATTCTACAAAGGAGAGTTTCACCCAGTTCCTTCCGTCCCACATCGAATAATTTGGAGAACCTCTTCAGCGACACCCCTATATATGACTGCACTACCTTCCACTCTCTCCTGCACATGCGAGCTCACGCGCTAAACGAGCTCACACGAGCCGAGCTCGAGCTATAGAAATATTTTGCGAGCCGAGCTCGAGCCTATGTTTTGTGGCTCGTTTCGAGCTCGAGCCGAGCTCGAGCTGGCCATATTTCTAGCGAGCCGAGCCCGAGCATGCCAAAGCTCGGCTCGACTCGGCTCGATTACACCCCTAAGTACAATATACTAATATACAGGGGAATGATTTTGCTCTACACATTTTTATAAATGCACTCCAAATGTTACCTTTTTTTGCATTGGAGTCCGTATATTTAGTGCAAAAATCATTTCCCTATTATAAAACTCCTGTAACATAATTTTTAGGATATTTATAAAAAATGCTTGTTGTGGACCATGGCTTACAAAGTCTCTAGGAAGGGTGAACACTTTTTTTTCCTTCTTTCATGATCTTCCATTGTACCTCCCCTTGAAGAATCCACAAACCCTTAACTCCACCTTAGCTTCTATTGTTCTGCCAGCCAGCTTCCAACTACTTAACCTTCAAACCCAGTAGGCCAATGGACCTCTGAGTTTTCCCAATTTCCTATGCTCTGTCAATAACACTTGTGGACCATCTTGGAGATCATCAAGTAGCTCGAAGATATTTTAAACTTTTAACCTTTTTCACAATCCTTTCTTTTCACGATTCTTCTCAAGATTGGCTTGCCATTTTAATGATTTTCAAATCTCAGTAAGAATGAATGACACAATCCTTCTCTCCAACCTCAGCAACATACTGCAATGAAAACATATTTTCTTACGGAAGACTACTTAACTTGGCACATATTTGTTCCTCTTAAGAGTAGTTCTTTTGTGACCACAATATGGATTGTACCAGGGCCAAGTGGCTGAGGGTATTAGTATGGAGGATGCAGCCGCTGCACTTTACTGTGTTGAGCTCAACGTAACCTGCACAAGCTTGAATCTGCAATGGTGCAATATGCCTGGACCAACTCATTGTATCAGAAGCAATGTTTTTAAAGGCAAATCACAACATGAGGCATTTTATCCCTCGTGAGGCAAGGACCAAGTTTTGAGGCGATGAGGCGTAAGCATTTGAAATTTATTAAGTACATAAAACTCTAAAAAAAAATTACAAAAAAAGAAAAAGAGGGAAGAGTGATATTAAAGTTTTATGAACTCCTAACATAAGAATATCCAATACCAAAGGCTATTATATAGACAATAGCCAAATCCATGGCTTACCACATTTGGTCATTTCTTCCAATTTTACCCCTCCAATTGCTGGTTTCTATTGAGGTAATCTGGTGGTGGTTGGTTTTTGTTCTGGGCGTTTGGGTCATTCCATGGTTTTGGGCTCAATTTCCTTTAGGCCTTCCCTGACCGTACTGAAATTTCCTCCCACATCCCAACTTTGCACTGTATTTTGTTTGTTTTCGTACTCTTTCTCCATTATCCCTCTTTCCTCACATCTTTATCCGTCTCTCACTCTCTCTTGCTCTCTCCATCCCCCGCCCCAGTAAAGAAATCGGAGACAACTCAGGTCGGTGGGTGTGCGCCTTCAACGCTTTCCCTTCGCCTTCTCGAGCGAAAAGCGGTGACGGCATAAGGAAAGGCAGAGTTAGTTCCAGAAGCAGATACAACATATTGAAATACAGTGCCCATCGGAGATCCATAGCCCATTCCAGGTGCTGCTATAGTTGATCGGAACACAGCAGCAATTGTAGCAGTTAGATAGCCAGTAGCAAAAACTCTATTGTGAATTGGGTGCTGTAGATTGAGGATTCAAGCTCGGAAGGTATTCTTTTCTTAAGATTTTGTCAGGATTAAGTTATGATTGGGTGGGATTTGTTATTTTAAGAGGGGCGTGGTTCGGTTAAAATCTTCTCTCTCTCTCTCTGATCTGGATTTGTGAAGCGATGATGCCAAAAAATATAGTCAAGGATGAGGCACCGCTGAGGGGATTTGGGGATTTTCCTGGGGGTGGTTGCCCCTCTCTGCAAATCACCCATGATTTATGCCCTCCAAAATCAACAGCTCCCCTATTCCGCTTCCTTAGTATATACATACATACTATTTCGTGCGCGCGCGCTTTTGTAGTGGTAGTGGTGGTGATGTATTGAAGCGCAGTGATCTTTTTTCCGCTGTTTGGTTTCCTAGAAAACAGGCCTAAATGTTGGAAATTTCAGATCTGAAAGATGGTTCAAGCTCGTGATTATTTTTATTTCTTTTTCAAGTAGATTCTCCACGTCGAAACTTACCTTGGTATTCTGATATAAGGTTTCCATGTTCTAGCTGTAGATGTCGTTTATTTGAGAAATGTTGTTTTCGAATTTTAGCCTTTTGTAAATACTTCTAAGTTCTAACTGCATATACACGTATATCACATCTCAATGATTGTGGATTCGATACATACACTTATGGGTGCATTGTTAGGAAGTTCCTATGGTTTTCAGTTATGTATTTCTGGTATTGGGTCAACCGAAAAATTTCAGAGTGAAATTGGTGCTTGGCTGGTGCAATGCTCTTTTACTTGTATATATTTTTTATGGTTGTAAGAGTACCAAGGCTTGGACTCATGACATGGCATATGACACACAAGAAGAGTGCCACCACCAATGAATTCAAAGCTCTGGTCTTTTTTTTATTTTTATTTTTTTGGATCGAGATAGAGGAGATTATTTTCAAATGATTGTTTCTTAAGGCCTTGCTTGGGAATCTTTATCTTGCTTCTGTATCTGAGCTTTGAGGCAAAACTCCTTGCAGTACCTGCCTTTTTTTTCCGGGTATTTTTGTTGCACCATTCAAATCCAAAGGATTAGGGCATTTTACAAGTTGGATTTGTCTAACAGGGCAATCTTTGGTTTGGTTTACTTTTGGGTTTGACAACTTCTAGAATCTATAGTCTCCAAGAACAATGTCGTAGAGCTAAGTTGAGTAGATTGGATTAACCCCAAGGAGTTAGCTGAGTCATAAGTTAAGCCGAGGTATGGCGCCTCTTGAACGGTCTAATAGTAAATGTTCCAACTTCTTTATTGAGTGTTTGATTAGTTGGTTGATTATGTAACAAGAAAGTATTTCCATTTTGATTTCGTTTATCACACAGTTAAATAGCTCTTCATGCACTTTCTGTTATGCTACACACTCTAGAGTAGAGGCTTGTAATATTATGTTCCAAAACTCCAAAACAAACTCTGTACATATGTAGTGTGGGATAAACTTCAAACTTTTGTGTATGGAATACAAAAGTGTTGCTTGTAATATTGTCTTCCAACACCAAAACAAACTTTGCACGTGTAGCATAGATGACCGTAAGATTTTGTAATCTATGATGGGGATAACCTTCATGTGGAGCACGACGTCGCGTTAGATATGAATGGAATTTGTATGGTCTCTGCAATATGGCTTTTGTTGAAGTATTATCCTTTTAGCATAAAGGATAACTAACTCGGCAAGATGTTTGCTCACATGTTGAAGAAGATACAATGCTGCATGCTGCGACCTTTGCCCAGTTTTGCATGGCTCTTCAATTGCATCGGCTTGACCACATTTGGTGGCAGTTTCTTGGGAGCTGGAGGTTCGGGGGGTTGTCTATCGATCAACGGACAACTGTGAGAAGCTCTATCCTTGGCTTTGATTGGCTTTAATGGCGATCAACTTAGAAACCACAACTTCGATTTCAGCTGAACCCCCCGCCCAAAAAGAAAAAAAGGCTTTCAAAATGTAGTGCATGACAACCTTATTCATAATTCACTATAGTTACTTTGAAAATTTGTATTTTCTGAACCTTCTTTCGGCAAAAATCTTTTCTTCAAATTTCTTGTCGAGAATCGATCCTTCAAGTGCTTCATTTTCTAAATCATCCTCATTCCCACTACAAATAACTTCACACATTAGTATAGCATACACATCAATATCAAGACCTACTTCAGTTGCTTCAATAATGGGCACACAATAATGGGCATTAACTTTGTGCGTACTGCGTAGCATGTGGCCTCATACCTAGTAGTATCATACAGGGGAATGATTTGGCACTCCACATTTTTATAAATGCACTCCAAATGTTCTCTTTTTTTTCTTCAAATTACTCAACAAGTACACTAGAGGACAAGAAATTGGAGTCCATTTATTGAGTGCAGAAATCATTTTCCTATTATAAAACTCCTGCAACATATTTTTTAGGATATTTATAAAAAATACTTGGTATGGACCATGGCTTACAAAGTTTCTAGGAAGGGTAACCACTTCTTTTCCTTCTTTCATGATCTTCCATTGTACCTCCCCTTGAAGAATCTACGTACCCTTCACTCCGCCTTGGCTTCTATTGTTCTGCCAGCTAGCGTCCAACAACTTAACCTTTAAACCCAGTACGCCAATGGACCTCTGAGTTTTCCCAATTTCCCATGCTCTGTTGGTAACACTTGTGTGGACCATCTGGGAGATCATACCCTTTTGCACAATCCTTTCTTCTCAAGATTGGCTTGCCATTTTAATGATTTTCAGAGCTCAGGCTTGAGAAGGAGTGACACAATCCTTCTCTTCATCCTCAGCAACATACTGCAATGGAAATATATTTTATTACGGACGACCACTTAACTTGGCACATATTTGTTCCTCTCTACGAGTAGTTCTTTTGTGACCACAATATGGATTGTAGCAGGACCAAGTGGCTGAGGGTATTAGTGTGGAGGCTGCAGCTGCTGCACTTCAATGTGTTGAGCTCAACATAATCTGCACAAGCTTGAATCTGCAATGGTACATTATGCTTGGGCCAAGGCATGTGCCTGGACCAACTCATTGTATCAGAAGCAATGTTTTTAAAGGCAAATGCGCAATATGAGGCGTTTTATCCCTCATGAGGCAAGGACCAGGTTTTGAGGCATTGAGGCATAATCGTTTGGAATTTATTGAGGTCTATTAAGTACACGTAAAACTAAAAAAAAAAAAAAATTACGAAAAAGAGGTTGAGTGATATTAAAGTTATAAAATCTCCTAACATAGGAATACATTTGTTAACATAAGTGAACACTAATTTTATTTGAGAAACATGCTCAAATTGGTACTCTCTCACTTCGAGCAAAGATTGACGGGTTGAGAGAGAGGGTGAGTGTGTGATGATGTGTCGGCAATATTGTTGGCTCACGAGAAATGTGCATAAACTATAAATGTGGAAAAGGTGCACCTTGTGCTAACGCTTAGTGACTCTAGTCACAAGGTGTAGCCTTTTGGAGGGTAAGCCACAAATTTGAGCGCCTCAAGGCGTTTTCTGGTAATGTAGACTAAATTAGGAAATAGCAAATCAAAGAGTTGCACACTTCCTTTAATGGGGCATCATGTCTTGCAAAGTGGCTATGTGGAGACTATTTGTGACATGTGATGAGGTGGGAGTGAGACTATGCATCCTCACTTCGTACTCGGAACTTCTGGTTGTTCGAGTTTGGCATAAAAGTTGGAGATATTCTGAGAACTTTTAACAGAAGTAATGATACAATTTCAGGTGACATCTGAGGGTTGAGAAATTAGGAACTGGAAATGTTGTCTCTGATTTCTGACACGTGTTCTAACTTTAGTGGAGAACGTTGACCTTAGAAAATTGGAGCCGTGTACAAAAGTGACCTATCTTCATGACCTGATGCGACGAAGGTATCAACCAGTAAGTGGGTATATACCAGAACCATATTGTAACGACGTGGAGAAATCAAATGACTTCTATGTTGAGAGATGGCAAGCGTAAATTGGCCAGGCAATCCTGCCTTCCTGTTGGTCAGATTTGTTATCTGTGTTCAAAAACCGCATTTTCCCTTTCTTATTCACATTCTTGGCTGACTTTGTTATATTATGTTGCATATGAGCTATAAAACTGCAACGTGTCACTGCCACCAGCTCATTGTTTAGCCCGCCCTTTTTTTGTTTTAATCTCAGGGCTGCAGAGGTTCAAGCTCTAGTTTGGGTGCTGTGAAGAGAAGAGACCTACCCGGTCCGGAATTGCAATGGTGTTCCTCTTATCACTTGTTCCCAGAGGAAAGGTGTCCGAGTTGTATCGAGGGTATGTAGAATCCATGGTTGACAAGCGAATTTTATTTCTTTAAAGGAACTAGCTGTTTCTCACATGTTCTTGGCACCATCTCAGCTGGATGCTTCATATGTTCCACCTGATTGTAATATACTTGTTATTGAAATTTTGATTACTATCTATTTTTTCTTGTCTTGCTTGTGATGATGATCTGGTTTGCTGTTCTTGAAACACCACAAGCTTAATAATGTATGATATTTACATGGTCAAATATTCGACTCAAAGGCTCTTTTCCTAATACTCCTAGTTTGTGTTGGGTGTGATGCATAGGATGATAGTTCCACTCTCTTTTTACCAGTGTGGGTGAGTCTGAGGAATAGGACGGTGGATGTAATGCAGAAACGGAAATGGTTTTCCAACTCTTCATTCATTGCGTTTTTGCAAGGGCGGTGTGGTTCGCCTTCTCTCTGTATTTGAATGCTTATGCTGGTTCATTGGACATTAGATCGTTTCTTGATTGGTGGGCAGAGTTGATGCGAAAGTGCTCAGCCGCTGAGGATGTGGGATGGCTCATTGTGTTGGCTGCTTTCATTATTTGGGAGTTATGGAAGAGCAGAAACAGAGTTTGCTTTCCGGAAGATAAACCAGATCCTAGTACCCTTATATTCAGAGTTCCTGTAGCGCACTCCTGCACTACAAGGTCCCTGGATCCTCGGAAGCTCAGGAATGTGGAAGGCACAACACAAGATCTCACGTGCGACGTACATGTGCAGCACCATCAGTGGGTTATGGGTACCCCTTCTCCTGGTTCTATTGAGTTTTTGATGGGGCTTCGATCTACATGTGCAGCACCATCAGTGGGTTGGGTACCCCCTCCTCCTAGTTCTATTGAGTTTTTGATGGGGCTTTTGATCCTAGATTGAAGCGCGGATGAATTGCGGTGGAAGAAAAATCCATGAGGGAGGGCTTTGAAGGTTGCAGCCACAGACGGGTTACCTTTGGTTTCATTGGCTGGAGTGTGAATGTTTCAAGGTCTATGAGTTAGGAATTACTCCTTTCTAGTATATCTCAGGTTTTTAACCTATCAAGTGAAATCAACTCTGGCGGAGCCAATCCAAACGATGTTTCGTTCCGGCTTTAAATAAACCCGTGTTAAGAAACGGTGTGATTGGTTCTCCAGTATAAGTTTAGGAACGTGTAAACTGCCCCGAACATCTTGAATTCTTCTGATGAAATCCCATCGTAGTTGGGTCCGTTGCTTGGATGGACGGTCCAGATTTCACCTCGGTGATGCAAAAGAACCGTCCGTTGTCGTGCGTGCAAGATGAAATATGGGTCGTCCATCCGAGCAACGGACGGCTCGGATGGTGCACAACACCTGTTGTGCATCCCATGCACAACAGCAACCCCAAATCCGTTAGTCGGCAGGGATATGATCAACAAATCAAAACAAAGAATGTAGAGGTTGGAGGTGCAAAATGTGAATGACAATACTATAGTGCACTTAGATATTAGATACTACTACTCATAGCTTTTATGGTTAAATAATTGCGCATGCAGAAGTTGCAATCACAATGCAACCATACTGCCAACAACCTCACAAGATACTCAAACATGCGAAAGAGAATTATAAACAAAATCAATGCAACGATGAATAAAAAGAAAAGTGGAAAAGAATACAGAATTGCTTTATGTATTACTGTAATTCTTTGAGTAATCATAAATGATTTTTGAGGACATGTTTTGTGCATATATAAATGAAAAGTATTTCATTATTTTGTTCATTTTCTTTCCTCATATATATTTTCAGTTTTTCTTTTTAATTTTTCCACAAATCCAAAGTCCAAACTTAACCCTATCGGTAGTATTGCATTGGTGGTTTGTACCCTACTCTGTCATGGTGAACTTTAGTTACACATACAAAAGAAAATCACTTAGAAAGATTAATGTTGATAATTATCACAAACTTGTGGCATGGATTGAACCTTTGATATTTGTCTCATGAGAGAGAGAGAGAGAGAGAGAGTGTGTGTGTTGGTTAGCCCCACGGGTTAGTTGTACCTCACATAATTAATTAGAGTTCAATTCTTGGCGTTAGGCCGCAAGAATGTAATTTCTTATGAATATCCTAGTCTTGGGATGGATAGTTTGCCTATGACTAAACTGGAAAATGAATTAATCGATCTGCGAGTGAGTTAGCCCGGACACAACTGACCGATAAAACAAAAAAAAAGAAAAAGAAAAGAAAAGAGAGTGTTGGTTGGGTAGAAATATTAATTAATCCCCACATGGCATGCATGAGGTTTTATTTTTTGACCATTAGGGCTGTCTGGACAAGCTTACACCTATCTTGAATAATTTATTTTTCAGTCTGGTCAAAGGCAAGCCGTCCATAGTGAGACTAGGGAATTCGTAAAAAAATATTTTATTGTGGTCTAATCTTAATAATCAAACAGTAGTCAATTATGTGAAGAACCAACCCGGCCATCACCAACCGGACTAACCCTTAGAGCTGGCATGCATGTTGAGGTTATAGATAGCATGGGCCCCACTTTGGGGGACGTGCTGGGCCATGATGCCCAAATAGTAGTTTATCAGTTGGAGCTATCATGATATGGACATGGTAGCTCAGAGTGGACCGGAGAACACAAGATTTTCCCTTACTGGACGGACCTTTGTTTTCTGCTGTCAAATAATCTCCCAACAAAATTATTGGACAACCTTGATTATGGTTGTAGCTATCATTAGGTATGGTTAGTTACTCATTAAATTGAGGACAAACCAACAACACAAATGGCTCATAAAGCAACTTGCCTCAATACCTCTCGTATTTCGGCTATGTAAGGTGTCCCGTATCAGCTTGTGCTCATCTCATAGTTAGTAACATTTTTCATTCATGTAATCAACTACTCATGGGAAAACAAATTTTTGTTTACTAAAGCATAATTTTTATTTTTTTTGTAACCGTAACCATTACTTATAAGCCCCTTGCCAGCCAACAATCTCTTGGGCCACTAGGGGTTATATTCGGTCATTACCTTCAGAGCCCTGAAATGAGTTGAGGTGGGCGTAAACAGGCCCAGACATCCAGACATCCAAAAAAAAAAAAAGCATTACTTATAAGCCAACTATTCTGTGACCAATCGGTTGAAAGAGTCCAACTAGTTGGCTTCAACTTGTTCACACGGATTCAATTGAGTCCCAGTCTCCCTCCAAGAATTTTTAAGAGATCGCAAAAAAAAAATTATTTCAGAATTTGTAACGACCCGGATTTTCTTAAATAAAAATTCCGCTACTACTTTAATTATTTACTTTTAATTTTCGGTTTATCGGAATATTTTTCTATTTAAATATTATTTAATTCTTTTAATTCAAATAAATAGAATCCTAGCCATGTATATGCGCGTACGAGACCGAGTAACACATCCGTTACACTACCGTAGCACCCGGGGACCGTGTTTAATACCCGAAACCTACCCAACTACCTCCTTTACTTCACTCAACCAATTTTGGTACGTCATTGTATAGTCCCCTCACCTTGGAACTTGGAATTTTGAACAAGTTAGAGAGAGAGTTAGAGAGAGAGAGAGAGAGAGAGAGAGAGAGCCACGGGGAGAGAGAGAGAGAGAGAGCTCGGTAGAGAGAGAGAGAATAGTGTGTGTGTGCATGAATTAGTGCAATGCACATGCATGAGTTAATGCATAGTTCACTTGTGCAAGCAAGTGGATGATTGAGAGAAGATTCCCAAGCCTATATTTTGTACCCAAAACTAGTTAGAACTAGCCTTGCTATTTTAGGAGTAACCTATACATACACACACAATACATGCATTGGAGCACATGCTACACAACCTAGACCTACTTATCTAGACCTTGGCTTCCAAGTAACCTAGAGACACACTTCCTTAATTTAAGGAGGGAATATTCCCCCTACTTATAGCTAGTTAGGGCTACCCCCTTAGCCATTTAATGGTTTCACATGCCAATTGTTCATATTAGCTCCTAAAAACACCCCGTAACAAAGGTGACCATGCAAAAACCTACACAACGAGGAGCATATTTTTCCCCCACTATGGATTCCCACGTTGGTACCCCTTATTTCCCAAAATTCCTTTGTGTGCAAGTAAACTAGCCTAGATTCCTAGCCTAAGACCTAGTCTAACTCTAGTGTGCCACTTGTGTACTTGCCATGTGCCAACTTAATGCACATTCATCACCCCACACTTGAAATTTTCGGTAGAGAGAGGGTGTGAGAACCGAAAATTTTGGAAGAGGAAGAGAGAGGTCACTTTGTCTATAAATAGGACACCCTTTGTTCTTTTGGACCACTTTATGCTTTCCTTATTTGTATGTCTCTATATTCCCAACAAACCAACTACTTTAACCACCTTTTAGCCACCTTATTTTAGTTCTAATTAGCTACTTACTAAGTTAATTAGTAGGTAAGCTAGGTAGATTAAGGGATTTCTACACCAAAGGATAGCTTTTCGGCTTCCGGTTTACACCCGGAAATTAAGGTAGTTTACTAAACTACTCTTCTAATTAGTTATTTCTAGTCCTATTAAGTTGTTCTTATTAATTTTCTAAGCATGATTTTAGAGTTGGTTAAGTTAATTTATGCATGTGTTAAATGACTAAGCATATTTCTTAGTAGTTTAGAAAGTGGATTTCATGTTGAAAAGATTAACAAGTATGTTTATGGATTTCTAATTAGAGTAGTTCTTCATGAAATTAGAAGTGGATTAGTAAGATTGGATGTAATTAGAAGGTGATTAGAAAGTGATTAGAAATGATTAGAAGTTAATTAGAAGGAGTATTTTGTTTTTCACTAGACAAGATTCTAGTATTATTTTGTTAATATTTCTTGGGAGAATTAGTTAATTTGGTTGATTAACTCAATGGTTGTTGTTTGAAGTGTTTTTATTTAATAAGTGGAATAACATATTTTTATGATAAATTTGTTCTTATTAGAAAGAGTTGCTATTGTTTATTTTTGGCAAGAAAGTATGGAGTTTGATTTTATAAATATGAAGAGAGGAATTTTTCATCATTGATTTCTAGAAAGGTTTTACCAAAATATTTGTGAGTTTATTTGATCAAATTTTCTAGAAAGAAAATTGTGATTTTTACTAGATATGAAAAAGATGTTTTATTTGAGGTTGTTAGAAAAGAGTTTCTAGAAAAATATAAAGAGTATATTTTTGGAGAGATTTAAATATTTTTAGAAAGTTCATAAAGTGTGATGATGGATTTTTGGCAAGAAATTTTTAGAAAAGAGTTTTGTTGAAATTATTTTAGAAAGAGCAAGTTGATTAGTTTTATTTCTTGTGGAAAGAAATAAAATGGTTTTGAAAGAGGACAAGGAAGAAATGAGATTTTTGATAAGGATTAAATTGAGAAAATTGGTGATATTATTTTTGGAGAGTTTTAAAATGTATGATTTTATGTGAGAGGGTTTTTGGAAGGAATATTATTTTTAAGGAAATTGGTGCATTAAATTGTATGATTTTATGTGGAAGAGTTTCTAGAGGAAACAATATATTTTAGAGAGTTGGTGTATTTTTAATGTATGATTTTATGTGAGAAATGTTTATTTGGTGAAATGTGAATTTAGAGAGAAATTATGGAATATTGCATGGGCATGATTTTGAGCATGTGACACCGAGCACGTACGCGATACGTATGTCACCAGACGCGAAATTGAATAACTGTTAATGAGATAATAGAGATGAGAATGAAAATGAGTTTTGAAATGCGAAATGAAATTTTTGAGAAATGAAATGAGATTTTTGGGAAAGGAAATGAAATGAGATATGATGAGATGATTTGCTTGCCACCTCAAATTCGCGGAGAGAATTTGGAGGAATGGTTTTGATTGCGGTAGTGCAGCGAAAGCGCCACCTCCAGTTCGCGGAGAGAACTAGGATGTATGTTGGGCTAAGCGTGTACAACACACGGTGAACGGACCTTGCAAACAGGCTGTTAAGTTCGGTGATGCAAGCGGCCGGGACTGTGTCGTGTGAGTCGCGGGGTAGACGGACCGTGCAAACAGGCTGTTAAGTTCGGTGATGCACGACAACCGAAACCTCGAGCGGAAAGATTTGTACCGTCAGCTGAAAGGAGGCTTAAACGGACCAATAACTTTCGAGTGACGGGAGATATATGAAATTTGAAGAAGAATGCTGAAAGAGGCACCGAAATGAGAAAACCGATTTTTGGGGAAAACGGATTGATAAATGAGTTAAGTTTGAGAAACTGGTTGAGTAATTATTTTGAGGAAACGACACGTAGCGCCGTTTGAGATTCTGAAATGAAATATTGTTTTCTGCGCATGTTTACTCTGATCCGTATAGACGCATGATGTATTGCATGATTTACTGTTCACAAGTATTATATGCTGTTTATGAACTTATTGTTCTAGAATTGCTACTTAGACGTTTAGCGTAGTGAACTACTGGGCTTTGCTCACGGTGTTGCATTCGTGTAACCCTGGCATAATACCATGATGTTGCCTGCGCGACTCGGACGTATTATGTCAGATTATTCAGATGGACAGGAACAATACTATGGGAACCAGTCCTGCGGAGCAGGAAATGCTGCCGGAGTGGGGAATGACCCGGCGCAGGGATAGACGAAGACCTAGAACCACCCCGGTTATTATTTATATAGTGTTTGAGGATATTATTATTTGTATTAAAGTTTGGGATTAAACTTTATTATGGTTTGTAATAATAATTAACGTGCCCAAATTTTGGGGGCGTTACAGAATTAATCAAAGGTGACACAACTGTTAATCAAAGGTGACGCAACTGTTAGGTCAATTAGCCAATAGGAAAAGATTATTCCTTTGAAAATTTTGGATATTCTGTTGGAAAACTTTTTCAGGATATAATAGACTATTTTGAGTGTGAATGTAAATTGACTCGATTTTAAATCGTGTCTTTCCACTGACACCTATTCGTCGTTGACGGACACGTTTTTTATGTCTTGAAGTGTCCCTTCCCAATGACAACTATGCACCGATTGTAGTGCTGTGTTTTTGGGTTTTCAAAAGGATAAACCTGGGGGTACAGAAGATTTTGCACAGAAATGGTACCGAGCTCCTTCGGAGTTGGTTGGAACGGTGGGACTTTGGTTGGAGCACTTCCAACCGTCCGATTGAGCTGAAATTTTGTGGGGCCCTTCGGAAAAATGTTTTAAGAACAATGAACGGTTCGGATCACTCGTGTGGGACCCAAAAGTGGGTCCCCGAAGGAGCTCGGTACCATTTCTGTGCAAAATCTTCTGTACCCCCAGCAGGGTCCTTTTCAAAATCAAGCATATGTCCATGCAAATTGTTTGCAATATAATGGAGACAAATTTGTCTTAAGTACATAGCCTAACACTCGCTTTAGTCGGACAAGGGGTCCTGTCCACTAGGGTGCATGGTACTGTGTCATGCATCCCATCTAGCCGTTCGTTGCGAAAATGCACCGCTCAGATTAAATCCAACCAATGACTCTCACATGGAGTTGGATTTGATCAAAACCGTACATTTTCGCGATGGATGGCCGAACCGTGCCATGCACATAGTGCACAACTACGTTTTTATCGAAACCGAGGTTTTGAGTTCATCAGAAAAACTAAACATTTTTTGTAGTAACATATTCAACATTTCAACTTAAGGCCTCAACAATTTTTGGACAGCTATTGAAATGGGAGGAAAGGGACGTCAAAGAAATATGCCGTGAGATAAATGAAAAGAACGTAAACAGAGACAGATCACAAATTACAGTTGCAGAACCAGTCAAACAAATTTCCATTTCTGGTTCAACTCCAAATTCCCATTTCCTGGGCATCCACAGTGGACTCCCTAAAAATGGCTCATAAGTTGACTCCTAGGCATCCACAGTGGGCTCTCTAAATGACTCCTAAGTGAGACTCCTAACATTTACCTAGTCATGTGTTCAAGTATTGCCTTCAATGGGCTCCCCATACAAACTCCTAAGGGTGGCTCCTAAGCTTGGCTCCTAGCATGATAGTTAAATTTGGGTAGTTTTCTAGCTAACTCTAAGTGGGGCCAAAGTCTTTAACTTTTTTTTTAATATGAAATTTTTGAAAAAGTTGCTCCTATTTTTTTTTTCTCACAAAATAGAGAATGCTATTGCTAGCCCATTGAGTGCACATATACTCTCCAAATTTAACAAGCTCTAGGAGTGAAAAGTGGACCCAAATTATGCTTATGTGTACACCTTAGGATACAACTCAGGAGCAATTTTTATGGAACCCACTGTGGATGCCCACATAAGCCTAATTGGGGTCCATTTTACACTCCTAGAGTTTGCTAAATATAGAGAGCATATGTGCACTCAATGAACTAGCAAGAAAATTTTCTATTTTGTGAAGAAAGTAATAAAAAAAAGTGTGGGTCCCATAAAAAAAAGGATTAAAAGGCTTGGGTCTCACTTGAAGCTAGCTACAAGGTTATTTAGATTTAGCTAATGGGTTAGGAGCCATGCTTAGGAGCCACCATTGGGAGCTTGTATTGAGAGCCCATTGAAGACCATAATCGATCAAATGGCTTGCTAAATTTTTTGAGCATTACCTATGAGCCATTTTAAAAGTCCACTGTGGATGCCCTTAAGAAGCTATCATTAGGTATGGTTAGTTACTCATTAAATTGAGGACAAACCAACAAGACAAATGGCTCATAAAAGCAAATTGCCTCCATACCTCCCGTATTTCGGTAATGTAAGGCGTCCCGTACCAGCTTGTGCTCATCTCATAGTTAGTAGGAGTAACATTTTTCATTCATGTAATCAACTACTCATGTGAAAACAAATTTTTGTATACTATAGCTTAATTTTTATTTTTTTATTTTTTTTGTAACCATAACCATTACTTATAAGCAATGGCAGCTCCAGGAATTTTTAATAGGGTGTTCAAAAATTACCTTAACTCTATTAGCTCTATTCATCAATCATATATTGAAAACAAAAATCATATACGAGTGTGTACAATGAGATCCAAAAAATAAAAAATACATAAAATGTTGTTTTCAGCAAATTTTTATATTTTGGGCCAAGTGAAATCAAACCAGAGCATATATATGGGAACATTTTTGTTTGTAGCATTTTTTTCCCCGCAAATTATGTTGTTTTCAGCTAATAAGTTTGCACGGATCTTTTTAAACATAAGGGAGATAAGAGTTGATTGTTGTTCTGAGGGAAGTTGCATGACAACGATACCAATAGATACTCTTTTTTTCTCTTTAATTTTCTAATAGTAGTATTTAAAATATGTACATTGTTTTGAGCTAGTGTATTAGATGTTCAATTGTAAATAACTTGGATTGCATAGTGTTTTGTTCACAATATAGGACTAAGTGTTCAAACAAAATATGAGATAAAATGACTATATGTAATATAACAAAAAAAGAAAGAAAGAGAAGAGCATCTTCAATTGATCACCTTTTCTCATCTGTGGAGCCGCTTACGATTGGGCTATATGGATGTAATTTGGTTGGTCAAAGTGGATTGATTTGTGAGCTAATTTATTAGGTGGGTGTTCATTTAATTCTGCACGGGTGTTCATTCATATTTCAGTTGGGTGTTCAAAGAATGGAGTAACCTAAAATTCGTACAATTTTTTTACTTGTATAAGAGAATTTTTTTTTGGGGTGTTCATGCGACAACCCACACATAAGTGTGGAGCCGCCAGTGCTTATAACCCCCTTGCCAGCCAGCAAACTCTTGAGTCACAAGGGGTTATATCCGGTCATTACCTTCAGAGCCCCGAAATTAGTTGAGGTGGGCGCAAATTGGCTTGGACATCCAGACATAAAAAATAAAAAAAACATTACTTATAAGCCAACTATTCTGTAACCAATCGGTTGAAAGAGTCCAACTAATTGGCTTCAACTTGCTCACACGGATTCAATTGAGTCCCACTGTC
This sequence comes from Vaccinium vitis-idaea, assembly GCA_963854785.1. Lineage (NCBI taxonomy): Eukaryota > Viridiplantae > Streptophyta > Magnoliopsida > Ericales > Ericaceae > Vaccinium > Vaccinium vitis-idaea. The sequence goes on from OY978223.1 coordinate 37,974,861, forward strand.
CCAGTCTCCCTCCAAGAATTTTTAAGAGATCACAAAAAAAAAAAAAAAATTCAGAATTAATCAAAGGTGACGCAACTATTAGGTCAATTAGCCAATAGGAAAAGATTATGGCTTTGTTCGGTTGGCAGCTTTGGCCCAGTTTTGGGCCACTCTTGGTTTTGCTGACATCATCATTTTTCTCACTTTTCTCTCTATCTCTCTCCACTTATTACACCTGCTTACATCATCAAAACTAAACTAAACTCCCTCAAAACTATGAACCGAACACAGCCTATATACCTTTGAAAATTTTGGATATTCTGTTGGAAAACGTGTTCAGGATATAATAGACTATTTTGAGTGTGAATGTAAATTGACTCGATTTGAAATCGTGTCTTTCCACTGACACCTATTCGTCGTTGACGGACATGTTTTTTTATGTCTTGAAGTGTCCCTTCCCAATGACAATTACGCATCGATTGTAGTGCTGTGTTTTTTGGGTTTTCAAAATCAAGCATATGTCCATGCAAACTGTTTGCAATATAATGGAGACAAATCTGTCTTATGTACATAGCCTAACACTCGCTTTAGACGGACAAGGGGTCCTGGGGTGCATGGTACCGTGCCATGCATCCCATCCAGCCGTTCGTTGCGAAAATGCACTGCTCAGATTAAATCCAACCAATAGCTCTCACATGGAGTTGGATTTGATCCAAACTGTGCATTTTCGCAATGGACGGCCGAACCGTGCCATGCACCTAGTGCACAACTACGTTTTTATTGAAACCGAGGTTTTGAGTTCATCAGAAAAACTAAACGTTTTTTGTAGTAACATATTCAACTTAAGGCCTCAACAATTTTTGAACAGCTATTGAAATGGGAGGAAAGCGACGTCGAAGAAATATGCCGTGAGATAAATGAAATGAAAAGAACGTAAACAGAGACAGATCACAAATTACAGTTGCAGAACCAGTCAAACAAATTTCCATTTCTGGTTCAACTCCAAATTTCCACAATTTTCAACCTGTAATTAGTTCAGAGAATTTGAAATGGGTGGTTGAGAGTTCGAAATGAATTCCATATTTGAATTTTGAATCATGGAGAGTTTCTATAATTTTATGATTACTCTTGTCAAACTGAACGATATAATAATAAAGTTTATGTTAAAATCTAATAGAAATTAAGAGAAAACAATTAAAAATACCACGTCAAAAAATCTCAAAAGTTAGGTACGTATGTACACTTCACTTTTCTAAGAATTATTTTCCCTCATTAAATTCCCCGGGAAATGATAATGATAAAACCATTTTTGTTTGTGCCTGTACCTTGCACATGGTACAAGGTTTTTAAGCACTATAATTTTGGCACAATAGTGATACATACACTCCCTCCCCAGCCATTCCCAGCCACACCCTCTCTCACATGGGGTGTGGGGCCCATATGGAGCCCACATGTGGGGACCACACCCCATGTGAGAGAGGGTGTGGCTTGGAGTGGCTAAGGGGAGTGTATATATCATTTTTGCAAACAAAAACAGTTTTGGCATTAACGTCACCCAATTCCCCTACTGTAGTGTTAAATTCAATGGTTTTTTTTTGTTAAGACATGTTTTTTCATCAATTTAGAACTTCAACCTACTTTTCACAAAATTCATATGTTTTAGAAAATTAAGAGTTCCAAGGGTTTTTTTTTATCAAGTTTTGAATTCGTCGCACTTTTCGACTTCAAATACTATTTTTCTAGACTAATATGAGAAAGACTTGCACTCTGTTTGGTTGAGAGTTTTGAAAAGAATATTTTGAGAAATATTTTTGAGATAGTGTTTGGATGAGTTTTTGAAAAAAGTAATAATTAGAGAGAAGTGTAATAATTGGAGAGAGATAGAGAGAGAAATGATAATTAATGATTGGAGAAAGGGGTATGAGTAGAGAGAGAAATGTGATTAATGATTGGAGAGATGAGAGATGGGGAAAGAATCTTTTTGGAATTTTTTTAAAAAATGTGAAGTGAACACAGTGTTGGTATCTCCATCCGATCGTATAACGTGAAAGCGTATTTGAATAAATCTCCAACAGAAAAGTCATCCAAATGCAAATTTATTTGGATATTATTTTGTAGTAGATTTTTTGACGGTCGTTTTGCATAATTTGATTGACCATGTCACCATGTAGTAGTATAATTGGTCCGGAGAAAATATTCTTTGATTTGATTTTGGGCTACTATCTTCTGTTGCAGCATAATAGACGGCAGAAGAATTCAAGGTCAAGCTTCCACTTGGGTCAGCTCTCCTCCATGGTTTTTCTTTTTATATATATATTTTTCCCGACGGTAAAGAGTGTTTGGACGAATTAGTGTGAACCTCTACAATTCTCCTCTCTGGTCGGGTCAAAGGCAGGTCATGTCATCAATGCCGGAACTACGAGTTTCATAAGAGATTTTCTCTCTTGTGACCTGACCCAAAATGGTTGCCAAGTTTCGAATTTGGAATGTGTGTTTATTGTTCAACCTTATTGACGCTTGAGCTACCCATTGGGTCGCTCATCTTCATGCTACTATCTATCGTGAGTTCGAAATAGTGATCCACACCGTTCGTCCTGCATTTGAGGATAACATCTACCTTCTCTGTCCCAATTTATTAATCTCTTTTGGGATTTCAACTTATTAGAAAAACATCATTATCACACTTGTCATATATTTTTTTTCTTTCCTCTTTATACCATTCAAAACATCATCATTGAATTTACTTACTTTCAACGAATAAGGTTACAAGAGTAAACTCATTAGTTTTCAATGGGGACAATTAAAAGGGTTACTTTGGACCGAAAATTGGGAACAAAGAGAGTAATTAACAATCAACTTGATCGGCCATTAATTAATACAAAAACAAATCGTATAGAATCGAAAAATTAAAATCATACTATGAAATATCTTGTTTAATAGTAAAAAGAAAAATGATTTTTGCGCTCAACTTTTAATAAGTGTACTTTAAAATGTGTACATCTTTTAATTGTACTTTTATTGTGTAAAATTTGAAGCACTAAAAGTAATTATGGGATTGCAATTGGGAGTATAAAAATATGGACTGCAAATGTCCTCTGTTCGGTAATCCTGTTTGACAGGATATTATAGAGCAAGAGAGAGAGAGAGAGACTGGGTATTCGAGAGAGAGAGAGAGAGAGAGAGAGAGAGAGAGAGAGAGAGACTCTCTCTTTGTAGTCTGTAACGCTATATTAATAAGAGGGATCCTTTCCAGCAAGCATTCAGTAGCCTTTTCTAGACCGTTTCTTTTCTCTCTCTCAGTTTGCTTTCTCTTTTCTTTTCAGTTTTTTCAGTCTCTCTCCTCCTGCATTTCTGTCTCATTCTTCATCTTCAATTCGAATTAAATTTTGCTTCTTTTTCTCGTGCCTACAGATACTGCAACAAATTCTTCCAACTCACAAAAACCCTTTTCTGTATCCTTCTTCAACACATTTATTCCTACCTTAAAAAAACCAAACCCAGCTCATTTCAAGCCCTCACAAGCTAATCTACGACCCTTTTTTCAGCTTCAATTCTTTTGAAGGTCTGTATCTCTATCTGCTTTCCTCTTTCTTTTCTGGGTTTTGTCTAATTTAACCCATTTCCTGTATGCTTCTTTTTTTCTTTCTTGGAATGTTGGGGTTTTTCTGAGTAATTTTTCTTGGAAAAAATGAGAGACTTCCCTTCTTGTTTTGGTGAAACTGGAGTACAAATTTCTGATTCTTCATCCTCACATACAAGTAAAAATGCCCAAAATATAGTTTCTTGTGTCTACAAATGTCGATTAAGCAACACTTCGTGCTTGATTACCATTACTTGGACCAAGAATTTGATGGGTCAAGGGCTAAGTGTTCAGATTGATGATTCTGCAAATCAAACCCTCAATAAATTTGATGTAAAACCCTGGTTGTTCTCTAAGAGAAAAGGGTCCAAGAATTTGGAGGTAAATTCTTGTCCAATAGATGTGCATTGGGATTTATCATGTGCTAAATTTGGTTCAGGCCCAGAACCCCTTGAGGGTTTCTACTTAGCTGTGGTTTGTGACCAAGAAATTGTTTTACTCATTGGGGATTTGAGAAAGGAGGCTTACAAGAGGATAGATGCAACCCCTAATCCCTCGTCGAAAGCCATTTTCGTCGCGAAAAGAGAGAACATTTTTGGGAAGAAGTTTTACGGCGCTAGGGCTCAGTTTTTCGAGAAGGGGCAAACTCATAGCGTGTCGATTGAGTGTGATACCGCGGGTAACAGTGATCCAACCCTTGTCATCCGGATAGACAGTAAAGCAGTTATGCAGGTGCAACGGTTGCGATGGAAGTTTAGGGGAAACCACACCATTTTGGTGGATGGGCTTCCGGTTGAAGTGCTGTGGGATGTTCATAACTGGTTGTTTGGTAACGTGGTTGGGGACGCGATTTTCATGTTCCAGACTTGTCATTCGTCCGAGAAGTACTTGTGGAGCAGCAGCGAGTCCATCTCGGATCAGTCCATTTTGAGCTGGTCGTGTTCGCAGGGGTTTAGGGATTCTCAGTTACAAGGTCTTGGTTTCTCCCTCATTTTGTGTGCTTGGAAGAATGAATAGAACCGCGCTTTCTTTTCAAACCCGAGTGCTGAAATATTTGGGGTTATAGTTTCAAATTCAGATCGCGAATGTTTGGAATCCATATTATACGAGAAGACATTGCTTTCGCCTTCAGAGCAGCATGACTGTTCAGAAAATCCAGATTGTTCAAGAAGACAACGTCGCGTTTGCTATACGACGAGGAATGTGATTGATAGTCCAGTATGATGCAATAGCATTCCCATACTTTTCTACAGCATTTTTTTTCAATTTAGCCTGAGAAGTTAGATTTTTTGAAGTTATTTGCTCCGAGTTGTTTTTACGAATTACATACTGCGAGGCTTATATTATAGCCTGTAGGTTGATCTACAGATTTTCTCAACTCCAAGGTATTGGTTTCTTAAGTCATTCTCAGTGTGCTTTTTTTTCTCTGTAACAACGTAAATTCTTCCTCGTGGGAGAACAGGCAGTTCGATGTTTTTGCACAATTATGTTCGATTCAACTAGTAGTCTATATTCTTACCTGATTTTTAAGATATTAATCGTGAACCCGGCTCTATCAATTTCACAAGTAATCCCCGGGAGCGGGGTCTAGGAGAAACTACACCCTGTAGTGAGTAAATCTCGGCTGTCCAAAGTGTTTTCGACAGTCCACATCTAAAATAAACTGTTCACACCTCGTCCAATCTTCTCTTCACTATCAATAAGGTTTCACCTTATTTGTTGCTTCTTCCATAAATCCCTACGCAAATTCAAAATCCCAGAGCGTAACAAGATCTCATTTCGCTTGTATCAACACGTACCTGAACGAACCATCTTACGCATGCGGCCTCCTGGTCTGGGTAAATTGACAAAAACTGATTTTTTGGTTTTTTAGGTTTTGTCTTTATTCAATTTTTTTTTGCATTTGTTAGTTTTCGGTCGATTTTTTGTGGTTTCTTGGCTTGTCTCGACGAGAGGAATCTAAAAAGTATAAAATTATTAGCCAAACATAACGTTTTGTGAATAAAGACGAAAAATAATCCAAAAAATCGTCTTTATTCACAAAACTTTAAGTTTGGCTAATAATTTTATACTTTTTAGATTCCTCTCATCGAGACAAGCCAATAAACTACAAAAAATCGACTGAAAATTAACAAACGCAAAAAAAAAATTGAACAAGGACAACCAAAAAACCAGTTTTTTCAATTTACCCAAACCACCCCGCAATCTCAAGAATCACATTTACAGTCTCAAGAATCACGTCGTTTCCACCAACACATGCCAAAATGCACTGAAACATGCAAAATTCAAAGAAACATACCAAAAACATATGGGTGTTTTTGACACAAATTAGAAAGATCCAACAATGATCTCCATACCTTCCTATATCCATTATGCTATGGATACATTTTCGATACATTTTAAATGTTTTGAAGTGCATTTTGTTTAGTTAATATAAACAGCATACAGAAACAAAAGTTTGATCCTTGGATCCAAGCACAACCAAGGATCAGAGATAATCTGCTTTGCGAACTTACAATCAAACTACATTAAGGTTCATGCATAAAATTGCATAAAGAACTTCTAATTAGAATCAATCCCATGTCCATCACCCATGATAATTAGCCATCATTTGGGGCAGGCATTATCCGGAGTCTTTCCTCGGCTTGGACTTGATTACATCCAGAATACTTCTCTTCTTCGGCCAACAACGAGTGCAAGTCACTACCATTGGCCAGGCTGTTGAACTCAACCGCTTTGGAAGGCATTGTCGGATACCGCCGCTGGCAAAATGTCATCAACCTCTTAACAGATTGCAAATACTTGCGAGTCGTCTCATCATTCATAATGTGGGCTACACTACTGGTGTGGATTTTCTCACGGGCAGAACGTTCGTGGATACCAACCATAGTAACTCCAATGGGCCACGGTGCATTTCCAATGGCTAACCTGATGTAATGGTCCATTGCAGCTAGGTAGTCTCGCTTCATGCAGCATTCAACCATCAAGAGCAATGCTTGACGAATATCATCTGGAAGAACCTACAAATTGGTGACATGAGTTCATCTATAAGCCTATAATGCTATATACACTTCCTCTTCATATAAAATGCACAGTTCTAAAGCAGTATGAATTATGGTAAAGGCAAATTACTTAAGACTTATAAACACATCAAGGAGAACAAGAGAGAGGCTCGAAGTAACTTGAGGCACAGGTTTACAACACTACCCATATTAATATAAGGATGGGGATACCACTTCCCCTCCAGTTTAGCTTCAGTAGTTTCTTTGCGGTAATGCATTGATTTCAGTTTTGTTTTGCCTTACACCTTTTTCTTGTGTTGTTTTGGCCTGGATTTGATGCCTGTTGAGTCTCCTTGAAGTTTGCAGGTTTCGCTAAAGAGTGTGTATTGTTTGGGATTTTTAATGATTGAACATTTACCGTAAAAAAAAGGGTTAAAAAAGTTTCCACAAACCTGGTAGAAACCATCAGATTAAATTTTTGATGGTTTGATCTGATACATTGTACGAGCGATACATCAAAAAACTAAGAGAGATCTATTCTGTTTTGCTATTGAGGACTACTGAAGTTCAGGAGGAAGCTCCGCGACGCCCCAAGTCTTTAAGACTCTATAACTGAAACAAATCATTACCAGTGGAGAGAAAGGGGAGAGGACAGCTGCAGTTGTTGACCCAGTAGGGATTATATTAAGGGCCACTTCCCTAAGTGCATCAAGCTCATCACGTAAGGTTCAGCGGAATGAGAGAGAGTTTAACGATTCACATCAGGTTGATGCTCTTACAGAACTATGGAACAACAGACATCCATCTTTTTGGGAGGTGGGAAATAAAGAGATGCAAAACGATGCACCTTCTGATGCCATTAGTCTTTCCTCTTTGTTTGACAGCACAACATTTTTTAGCACTAATTGTTACAAATGAACTTTGCATCATGGAACACTAGGGGCCTGAACCCCACCTTATCTCTTCATTTTGGTTATGGAGCTCTTATCTAGAATTTTTCAAAAATCACATGGATAGTCAATTAGTCATAGTGAACAATTTAGCTTTCATCCCAAATGCAAACACCTGGGGATTAGTCACGTTTGTTTTGCTGTTGATATCTTTATTCTTTGCTATCCTAATGTTCAATCCTTTCAAATTGTCTATAGTGCTCTCCTTGAGTTCCACAAATATTCAGGGCTCCAACCTAATGAAAATAAGAACAGAATCTACATTGCTGGCCTTGATGATCAAACAAAAGAAGTTCTCTGCAGCTTATTGAGGTTTCAGTTGGGTACCCTTCCTCTGAAATAGTACTTTGGGGTGCCTCTTATCTCTACTAAACTAACTTTAAGGGACTGCAATGGCCTTATCAAACTAGAATACAACTTGAAGTGCTGGGCTAGCAAATCTCTGTCCTATGCAGGGAGGTTGCAGTTCATTAAATCTGTTCTATTTAGTATACAGATCTACTGGACAATGCACTTTATCCTTCCTTGCTCCGTTTGTAAACACATTGAGCAATTCTTCAGGAACTACCGCCGGACAGTAACTCTTATCATCATTCCAACAAGGTTGCCTGGACAGCCATTTGTTTACCTAAAAATGAAGGGGGTCTTAGTTTGAGAAGAACCAAAGATTAGAATTATGCCTCCTTTCTTAGACATACCTGGGCCGTTTGCTCTAAGCCAGTTCCTAATGGGTGCAATGGTGCTATCACTACCTCATAAAAAACAAATGCTTTTGGACTATTCCTATCCCATCTGACTGCTGTTGGACATGGAGAAAACTCCTGAGAGCAAAGAGAGATTGCTAAGCCGTTTATCAAACACACAATTTGTAATGCAGAAGGTACTTCTATGGGATGACATTTGTCTCCTCAAGGCCCTTTATGTGACTAATTTAGTCCCAGGATTATCTCATCTTCTGGGATTCCTCTTTCAGCAAAGGTATCTCTGATCATATATAATGGCCAATGACATGGCCTTTTCCCCCTTCTCTACAACCATCCTTTGCTCCTAATTCTGATCTGTAGAATTGATCCAGTTCTGTTGATAGAGGTAAGAATCAATCGAGGCATGCGTAGTGCCGTAGTTCAAACTTTTCAAAAAATGGTCCAAATCTTTCAATGAACTCAAACAAATCAAGGCAATACAAATGTACTTCACATGAACACGTATATTCTGATCCATTAATTACCCAAAAAAAAAAAATTCTGATCCATTTTCAAATAGAGACGACATCAAATGACACAACATAAAAATTAACAAGGCAATATATATGCTAGACCCATCATATAAACTGTGTCTAATGAAGTTTAACTCTTTGCCCACGCTGGTTCAAAAAAAGTTCCAACTCTTCATGCCCTCGGTAGCCGGTAGCCCTACTACCAGGAATCACTGCTTTCAGTGATCAGTAGCCTTCTATTAGGAACTACAAATTGCCGCCTAGTAGTCTCTTTATTTACTAGGAAACACTTTCTTCGGTATGATAGCTTTATAAAACACACTTCGGAAGTTCTTATCCCTTAAGTGGGCTACCAGTCTTACGCGGTTACCTACTAGGAACCACAGCTTTTTAAACTCCATATAGCCGATAGTCTATTCGCTACTAGGTGCCTCTGTTACGTCGTTTGTATAGCATATAGACCTTTAGTTTCCAACCTTCTTTGTTCCTTACAAAACCCACCATTGGAAAACCATCCCAAATCACCATTATTATGCACATAAGCTTGCCAACATGCATCTATGGATCTTCGAAATTATAATTAACATCCAAAAGGAGTTTGAATTAGGGTATGAGCAGAGCACATGAAACTCGGAAATCTGTACAAGCACAACAAGAGAAAGAAAAGGTTTAATATCGTTTTAATTAAATTAAGTCACTGGCTTACATCACGTCCAACTAAGGATGGAATTCCCTCAAGTTTAGACGCAATTCTGCAAGATAATGAAAGCAATCAAATGTCAAAAACAATTACAACTATCCCGAGCCCTGAGGTTAGAACCCAGAAGATCACTTGCTGGATTTCAGACCTGCAGTTTACTAAACGATACATCAAATTTCGAAGAATTAGACCTTCACTCTGTTTTGCTTTAAAGAATACTAGGTTTGGGAGGAAGCTTCTATCATCACTCATCAGTAATAGGCTGTGAGAACTGAGAACCACGGCAGTTCTCTACAAAGGTGTGGCGTGTTACACTTTTCAGAGATACAATATGGAAGCCTAGGACTTAAAGAGGTCATAAAGAAAACACCATGATTTTGGTTCTGGTTTTCTACCATATGTCAAGTTGAATATTGGTCTCTAAAAAGCATCCATACAAGTTCCTTGATCATCTGAGAACAGCCCTGTTGTGCCTAAAACACAAAACCTGTTTATGGAGTCATTATTTACTTATATATAATTATATATTCACACCTAAATAAAATGTATGTTCCTGAGCTCAGGTGGTCTATGACTCAATCTGAAGTTCTAAACCCTTTATCATAGACTAAGGAAAATTCCTGTGATTCTTAGTGTGTGCACGCTAGCGCATCTGCATGTGTGCTTGTGTATCACTTGTCTTAATTGTGACTTGTTTGTGTTTATTTCCTCCATGGTTCACTTAGGGGAAGAAAATAATCTCTTTATTACCCCATGTGGACAATAAACTTCATATCGATTCAAAACTTAACAAAATTCTCTTAAGAATTCAGCATAAATAGACTAACAGTAAGTACCCAAACACAGCATACCACAGAAATAAGGTAGTAGTAAGCAATTGAATGCAATCAAAAGTTACCTTCTTCCTGCAGAACTTGAACAACGGATGCAAGTACCTAGCACACTGCTTAAATGTGGCAACAATAGACTTCCCTTTTGCCGTCCTCCTCTCTGCATCCCCCATCTCATTCAACTCCTGATTCCACTCATTCAACAGCCTCTTAAAAAACACGAGAATCTTATCCTCGTCACACAAGTCCTCAAAATTTGCCTTCATACTCTTCAAATCCTTATCGTAATCCACCCCCGACGACCCCCCTTCCCCACCGCTCACATCATCCTCCCCCCCTCCCTCCTTATCCTCCCCCCCATCCTCTACCCCCTTCCTCTTGCTCGAAACCCCCGATTTCTGCCGCTTCTTCAACTCCACGATATCACGCAAGAAATCATTCGTTTGCCCTTCCGTCATATCACTATCATCAATCTCAAATAACCCAGCTTTCAACACGTACTTTAAACGGTCCTACAAGAGGGGAAAAAACACAGGTATAACATCGACAAGTAGATTAAAAAAAAAAAAACATAGGCCTCTGGGCAATTTGGAGAAGAAAAAACTAGTCGAACAAACAGAATAATCCAAGACCAAACTAAATATATTAAGCATGACAGACGTCTTTTTCGTTAGAGATAATTGCATTTTGATTAAGTTATGGATAATTAATATGAGTAGAAAAGAAGAAAGTAAGGTAGATAAAACCCTTCCTTTTGTTTGAATTCAGCCAATCAAAAACCCTTCCTTTTGTTTGAATTCAGCCAAACAAAAAATCTTCCATACAGATAGCGATCAAACTAAAGATAGTAAACGAAACAGAATTTTTTATCCTTGGATATAATTGCATTCTGATTGAGTTATTGATACTAAGTGAAAAGAAGAAAGTAAGCTAGACAAAAAACCCTTCCTTAGGTTTGAATTCTTCCATTCAGAAACCCTTTCCTTCTTTTTTTAATTCACCCAATTAAAAACCCACCCATTCTCCAACAGAAGAAACTAGACGTCCATAAAATATCCTAATTGAACTATAATGGAATGATCAACAAATTCAATTCAATTCTAAATCTTACCAGCCTCGCCAAATCGTCTTCGCCAAAGAGAGTGATGGGTTGTTTGAGAAACCGGAGGCGGCGGATGACTTCTTGCTTTGGGAGGTTGAGGTCGTCGATTTTTTGCTCGTTGGTTGGGGGTTTTTTGGAAGAAGAGAGGGTGGAATCGGGATTTGATTTGGAGGTGGAGTTAGAGTTAGGGTTTGAGGAGGAGGAAGTGAGAGAGGAGTTGAAAGAGTGTTGTTGATTTTGTTGTTTTAGGGCTTTGGCTTCCAATTCGCGCTTTTCTTCTTCTCTGAGACGTTGGATGCGTTTCTGTTCGATTTCGGATCGTTTGAAGATTTTCCGGCCGCCGACGTCTTGCTCTAGGCTTTTACGCTTCCTCGCCAGTTCTTGCTGCAGGATGTCCATCTCTGCTCCTCTCTCTCTCCCCGACGGCGATAACTGACTTTAGCCTTTTAGGCTCTGTCTGGAACTTATCTGTTTGGATATGAAAAGGAAGAGAGATTTAACAACAATATTAAGGTAAAAAAAAAAAAACCAGTTTGGTTTTTTTTTTTTTAGGTCCTCATTCAATTTTTTTTTTTTGAATTTATTAGTTTTATGTCGGTTGTTTGTTATTTCTTGGTTAGTCTTGACGAGAGGAATCTAAAAAGTATAAAATCATGACAAATTTTTTTAAAAAGTTCACTAAAGACAAAAATAATCCAAATTTTTGTGGTTTTCGGATTATTTTTGTCTTTATTCACAAAACTTTAAGTTTGGTTAATAATTTTATACTTTTTAGATTCTTCTCGTCGAGACAAACCAAGAAACCACAAAAAATCGACACAAAACTTAGCAATTTAAAAATAAATAAATTGAATAAGGACAAAAAAAACTGTTTTTTTTACCCAAAGTATCCCCTAAAAAAAATATTACATATCATTTGTTGTCCTGTCGTACCGGAATAATAATATTCCAGAGGAAAATGCACCTAAGATCAAATATTTCGAGCCGGCTTTCGTGAAAAATTCAGACTTTCTTTTTGATGTTGCGATCACATAAAAACATAAACTTTGAAGCTCAATAGCTAAATACATGGCAATTGAATCATGAACCGAGATCATAAAGATCATACTGCAGGTAGGAAGTGGAATTAATACAATGGATTCAGAAGCATCAAACCTCTCTTGTTTGGAAGAATCGAAACACATTGAAATGGTACCAACCATACTTAATAATAGAAGGATTTTGGAAGAAATATGTAAAATTGTCCCTCCCTCTATTTGGTTCTAAAAAAGAGGAAGAAAAATATTCAAATTTCTATTTAACTTTCATCCCATTTTTTTTTTTTTAATTTTCCCTCTAATTTCCTTCTTAATTATTTTTCCTTATTTTCTCTTTCTTTTCCTGTTGTGTTTGATAGCCTGGAAAAGAAAGGAAAAGAAAGAAAAAAGAAGGAAATAATGAGGAAAGTTAAATGAAAGAAAAAAGAAGGAAAGAATGAGGAAAAGAAAGAAAAAAGAAAGAAAAAAGAAGGAAAGAGTGAGGAAAGTTAAAACAATTTAGATTATTTATTTTCCTCTCTTTTTCCTCTCAAACTGACAAACCTATCCAAGGAAAGAGGATTTTTTTTTAAATTTTCCTTTCCTTTTTTTTTTTCCTTCCCAAGGTACCAAACAGGAGTTCCAAACAGAGCCTTAGGGAAGGAAGAGAAAGGGAGAGAAAATTTAAAAATTTGCCCTTCCTTTGTTTGGTTCTACAAAAGAGGAAGGAAAACTATTCAACTTTCCTCCCATTTTCTCTTCAATTTTCTCTCTAATTTTCTTTTTAATTATTTTCCTTCTTTTCTTTTCTTTCTATAACTTCCAAACATAGCCTACATTTTTTGGGGGAAAATTTTCAAAAAACTCCCCAAACTTTACACTCAATGTCTCAAAACACCATGAACTTAACTAAACTTCAATTTCACACCTGAACTATTACTCCGTTAATCAAATTACCCCCTGCCGTCTAAATCTGTCAAATTGTTGATGGATTTAGCTGAGGTGGACGGTTAGCTCCGTTAAATCATCTGTTAAATCAGAAAGAACACCTTGGCTACTCATTCACTCTCTCTCTCTCTCTCTCTCTCTCTCTCTCTCTCTCTCTCTCTCTCTCTCTCTCCCCTCTCTCTCTCACACACACAAATAGCATGGACCCCTATTCCTTCATCGGAATAGTAATTGGAACATTATCAACAAAATTTATGATACCATCCTAACCCACTTTCTCAGTTATCCATCCTTCTTCTTCCCTCTGTTTTTGAAATTGCAGAATCAAGCTTAAAAACTCATCTTACCAAATCATTTCAATCTCCCTAATTTCCCACCAAAATACCAACCCATAATCACTATCATCCAAGAAACCCAAACCCACTTTAGAATCACCCCATCCTCCACGGCTCCACTCAGATAAAACACCCTCATTCCACACACACAAAACAGTCCCTAAAGCCTCATCACGATCGAGTAAAATAAGGGGAGACAAAAACCCAACAGCGTTCTATAAGGGTGTTTTCGATGAGGCAAAATTGAGATGCGTCTCTGGATTTGGGGTTTTTTTTGGAGGAGAGAGAAAATGGCTATGAAGGCTTGAAAACCATGGTCCATAACCCAAATACGTACTTAACCCGGTTGAACTATCTCACAAGGTGAGGGGGCAAGCAGATCGGGGTCCGGCGAGGGACGCCGGAGATGGATGTGATTTACAGAGGGAATCTGATTTTTTGAGGTTTTACCTAGTGATTTACAAGAATAGGACAGCCCAAGTCATGCAATCGACATCGAATTGGACAATGGTGAAGCCTGAGGTGGGAAGAACATCTTCGAGTTCTAGTGTAAGAACATAGGCAAAATTGTGGGAATGAGGTTGATTTTTATGGAGTTTTTAATGTGTTAGTACAGCTGTATATAATCATATTCAGATGAGGAAGAGAATATAGACATGGATGAGGGTTCAGACTCTCTCTCTCTCTCAAAGCACTGTACTTTTTATTTTTATTTTTATGTTTAAGTCAAAAGGGGTAGATTATTTCATTAATGATGTACATGTGGCGCCACATGTCGAATATAATGACACATGTTTGATTTAATAGAACAAACAGTCCATCTCAGCAAAATCCATCACCAATTTGACAGATTTAGACGGCAGGGGGTAAATTGATTAACGGAGTAATAGTTCAGGTGTGAAATTGAAGTTTAGTTAAGTTCAGGGGTTTTGAGACATTGAGTGTAAAGTTTGGGGTTTTTTTTGAAATTTCCCTTTTTTGGGCTGTGTCGGCCCAAATTTCACCCATTCGAGAGAGAGAGAGAGATGACGACGATTCGAAGATTCTGCTGCAACGATCTTCTGCGTTTCGCATCTGTGAATCTCGATCATCTAACTGAAACGGTAATTCTTCTTCCTTCTTCGTTTTCGGCCTTCTGATTATTTTCTTTCATCGACCATCGGTTATTGAGCTCATAAGGGTTTGAATTGCGATTAATTTTTTTAAGATGTGATGAAATGCAGTTCAACATGTCGTTCTATATGACCTACCTCGCAAGATGGCCAGACTATTTTCACGTTGCTGAAGCTCCTGGACATCAAGTTATGGGATACAGTACGGTTCTCTGCTATGCTCTTCAATCTGTCTTGCATTCATCTATTAAATCGCTATTTTCATAGAAGCTATATGCGTTATGTTGGTCCCCTTTAATTTGATTTTGCGGGTGATGCTATATTCTAATTGGGTCTTGCTGACTACTTTTAGGCAGTGGATATTAATATCAATACACATCTCATGGTTGCTAATGCGCATTATCAACCGCCTCAGGGCTGCAGCTAGCATTTTTCCTGGTTCGGGTTTCAATTGTCCTTTTGATTCCACTTTACCTCTTTTGGGAAGTGTTTGGATCATAGACCTGTGGAGGGATTCATGGCGGGAAAGGATAAGAGACTGAAAAAGCTTAATTCTTCTGTTGTTAAAACACATTCAAAAAAGTATAAATGGTTCAGTTTATTGATTATTTTGGCGTTTGAATAATTTTCTAGAAGGGGATAAAATTGGCTAAATGAGGTAAAATATTTTGCAAGCGAGTGGTTATTATGAAATTGGATTTGAAAGTCTATTTAATTTCCTAAGTGAGAAGTAAGGCAGGGGAGGCAAACATACACATATTAGTCGGTCTATTTTTATTCAGAATGAGAGCATCATGTGTAATACTATGTTTTTCCTGTTGAAACTTTTCTTCTTCTGCTGTATTAGAAGAATGTGCTGTTTTAGATTGGTAATTGTTAGGAAGGTAATGCAGTTCCATTATATGCCGTAAGTTGGTTCCCGTATTGTTTGCAGCTAATTATCCCCCTTGTAGTTAACTAATGTTTCCATTGGTTGGCAAAATGATACGTGGTTTCAAATGCATTTTCCTGTTTACAGTTATGGGCAAAGTTGAAGGGCAAGGTGAATCTTGGCATGGTCATGTAACTGCAGTGACTGTTGCTCCTGAATATCGGAGGCAGCAATTGGCCAAGAAATTGATGAACCTGCTCGAAGAAATAAGCGACAAGATGTAAGAACAAAACATATTGAGCGTACTAATATTCTTTTAATTCTCTTGGGCATTATTGCTGAATGCTAATGTTTCTAAAAATGTTCTATAACTTTTATTTCGTTGGAATTGTTTGTTTTATGACATCAATGGTTTAAACTTGTTATGTTAGTGACATTTGTTAATTCCTGGTTTGGATATTTTCATCCTATCTTTTGAGCTGAAGAATTGGGATTCCTTCTTGCTGAGTTCATGTCATAAGTAACCATTTGGTCGAATGGGTATTTTATGTATAATCAAATTCTGTCCTATCATCATTGATATTGGAGTATGAGCGTTAGAATAACTATTATTTGTGACAGAGTTCACAACATTGATAAAGGTTTGATTACCTTGTTAAAAGATGGGCTGTTGTGTACTTATCACACACAAAAAAAAAAAAAAAAGAGAAAAAAAAAAATGATGGGCTGTTGCTCGGACCCTTTTGACTCTTCCACCCGTTCCGTCATTAGTTTGTCTCTCTGAATTTCTTTCGATATTCTCTCATTTTCTGTGGTAGGATCCTATGTAGAATCATATTGGGTTGCAAGTACAGTCATGTGCAGATGTGCTTCTATTTCACATATTTGAATAAATATTACCCCAACTAGAGATTTCTGACCTTCTTTTTGCGAAAGTAGAATCTAGATCCTCGGCTCATTCCATTATTTAATGTGTGAAACCGTCTTACGATTCCATGTAGACCCGGTTCGAACAACACTTCCAGTGAGTTCCAGGGATCATCAAATAGCCTTTGTCATGCTCTGAATTGAACATTGGAATTTTAGATATTCAATCTCCACTTGACAAACCATTTTCCCCTTAGTACTTGGGATTTGTTGCATGAACTTGGAGTATTTTTGTTGATTTCCCCATACTTATTATGGTCTCTTTTGTATTTTGTACCGTAATTCAGTTCTACCTCAAACTCAATACTCATTTTTTCTGGTCTTTGCTTACTATTTACTACCTTTAGTGGCCTTTTTCATAACATATATTTTCCTCCGTTGGGCTTGACCTTTAACTCTTCATGAATTGATTGATGGTATATTTCCTTTTTCGTGCGTTGGCTCTCCTCTCATCCATAAAGAGTACTGTAATATTCACCTTGTTAATTTAGTTAACACACTGTTTTTGGAATGCCTGGTTTTGGTGTGAATAAGCTTCTTAAATTGATAAATATCTGGAGTGAAAATAGTCGTCGTTTCCTTTCAAAGCTTGAAATTGGGCTGAGATGAGTAAATCATAGCTTTCTTTAGGCTCTGTTTGGAAGTTAGGGAAAGAAAGAGAAAAGAAGAGAAAATAATTAAGAAGGAAATTAGAGAGAAAATTGAAGAGAAAATGGGAGGAAAGTTAGATAGCAATTTGATTATTTTCTTTTCTCTTCTTTAAGAACCAAACAAAGGAAGATAATTTTTTTTAATTTTCCCTTCCTTTCTATTTCTTTCCCCAACAACCAAACAGAGCCTTAGTATTGCTTTGTTGAAAGTTGCTTTTTCCCCCAAGAGGAATGTTTCTCTTTTTTCTTTTGTTTCTAGGAATATTTAGTCATGGGGGTTTCATTACGGAAAAATATGTTTTGGACGGAACAAATGGAATTGGATGAGCTCATGGCAGCATATACTGTTTTGATTAGCCATGCATGCTTGCCTTCACAAAACTATACATCTAATATTTGTGTCTTAAAGTTATGTCTTGTGACATCATACAAGTTTTTCCTGGCAGTGATAAGGCTTATTTTGTGGACCTCTTTGTGAGAGCATCAAACACCCCAGCAATAAAGATGTATGAAAAGGTAATTATTTTCTTAACCTTTTTTTTCCCGTTCAATATTCTTCACTGTAAAATTTTTATTGGTAGTAGAACTTTTTATAAGCTGTAAACACTGGCTAGAATGTTAAATATGTGTTTTGGAAATCCAATAGATGATTCTTTTGAAGTGGCCCTTCTTTCCACTTCAGAAGTTACATAAACTCCCAATTTGGTGCCAAACCTCCTTATAAGATAAGGTGGAGTACGACTCCCCAATTTTTTGAAGTTTCATTAGCTAGTGAACCATTCTCACCAAGCTGAGGTTATAGGTAGGCAGACCATCTCTCGTGATTCAAAGCTACACAAATTTTCATTATTGCAAAATATGTCAAAATTGCAAACCAAAAGAACTCTCAATTGCAACAAACTTGACGTAAGTCACTTAACAAGCTTTCAAGCGAGTTGACTCCACTTCTCTAACCTCAACAATTAAAAATGCGCTTGGATTTTCAGTCTATCAATGCGCTTGGGTTTTCTTGTCTTACTTTGGGTCATAAGGAATGTTTTTCAGAGCTATATCATGTGTTACATACTTGCTTTGCTACAAAGCCCACCTGACCCCCCGTGCATTGCATCACTCTCGACATGTTTGAAGGAGTAGTAAAGATATTTGTATTCTTGATGTTCGTGGGTTGGGTTTCTAACTCTTGTCTCTGTTTTAGATTACATAGTCACCCTTGTTGTCCCTTAGTTGCTGAAACTTTCTTTCTGTCGTCTATTGCCTGCACTAACACGCTTTGGTTCATCAAGAGACGCATACATGCATAGATTGGGAAGCATCCACATTCCACCATTCGTAGAAGACATGCTAGAATGAAATCAAAGCATATCATCATGACCTATCTATTGAAAGATTAACTCACAATCTGCTGGACGGTGGTTGATATATTTCTTGCAGAAAATTACGTCCTAAGCAGATAACTAATTCGATATGAACTGTATTTAGATCGTTGATGCTCAATGTTTCATGACAGTTTGTTGTATAATAGATTGCTGGTGAATCTCTTTGATCGTGGGTGTCAAATCTGTGTATGTGATAATGAAACAATGTACCTTTTTCCTTTCAGCTGGGTTATATAATCTACAGACGGGTACTGCGATATTACTCTGGGGAGGAAGATGGGTTAGGTGAGTCTGTATGCTTAATCCCAGAAATCGGTACTCTGCTTTTTGTGGCTTTTACTGCATCTCACATTTCTTCATTATCTTTTTTATTTTTTATTTTTTACAGATATGAGGAAAGCATTATCTAGGGATGTCGAAAAGAAATCTGTTATACCCCTCAAAAGACCAGTTACTCCAGATGAATTAGAGTATGATTAATCCTTTTATTGACTTGTGACTTATAAAGCTGCAAAGATTGGGTATCAAGACCAATTGCATGCTTTCAGGTATGGCATGGGGTTATGTATGTCCGTTGATCACGTGTTTTGTGAGATGTGAAAGTAATGTACTAGTGTGGATATGTTGTGGATTGTGAAGTGTATCATTAGATTTTGAGTGTGCTTGATCATGTTCCTTCCGACTTTTCCAATTATGAGTGGTCATTGCTGTAGACTGAGTTGGCCTTTTACTGAGAAAACAACACTCATCTTTCACCCTTATCGATTCTTTTTTTTAGGAGATGCATATTTTAGCAAAATATTGCTTTCGACATATTGAACTGTGCAGTTTAAGTCGTAGCCGTTCTCAATTCAACAGGTTATAGAATATAGACTGGTAATTAGTGGGTCTGATTTGTTCTTCTGGACTACATTATACACCGGAAGTGCATGACCTAATTAAACTTGGAACTGCGTTCATCCATTAAAACCTGTAGTTAAATTGTTGCACTGGTAGTCCTAAAAGGGCCCCAATTAGTTAGTCTGAGTCCTGAAGTAGGCTCAGATTGTCCAGCTTCACACACGTATTGAAATGGACTGGTTTCCTATTTGACTAGGTCATAAAACCATTTGATATGTGGGCCTTTTGGTGCTGCTTCTTGGCCACATAGTCCATGAGATTGGGCCATGTAAAGTTCCAAATAGGATTAGGACAGTCGGTTGAGTAATGTTCCAAAAGTGTGTTTGGAATATCAAATAGATTTATAGAAAGAGATCAAAGTAGGCATACATATATATATATGTATGTACGTATGTGTGTATTTATTTAACTTGTCAACTTGGTGTTATTTGCACCTTAACTACTGTCTGGTTGGCGGTTATTAGCACTACAGGTTTGGAAGAGAATCATGAACAGATATTTCGACACACGGGGGATCCCTTGAGCAAAAAGTTTGACTTTGACTAGTCCTTTGAATGTCTTTTGATGCCCATAACATCTCCATGGCGTCCCGTCTTGAGGACCCATGAGCCACTCATGGTGGGTTTGCCATGGATTTTGCTTGTTTGCCGCTTGCAGGGCACACGTAAAGAATGGACAAGGGCATGTGCCCTCCTTGTGTTATGTCAAAAAAAGAGGAATTGAGAGTTGTGGTACCAAAAGTTGAATTGATTTAGGTTACAAGAGTGAACTTATCCCAGAAGGAAAATGGTTTTTGGTGTTGAATGCCCCCTTTATGTATGCATGGTAAGAACATCTCTCACCCATCTTTAAATCTCCGTTCAAGAGGATGATAGCACTTTATTTTTAGTCTAAATCTTCCTTCAGTAGGGAAGATCGAGATTTCATTAAAAAATGGAGATGATGGAGGAGATTGCATTGGATGGTCTTATATCGCTGTTCATGTTATCTTAAAAGCTGGAATTAAAATGTTGTTGATATCTATCTATCTGTCAGTATCCTATAGCAATCTAGTTTGCTTACAAAGGCTTTCATAACCCAGATCCTAATTTTCTAGATTTTTGAGTTTTTGAATTATTTGTAATTAAGTGAGAGAGAGAGAGAGAGAGAGAGAGAGAGAGAGAGAGAGAGTTTTTCAGTGGGATGAGTTTTGGTTTTGTTTATATTAACAAAGTTCTTTTTTTTTTTAAACGATAGCCTGTTCGATACACGAGGCCAGAAAAAACAAAAAACGTGATTTTTTATCTACTAGCGTTGTGCTCATTCGATACAGGTAAAAAAAGTATCAATTAATTGCTTTTTTCCTGCTCATGACTGATTGTGAACAAAATTCCCTCCCCTTTTCTTTTTTCACTAGAAGCGCACGATGTGTGTGCACGTTGAGTATGGAATTACATCTACAGATAACATGATGCACAAAAACATAAATAAAGAAAAATAAACTAATCGCTCCTCCTCATGCCCGTTCTAATGTTTGAAAGAAGATAAATGCTTACATTTTAGTATTTCATAGAATTTAGAAAATCCACATGAAGACCAACAATGCCCAGAGAGAGAGAGAGAGAGAGAGAGAGAGAGAGAGAGAGCGCAGTATAGCAGTTGAGAAACCTTTGGTCTTGAGTCGTTTGGGAAAGAGAGAAGTTACCGTGTAGCCGTTAGAACATGGAGAAGTTGGTGGCCTGGGAGTGGGTTTTCTTGACAGATTTGTCCCCATCAGTTATTGAAGATAGTATGGTATATCTAAAGTCGTCAAAAAAATAGTATATCTAAACTTGTAATAAAAAGATTCTAAAAGGGTAGTTTAGGAAGATGAAAAGTTGACACAATGACAAATAAGGGAGACACCAAAGTGGTGTTGTCCCTTTATATACAGGGCGGAGCCAGGATTTTAGAGAAAGGGGGTCAAAATTTGAACCATGAACGAAATTGTTAGTTTGTTGTTTCCAATGAAAAAAAAGAAGAAATCTATACCATAAAGGAAAATGAAAAGTTGTTTCCAATGAAAGTTGGAAAAGTGTATTGAAATGTGTGAAAAATGTATAGGGATATGTGAAAGTGTATTGAAAAGTGTAAAAGGTGTATTGAAGTGTGTGTTATTTTTGTCTGTTTATGTGCTTATTGTGTGCCTATTAGGCACACGTTAGCAAAACGATAGGGTCTCCAAAGTCCCCTTTGTTTTGTTCGTATTTGCCGAATTTTCTTCAAAACTCTCGAACAAGGAGGGATTTTTTGGTTCTGATTTCTGAGCATTGAGATTGAAAAAAAAAAAGGGGAAACGTCGGATTGATTTCTGCTCTTTATATAGAGGGAGAGGGGACGAGAGAGAGAGAGAGAGAGAGAGAGAGAGAGAGAGAGAGAGAGAGAGAGAGAGAGATTAGTTACCAGTCGAACCATGGAGCCAAGGATTTGCTGTCGGATTTCACGGTTTCACCAAGTTTCGCTAGAGCCCAAGAGAGAGAACAATCGGTGGAAGGAAGAATGAACTGGTGAGATTCCTGACTCAAAGGAAGAGTTTTATTTCCAGCACCTTTTTTACTTTGTACCAATTGTGTAT
The DNA here is from genome assembly GCA_963854785.1 of Vaccinium vitis-idaea. Lineage (NCBI taxonomy): Eukaryota > Viridiplantae > Streptophyta > Magnoliopsida > Ericales > Ericaceae > Vaccinium > Vaccinium vitis-idaea. The sequence continues at coordinate 37,996,948 of OY978223.1, forward strand.
CACAGGCTAGGGCAAAAAAAAAAAAAAAAGGAGGGTTAATTAGCAATTTTATGCTGTATATATACTAGTAATTTCCCTATAGAAATCTGGGGTTCAGAGGGGTCAACTGCCCGCTGTTGTCTCCACTTGCCTCCGCCCTTGTTTATATACATATAGGATAATGATCTATTGAGGGAGTCCTTAGGATAATTCCGTGCGGACCTCACCATTCTGGATCAAATTTTGACGATCCGAACCGCTCAATGTTTTTAAAATGCATTTTTAAGGGTCCACGCGAAAAATCTTCAAAAAAAAAAACCCGGAAGGGCTTGATCGGATCAGTTTTTGTTAAAAACGCTATATAGCGTTTTTAACAAAAACTGATCCGATCAAGCCCTTCTGGGTTTTTTTTTTTGAAGATTTTCCACGTGGACCTTGGAAAATGCATTTTAAAAACATTGAGCGGTTCGGATCGTCAAAATTTGATCCGGAAAGTCGAAAAATGGTGAGGTCCGCACGGAATTTTTGTTTGAGGGAGTCCTTAGTAGATCGGCTTCCTATATGTATATATATATATAGTAACTATCCAATTCGGGATAGTTACGGTCCGGGATTGTCCGGACGAGACATTTCCGAATCAAATTTTGATGATCGGAATTGTCCAATTTTTAAGGGTCCCAACGAGAAATCATAAAAAAAAAAGACCGGGAAGGGCTTCATCCGAGTAGTTTTCGATAAAACTGTATTTAATCGAAAACTACTCGGATGAAGTCCTTCCCAGTCTTTTTTTTTTATGATTTCTCGTAGGACCCTTAAAAACACGTATTAAACACATTAGACGGTTCCGATCATCAAAATTTGATCGGGAAATGAAAGGTGTGAACGGTGTGGATGGTAAGATTAGTGGACTGGATAATTGGCGTATATATATATATATAGCCCAATCTTCTAGTCCAAACCTCCCGAAAATAAGAAAAAAAAGATTTTTTTTGTGTTGCAAATTATTTTTGGAAAATCCGAGCCGTCCAATGTGTTCAGAAGGTGTTTTCAAGGGTTCGCGTGGGAAATCTTCAAAAAAAAAAAAACCAGGAAGGGCTTGATCCAAGCAGTTTTCGCAAAAACTGTAAATATAAAGTTTTTGCGAAAATTGCTTGGATCAAACCCTTCCCGGTATTTTTTTTTTGAAGATTTCCCGCATGGACCTTGGAAAACACCTCCTGAACACATTGGACGAATCGGATCGTCAAAAAAATGCTCGGATCAAGGAGGTCCGGAAGCCCGGAGTCCGGAGGAGAAGGAGATATATATTTACAGTAGAGAGAGAGAGAGAGAGAGTAGATGTCATCTGCTTTTTCTTGCACGATTTCTACACCATCTAGTTGATTTCCTCCTGGTTTCTCTCCCTTGCTCTTCTTATTTGTCATGGGGGTCCAGGGACTATGCTGTGCACAACACTCATGCTGTGGCACCAATCCTGAGTTTCGTTATTTGATCTGAATTGTTCATTTCGTTCGCCTCGTCAAGTATGAAGTCCACTTGAAAATTTATGTTGATCGGATATTAGCAACTATGTTTTCAGGTTGTATTTTTCTTGGAAATGAAACACTCAACGAAACTAAGATAGGTGATTTTTTTAAATGAAACTATAAGCTAAATGGTCACCGATCAACTAGTTACTGATATCTGATCAACATGAATTTTTCCGTGGACTACATATTTGACGAGACAAACAAAATGAACGATTCGGATCAAACAACGGAACCCGGAGTGAAGGGGCTGCACAGCATTCGTCCTGTGCACTGGGTGCTCAACACAGCCCCGGGACCCTGTCGTGGGTATAATCGCTGTCAAATAAAGCAGGTTTCAAACCCATACCCCAGTTCTCAAGTGCTTCTTGTGCATTCATCCACTTCTTCATGATTCAGTGCCTTGCCACCCTCTCTCTCTCTCTGGGCAGGGCAGGCACTAGACTTCGATAGTGGGTGTAAAAGTGTGTATTACAAAATCTTTCCTCAAGTAATGGCTTGTTTGTTATGACATGACATGTCTAGCATATCATTATACTCTATACTTTAAGTTGAACTTTGCGGACCTGGGGTTGCTTCTGTGCAGCCCGTGCACAGCAGGTGCTGTGGACATCCGAGCCATCCGTTGCTCGGATGGACGGCCCATATTTCATCTTGCACGCACGACAACGAAGTTCGGATGCAAATGTGCCGAGGTGAAATCTGGGCCGTTCATACGAGCAACGAACGGCCCGGATATGCACAACACCTGCTGTGCACGGGGTTGCACAACAGCAACCCCAGGTCCGAAATTTGCACTGAATAGCATTCTGGATCCTCTACCTTTTTGGTTAGTACCTGTTGAAAACAACCTATTAGTCCGGTAAACCCGTTCAAACCAGTCTTGTAAGTCCTCACCGTACAGATGGTTTAATTTGGGTTTTCCGATAGCAAAGTTGGGTTCTGAATTCTGATTTAGAGAAATTAAACCATGGATTTACGGTCTGGTTTACAGATTCATGCTCACATGAATGGCATGGAACCGAATCGAACTGTTGTCGAATTAGTACTTGTTTAGCTGAAGAGTCTTGATTCAGTGATTTATTCCCAAGCAAACTAGGAAACCAAACTGGAAACGAACCATTTTTCTCTGCAGTTTGTGGTACGAGACGTTGTTCATCTTCTGTTTGAATTAATAGTGCTTGGTAATTGATTCATCTTAAAACAGAACCAAATCGATCCGTTCGCACCGTCACGTTACCCACTCCCAGCTATGTGTTGAACTCTTGGGCTATATTCAAGCTCATGGATCTTAATACTTTTTTTTTGGGAGCTTATTGTTAGCCTAGTTTTAAAGGTGTCTCTATTGCTAATAAGAATGGTTTTAGGGTTGTGGGAGCATTGGGAATTTTCTCCTTGTCTATATTCTCTTCAATGGAAAATCAATGTGTGAGATTTGGTGGTTCCTCCACCATCATACCCACACAACTTCCTTTACTTGGCCTGCCATTTGCACCTACACAAGTTAAAGGAAAACATTACCCAACAACCTTAAAAGATATGCAAATTCCTTTCCACAATTATTGGAAAGGAATTTGCAACGATATTTTCAGTAGTTTTCAACAGGTTATTGTCCTCACAGTATCATTCAGCGGGAACAACACTCACTTTTGACTATAAACTGGAAAACGGTATTTTTAGTGAAAACTCAGCTAATCTTGACGTGGTATCCTAAAATATATACTCAGCTAATCTTTAGTATTGGAAATTTCTAAGTGTTTTGTTTTAGGTTTATCTTGTCCCTTGCCTTGTATTGAAAGAGGCCAAGTGTTGTATCCCCACTAATTAAATTGTGCCAGTGAGCTATCGACAAGTCTTGAATTTCGTACCCTATAAGGACATGATGAATATTTTGGCACTAAAAATGATTCTTGGCTTTGTGTGTGTGTTTTTGTTTTACATGTTTTGTTTGTTTCCAAAAATAGGAATGAAAAAATGTAAACAAAACAGGGCATGCACGGGCGCATAGGTAAGAGATATTCTACAAGGGACTGGTACTAGGGGTGTCCACGGATCGGTTTCGGCCGGATCGGTTCGGTCCTCGATCTGATCCGCTCATGACGGATTGTTGTTTTTAAGATTTGCAACCGTCCGTAGGTGACATACAGATCGATCAGTTCGGTTGCGGATTGTGCGGATCGGACGGATTTGGCGGATCAAAGAAGGATTATTAGGCGTATTGGGCAGATTGAGCAGATCGAACCCGAACTGAACCGAACCGCATCTGTCAAAATAAAAATATTAGGATCCGTATCCATCCGTAACGTACCTCGGGTGAGTAAACGAACGGATCGGTTTGGGCTGTTTGGGCGGATTGAACGATCCGCTGGCTTTGTTGTCTTTCTCTGCAGAAATTATTTCTGTAACATATCCACAAAATCTGATAAAATGATTGTTTTTTTATGTACTTACAAGTTGGGTGTTTTTTTGGTACACTGAGTACATGCCCGTCCCTGGGTCCAGGGGAAAGCACTGCAGGGTTGTAGTCTCTCAATCATAGCCGTCTGTTTGCCAATTAACGACCCGGATTATTCTACAGGTAAATAGTTAATCAACTATTTAGATTATCTTCACGTAAAGCACTACAGCCCTGTGATTGGGGGACTACAACCCTGTAGTGCCCAAAGCAACCCTGTAGTGCCCAAAGCACTACAGGGCTCTCGGATCCGTCTGTCCCCATATTCTATTTTGGGATGTCCCCGAAACTTGGTAAAAATTCATTATTACCCTTATGTTTAAATGAGATTATGAGAAGCAGAGAGTCATTTGGTTAGGTTCAGGGAGCAATGCCGAAAGCTAAATTAGTATTTCAAAGAGTACCTAGCAAAAAAGAAACGAAGAAAAATAAAACTATTCGACCCATTTTTTCCGGAAGGAAAGCGTTATTTTTGTTAATTTCAAGCTAGGTCTATGGACAGTGGCGGATTGGGGGCAAGGGTGGTCCCGGCCCCTCCCAATTTCATATTTTGGAGTACATTTTACATATTTTTTTTGTAGATATTCGTAAATTTTTTTTATACAATTTCGAAAATAATTAAAAAGTAAGAACAATTTTTATTTCAAGAACACTAAGTTATGGTGAATGGTACCGTGCAATAATGATAATGCTCGTCAAATGATATGATAACAAAAATCCTAGAAATTAATTTTTTAATTTATCAAAACCATCTCATTAAAACTCGAATGACTGGACTTAGTCTTGAAAAAATTATTGTACGAATATTTATTTCATAAACCGGCCCCCTCCGACTTCGATTTCTGGCTCCGCCATTGTCTACAGAAATCTTATTTGACAAATAGATTGTGTCTAGATTGACACTTATTTCTTCCTATACTTCTAGCTCAATGGTATATCAACATGTATACCTAATTTCCTATCCCATAACTAAACTAAATTACTCTTTCAAAGAGTACTTTAGCAATGTGAAAATGGATGGTGCCGAGGGTAAAATGGGCATTGTAATAGTAACTCTTTGCCACTGCAAGAAAAGTTTGTTTAATTTCTTGATCAATATCGTCCGGCGAAGAACAGAGCACTGAGTGTGCGAGTTGTTGCATGTCTGATTCGATCTGAACGGTTGTATTGCGATCATCCATATCACGAACCTGATCACACCAGAAAAATAAATTAATCAAATTTTGCTCAGTAGTCATATATTTGATTTTTGTCGTGTCCTATGTGGCCCTTCGGCCCTAGTGTAGCCAATGTCCAAAAATGGGAAAATTACAATGTTTTGACTGATTTAATGATGACCCTATCCACTGCACAGTTTACGCGCACCTCAATTAATCTCGGAGGCTCAACTCTACTGCCCATTTACAGACAGGCCAATTACAGCCGGAGCAAAACTCTGCATGGACTGATTCGAAATAATTTGATTACACTTGAGTAGTTAGTTATGAACCAGAGATCTTAAAAGACTTTCATTTATTCATTTTTAGACCTGATAGTAACTTCATACTCCCTCCGTCCGATCCCCAAATAAAAATAGAGTATTTCATTTTGGGCTATCTCTCAATAAGTGTGTGTTTTAAAAAGTTAATGGGTAAAGTTTGTAAATTATTATTTTGCTTCTTGAAAAGTTATGATAAAACTGTAAAAGTGGAGGATAATTTTGGAAAGTGGTGGTAAAAATTATCAAGAGAAGTGTAAAGTGGAGATAAAAGTTGACGTGAAAAGTATTAATGATGATGTTTATTTAATAAATTGAATTTATGAAGTAACATATTCAAATTCTCTATATTCAACGGATGGCGAAGTTATACAGGGAAAATAAGCTAAAAATATGTCTTTTTAGTTTTTTTTTTTTTGGTCCTAATTCTTGGATTATAACTTTTTAGTTTTTCGATTCATCTCGTTACGACAAATTAATAATACACAAAAATGTAAAACTAACTAAAACAAAAAAATATAAATAGATAAAGATGAAAAAAATAAGTCAAATGACTCATTAGGCCAAATTTGATTGAAGGCTAGTGGACAACTTGGTTGAGAGAAAGAAAATAGAAAAAATGATGACCTATGTCTAGGATTTTGCTTTAGTTCTCCATGAACTCAAGTGTGGGTTTAATTTAAGCAAAAGCAATATAGTGATATACTGCATTTAAAAAAAAAAAAAAACAGTTACACTGGTAAAGCCAAAGGTGGAGTCAGAGGGTGGCTAGTAGGGACTGTCGCCGCTACCACAATTTGAAAAACCCCTACTATTACATATATACACCGTCTCACTGAGCAAAAATCCTAGTTCCGTTTCTGGGTAAAACCAATCACATGGGATTGTTACTTACCAATAGTAAAAATGCTAAGTTGGCTAGTACGAGGTTTTATTTTCACTTAATGAAGTCATGCTAATCTCTTTGCTTATGTCCTTTTTCATTTCCCAGAACCAGTTAGATCCTTTTGGAAGAGGGCTAATGGAATCATTGGGGGAAATAAGATTAAGGGTAATGGGGTCGAGCTATAACGGAAAAAAATTCAACATCAAATATCTTTTTATTATTACCTTAATACTTTTAGAATATATAATAGCTTTATTGATTTGCACTATAATTAGTACTTAGTAGTGTTGGTCTATTCGCAAGGAAGAGGTAAGGGAATATTTTTGGAAACCAGGTCAAGAGTTTCAATTCCAACAGCTCCATTTGATAGCTTTAGCTTTTATACGTTATTTGGCGCAAAAAAAAAAAAGAAGGTATGAGACTCGAAGATGCAACCTAACCTTATGCGTAGAGAGCATGCACCTTATCACTATATTATAAATAGGTAAGTATAACCTAGGATATGCCCTAAACAAATGCTCCCTCCGTCCCTAAATAAAAGTAAAGTATTTTATTTTGGGGTTTCTCTTAATAAGTGTGTTTTAAAAATTTAATGGGTGAAAATTTGTACAATTATTATTTGCGCTTTTGAAAGTTAATGAGTAAAGAGTTAATAGGTAAAAGTTGATGTGAAATGTGTAATGATGATATTTCTTTAATACGTTGGATCTACAAAGCAACATATTTAAAAAGGGACGAATGAACTATGGAAAAATCATTGTCGTGTTTCGCTTTCTTTTAACATTTCTTACCATATGATTGTCTTGGAATTGACGACGAAGTTGGCGACAGACACTATTGGTGATGTCCGAGAGTCGCTTGTATTGAGAATTTGACACTGGTGCTACTGATACCTCCCCAGTTACCCAATGGTTAGCACACAAATTTATGCAACTCACAAGAAGCTCGGCTTCTCCTTCGAACATATCTCCTCCTTCTTCCCAGTTCATCATCCATGATTCCCACTTCACAGACAAAAAAGAGAGTGAAATCTTGCTTAGATTATCAAGACCAATACTTCAATTTACCTGCAAAATAGAGTGATAGAAACTCACTGCGTGAAGTAAGTGGCGGCGGATGTCTCTACCATGCTCCGCCAGTGTGTTTAACGACAGTTGGTTTATGGTTTGGAGCAACGCGCCTACGAGTCCTTCTCCTGTTGTTTTCCTGTACCTGAGAAGTTACAAAAGACGAACCATCAGTCATTTATGCGATCGGGACGTAGTGATTTAAGTTTAAGTCGTTAACTTGCCTTTCATTATTTGCATGTTCTAGTTGATCACTGCTGTTTCTGAATTCCCGAACAAAGGCTTCACTGCTGTTTCTGAATTCCCGAACAAAGGCTCCTCTTTGCTCATTAGAATTTCCCTCCTTTTCGAAATAAGCTGCAATCGTCTCTATCAAGGTTGTAGTTTTAGCCCATGCCAGCCGTTCGTTTGATCTTTCTGGTTCAAAGATACTTGCAGTGGCCAAATAATATGCCAAAAGTAGGCTTCTTTGACTCACCCCAAACTTGCAATCTGCATACCATCTGCGCGGGATACCATCGTAATTAAATACTACAACTATTAGGACTAATTTGCAATTACTGATGGTTTTTAAGTTGTAGTGACATACTTTTGCATGCTGTGCCATTCCTGCTGATGCAATGCTTGGCACTTATTATAGTCCAATTTTGCAAGCTCAAGACATCTGTTGTTGTTAACATATGGCATCCTGAGATAGAAGTATTTTGATTTTTGAAGTGAACATAATTAGCATTTTGATTTTTTTGAGTATGTTCTTAGTCATATTATTAGATACGCAACTCATTTGAAAGTTCAAGCTATTAGAGAGGCGCATCTAAACTTCTTCGTTCCCTGCCACTCTTCTTTACGTGTAGCTAGACTTTTTTGTGATAAAGATTCAAGAGTATAGAAAACTATTTTTGTTAATGCCAAAACTTGTGGTACATAAAGTAGATGTATAATCACAAGTCTCTTATGTATTATAATTTCGATATTAACAAAAACAGTTCTGGTATTATCATTTATGTTAGAAAATTTCTAAAAGAAATTGATTGTTTTAAAGATCACAAATCAGGCCTAAAAACGGTACGTTGTATTCGGATAGGAAAATGATAATGCCAAAACTTTAGTGCATGAGAGTATCGTACCATGTGCATGATACAAGCTTTTTATGCAATAAAGTTGTGGCATTAACAAAAATAGTTTTGAAAATATCACTATCCTTCGGATTTATAACTTCAAAGTTGACCACTGCTTTGAATCATGGTATAGTCGCACTCCCATTTTTACAACCAAACTTACAACTGACTTGTCATATTGCTATATAGTCTCCTTCATTTTCATGATCGGAAACATTCATCTAATAGAGCATGTCGAAAATAAAAGAGTTTTGAAATTTAAGTTGTTGGAACTTGTGACTCATATGGAGAGGTACCAAGGAGTTCTAATGAAAGGCCAGATGCCGGAGTGGAACGGAGCGGAGTGAGGGGAGCGCAGCGCACCGAGCGGAGCGATATATACTCTCTATTGTAAAAACCCTAGCCGATTTTTCATAATAATAGAGACTCGCTCTCGCTCCCGTGGACGTACCCGATCTTGGGGAACCACGTAAATTCCTGTGTTGATTTCCTTTACTGTTTTTGTATTCTGTTGTGTGCTTGTGGTGATTATTCTAACATAAGTTTATGTCAATAAATGCATGATCGGAACACATTTGTCTTCTGTGTGAGTTCGTTTTTTGCCTTGTCAGATCATGCATTTATTGACATCCAATAAACTTAAATTTTGGTATTTTTATTATTTTCGACATGCTCTATAAGATGTATGTTTTCAATCATGAGCCTACATGATAAATTTGGCAAATCGGTTATAAATTTAATTAGTTGTAAAAATAGAGCCAATATGAATCATTCAGGTGTCATTCAAAAGGCAAGTGTTTACTTGGGCTTTCTTTAAAACACAAAAAGAATGAATAGCAGTGGAGAAAGCAATCAAGTACCTGTACAAGGTCTTTCCAATCCAAACATCATCTTCACCCCCATAATGTTCTAAATAGAACCTGGCCTCCACACGAGGCATGCTGGCATACCATGGCATGTCAAGTGCATATCCCACCTGTTTTTAATAGCTCAATACATACACACAAATGTATATCATATGGTAAAAAATAGATTCATACTATTTTACAAAAAGTATATATGTAACAAAATAGTTAGAGATTTGTTATATGGTGATTGGTGGACCTTAATTTCAATATGGAACAAAAGTTTTGCGCGAAATTCGCCTAATTTTCGTACCTCTCCAGGTAAGTCTTTGGTTATTATCCATTTATCAACCAGCTCATTACTAGCTCGTTTCTCTCTCAAGAATTTTGACGAGAATTTATTTGCATCCTCAAGAATCTTTTCTCCTGGAAATGAAATCTGAGAAGCTCTGTACAGATTATACATTCCAGTAACCGCCTGTGTCGATTGCCCGGCAAAGCAGAAAAACTCATCACCCTTCTTAAAATGTTCAAACACATCTGTATGTATAAAAGAAAAACAAGTATGATTATGAGAATATGAGACAAACAATATTTATTTCTACTAACAACACTGCCCGAAACGAGTTTGAAGTCGCAGGTTTGAGATCTTTCGGGGTCCCCAAAAAATGTATTCCAGATGTTCTTTGGGGAAATCAATTTTTGCCTTACAAGGATTAGTTTTCCGTTCACTAACAAAACAATTTCCATTGACTTCTTATTTTCTGTTTTACCAAACACCAATTGCGAAAGGTTCTAATTCATGGATTTGTGACGGATTTTAAAGAATAAAGAAAACAATGACATGCAAAAAAGCAAAATAGAAAGGGGTGACGATGAAATTACCAGCAGAAACAAGATAACCGTGCAATCTCAAAAGCCTAAACCCCATGGAAGTGTCATCTATATCATGCACCACTGAATTTCTTGCCCAACATATTCCTTCTTCAGTCCAATATCTGAATTTGGATCATCAATTTTCCAAGAAAAAATACAGTAATTAATTTTAGTTTCTGTTACGTGGCATAACAACATTCAACAATAGTTATGCACCCTTTTTTTTTCATACCTGTGTACATAGTCAACGCATTCTTTAATTTCAGATTGGAAATATCGAGAAATTCCGAGGCGTTCAAGCCGATCAACTGCCCACATGTGCTCGAATAAATCGACCGGGTAAACATTGGGAACTAGTCAAGCAACAAGAATTATATATAAGTTTTGATAATTAAATCAAGCACTTTAAAAAGGAATATTAATTAAAAAGGATAAGTACTTTCTACTTAGGGATCGGAAAGAAAAATGGTAGTAATATAAATTCTAAATTTATTTACCTCCTCCATTGAATTTTTCAACAGCTGTGGTAAGATATCTTAAGCAATTATCATCTTTGGTCTCCATGAGTGCAAAGGCAGTGGAGGATGGAGAAAACAAGAAAGACCCATCTTGGCATTGGAGTTTAAGTAGCTTTGCCCATTGCAGGCCATGCATTCCTTCCAAGCTATGGAGTAGTGTTGTGGGCACTTTGTGCATTATGTCCCTTGGTATCCTATTGCACATTCATCATCATTATTACATGTATGTATGTGTCCCAATCATGATAAAAACTTCATATATATATATATATATATTGGCAAGATAAGGTAACTTTTACTTCCTTTATCCTCTATCGAATCATGGCTAGGGCTATGAAATAAAACAATTAAGTTGTTCCTTATTTGAGTGATTCTTTATGCACACTAATCATCATTATATCATTTTAAAATCTGTACCATCGAAAGTTAAAATCTGTACCATCGAAAGTTTGCACCCATGATGCCCAATATCGACGGATAGGCATTGAGATTTATAGAATCATGGCTAGGGCTATGAAATAAAACAATTAAGTTGTTCCTTATTTGAGTGATTCTTTATGCACACTAACCATCATTATCATTTTAAAATCTGCACCATCGAAAGTTTGCACCCATGATGCTGATGTTCACCAACATAATATTTATGCTATCCAATATCTACAGATAGGCATTGAGATTTTGGAGATAAGATATATCCAATACGGTTGTTTGGTTGATATTTTTGACACACCCTTCGTCTTATCTTGTTTGTTCTACTTTTGGAAAGTGTGCGCTTTATCGGACAAAAATATTTTTACTATAGACATTTTTTGCACAGATTAAAAGTTCTTCATGTGATGCATGTTGTTGTTGTTGTGGTGTGTCCATATATATATATATAGCAAATATGATTTGTTAGCTTAAACTGTTTAGAGCCTTGTATACATGCATGGAAACAATTTGAGTTGTTTGAGATGGCCATAACTACATGTATATATACCTTGAAAGCTTTAGATTTCTTCTTTCATATATCTGTTGCAAGACAGGAGAATGTGGTACTTGAATATCTAACTTTCTGGCTGTTTCAATGAGTGAAGGGAAGGCTACTTCAAACCCAATTGGCATGTGCTCGGCATCTTCATCTTCAAGCTTGTTTAGGTTTTCTTTGATGAATGACAGTCCTAATCATGTAACAAAACCAAGGCATTCTCAGCCAACTCAAAACAAAAAGGAAGGGTAAAACACACACACACACACACACAAAAACCGTACCTTTTTCGCTTTTGTCTGGATGAATATTCCATGATTTCAATGCAATAACGCAAGCTAATGTGTTGATAATACGATCGTGAGCTTCAAAAATGGAGCTAAAACCCCATGAACCATCTTGGTGCTGGTTATTTGCAATCCATTTTAGGCTAGAAGGAAATTGAGGTGCACCACTTCCCCCTATATCTTCCACTAGAGCTACCCATGCAGTGTCGTAAGCCGATATGCTTATCTCTCCATCCCCCATCGAACCCAACATTGATCGTATTGTGTTGATGAGTTGTTTGATTTTGTTCCATTCCCGGTCCTTTTATCACAAGAAATTACACAACATGCAAAGATAATCAATAACAGAAAATGAAAACGCAAAGACACCAGGGATTTTATGAGGTCAGATGCACATATCTACCCTGTCACGTAATCTTTGCATGTACATAGAGGGCTCAAAAGTGGGAAAAAAAAAAGAAAGAAAAGAAAAAAGAAATGGATTGTTGAAACCACCTTTTCTAGAGCTTCTTCTAATTGTGTGTCATTCTCCACAATGCCATTCCTCTTAATAACTGGCAGACCACTATGAGACACATCTTGATACTCTGCACATAAAAGGAATTCGTGTTTTCACTTCACACAGATATATACATATGTGAATTTAATTACCTGTATATATAGTAACTTTAAGAAATTAAATATTTATAATTCTATGGAATTTCTTTTGACAAGAATTCATTTGTACCTTCTGTACTAGGTTTTGATGCAACTTTGCATCTCAGATGAACACCGCGATTGCCCCACTCTTTTTTACTCCCAACGGACCAAACACCTGCTTAAGAAATGAAATTTAGGGACCTAAAAATATTTACCAAAAAAATATTTACATTTAAAATTACGAGAGTGCCATTCACTAAAAAAACAATTCAAATCCCGGTAAAAAGAGACTCAATATATATAAAGCTCATTTTTATTCCATTTCTAGAACATAAAGCTGTGATTCCACGCAGAGATAAAAAGACCAATGTACTTTGGAACTACATTGCAACTACTTTGAAACAACTCCACTTAGACGGTTGTGGTTTGTGTTGTGTTCCTAATTCCTATCAGTATCGTAAAAAAGAAAGTTGGAAAGCATTATTGTAAAAAGAAAGTGGATTTTTCCAACTGACCAAAACATCTGACAAAATAGATACGGAAGATCTAAACCGTGCTTGGTTAATCATGAGATGCTGTTCTTTTCAGTATTTCAGTTTTTGTTTTGGTTGGGTAGAAATCATTAGGAAAAAAGTACCCACACTCCAAAAATAAACCACACTCCAAATATGCTTACTTTCTTACATGAGATCGACACAAACATTTTCCACAAAAAAAAAAATCGTCGCAAAAGTGGTGGTGATAAAAGAAAAAGAATATGGGACAAATTTATTTATTTATTTTTGAGAAGAAGGGAAAAGAAAGAGAGGCTAAGGAAGGACTTACCCAAGAAAGGGATTGGTGTGGGTTGTTTGGCCGGAGGAAACGAAGCGGCGCAACCGGAGATATTGGCCGGAGAGAGGCCCTTGGAGAGGAGGGTGGAGGTTTGACAAGTCATAGGTTGTGTTTTTGGTGTTCTTTTCTCTTTGCTGCCGTTTTTCTGTTGTTGTTTTGCTTCATAGAGAGAGGTAAGGAGAGGAAGAAGAAACAGGAGGGATTTTATAAGGAGACAAGGGAGGGATGGAGGGAAGCCGAACAGACACGACTACCCAGGAGATTCCCGCTCTTGGCCCCATGAGATCATCCCAAAATTATGAAAATGAGGGTACTTCTGTCTTTTTCCTCTCCATAGATCCAAAAATTCCCCTTGCTTTTGCTTGCACTAGCAAATTCAACTTAGGAGTAATTTTCAGGGACCTGATGCCCTAAAATCCTAACAAACCTCAATTATATGGAAACTTATTTAATATAGAGCAGACTCTATTCAATTGTCAGGAATACTGTGTGTGAAATGAATTCTCAGAATAAGTGAAGTGAGGTGAAGTAAAAGGATTAAATGAAAGTTATTTTTCTGTGTGTATTCTCTCGACAAAGAATTTTGTAGAAAAACTAAAATTTCTTCCTTTTGACAGGATTTATTTTACAGCAAAATGTTTTACCAGTGGAAAAATTAAAATTGTAGGTCCCACAACTTTCTCAGTAAACTGAACATCCAAAGAACCAAAAATTATGAAAATGAGGGCATTTGTGTCTTCTTCCTTTTCAAAGAACCAAAAATTTCCCTTCCTTTTTTGCTTTGTAGTATTTTTTAAGACGGTAAAAGCCAAACCTCAATGATATGGAGAATTATTTAATTTTGATATCCCGGGGTATTGAATAGCAGTTAATCCGATACCTTGGTCTTGGTTTTGTTTTTCCTTTTCTGTTGCACCCAAAAGGGAAAAGCATTTAATTAATTAAATGGGATTAATTAATGCCAGTATTTGGGCCACAACTCGAGTGGGGACGGGGCTTATTTTCTCCAGGCCAGCTAGGACAAGGGATTTATGTAATACGCTGCAAAAAAGCTACACACAACAAATAATCTTACACAACACTCTCACATAGAGATGTGGGTCCCACATTAGGGATGGCAACATGGTGGCTCGGAGTCGGATTTTTCCTCCCCCATACCTGCCCCGTTCCTTTCGGAGGCAGACTTGGAACAGGGCAAATTGGAGATGTGTCTGGTTCGGGGATAAATCGGGTCTCCATTTACCGTACAAATTTTCACTAACTTTGTTCTTTAGAATGTTTTGACAAGTAAATAAGATATTGATAAGTAATGAGAGTTTAAAAAAATCACCAAAGTAAACAAAGACAAAAAAATAGTGATTTATTATCGGCTATTTTGCTCTTATTAAAATAACGAAATATATATAGATATAATTAAAATAAGTAATAATTATCATCGGAGTCGAATCATGTTAAAACGGATTGGAGGAAGCAAATACCATCCCCGTCTCATTTGGTTATCGGATCGGGGCGGGAGGTTGGGACGGAGCGGAGGTAATGGTCATCCCTATCCCACATGCTATGTGAGTGTGTTGTGTAGTTGTTGCGTGTTATATGTGTAACATTTTGGCATGTTGTATGTAAAAAAAGCTACCCACACGTGTGACCTCACCCCTATGTGAGAGTGGTCGTGTGTGTAGCATTGTTCTTGTATGTACATCGGTGGTCTCCATTGAGATCTTATTATCATCATTCAAATCGGTCATGTTTTAGAATTTCATTAAACAAAGTAATTGTATCATAATCAGGTAAATCTAGAATCGGTAACTAAATCTCGAGATAGATTTTTAGTTTTGTCAGCAAATTTCGACATACGTGCATTTGCCTTAATATTTAGGTTTTGAATCAAATTGACCGTCCATTTTCTACGCCAAAAACACTATGGTCAAGCACACGGTTGGTTGTTATTAAAGAATTTCTTACTCTTTCTAGAAAAAAGTGGCTAATGATACTCGATTGATTTGATATTTTTATGGATGATTTACTAAGAGAACTCTCAAAATGAACACCTTTTTTTTTTGACGAAGAGATAGAAATTTCTTAAAATCAAAACACCATAGTACACAAATCAAAACCAAAAACAACCTAAAATATACCAAAAAAACCTAAAACTACCAAAAACAAAACGGAAAAACATAACGAACCGCCGGTGCCATCGCCACCGCTCACCGTCGGTGTGGGAGGCCAGATCGGCCTTCCTTTAGTCCAAAAATCAAGATTCTGGCTGCCTACACTGGAAGGAGAGCAGATTTGTCATGCATGGGGAGTTACCGACTAATCCAGGAGGGGAAGAAGTAAAGGAGAAGAGAGGGGAGGGAAGGGAAGGGAAGGGGAGGGGAGGGTAGAAGGAGGTGGAAGGGGGCGGTGGGAGAGGGGATGTGCATGGGGAGCTACCAGCCAACCCAGATCGCTTTCTCTCTCTACTCTCTGCTCTACCCTCTCTCTAGATTTGTGTAAAATGAACACTTTGAATCATGACGGTAAGATATCGATGGAACCCACTCAGGTAAACCACACAAACCTCACTGCATTGGCAAACTCCAAGGACCCCTTGTACTCTGTAGTGAGCCGAACCTGCACACCCAATTGGGCCAAACCGTAGGTATCTTGGGATGTGTGTCTGAACTGGAGCGTCAATTGAGCTAAACCTGCACGCCAATTGGGCTGAACCAGAACCTCCTATTCGGCCTAGCCGATGAGCAGCCCAAGGCGTTGGGTGTTTGAGCCGAACTGTATACATTAGGCTAGAACGCTATTTTGTGCGTGTTTTCCATAATAAGCCCAAGTCTATGGGATTCCGCAAGTAGGCTAGGCCGAGTCGGGTCGGATGAAGTTTGACCCGGGGGGAGATGGAGAGTCCACATGCAACCCAGAGGTTCACTTCGGTCAAGTGACCGTCATGTGGCACTCAGTGCGCGATGCATGCCGCTTCTCTAAGATGCGGTTAGGGCATGTGCCTAGCTAGCACGAACTTACTTGAAACCTACGTCAGGTCACTCTAGATTAAGGCTTAGTTTTCCGTTTGATTTTAGCAACTCAGTTGCTAAAATTAATCATGATTTTAGCAAATGAGTGTAACTGGTGCTAAAATCATGATTTTGAAATCAATAAATGAAGTGGTTCCGTTTATTGTTTTTCGATTTTTTTGCACCAAATTAAAGTACTCCTCGTGTACTTTAATTCGGTGTGAAAAAAAAAATCGAAAAACGATAAACGGAACCACCTAATTTTGTGATTTGAAATACCCATGATTTTAGCACCTGAACTCATTTGCTAAAATCATGGTTGATTTTAGCAACTCAGTTGCTAAAATCAAACGGAAAACTAAGCCTAAGCACATTTCAAAAGGGAGATATGTTGTTACTATTCACTCTTGAGCTCTGCACTTTCTTATCCTCCCATTGTGACTGACTTAGGCATCGAAGTGACTATTGGCCGGTCAGACACTAACGGTTCTATTTGGCATACACTGGCGGAGGGAAGAAGAGACGACATGGGTCAGTTGATCCTTGCGGACCTCAAATTTCTATAGGGATACTACTAGTGCACATCAAAAAATAGCTAATTGACCCCTCATGGAATAATATTTTTTTTCCCTAGCCTATATTATACATTTGGTACGTAGTAAAAAATAAGGGGTAGAAAATAGACTCCTCCTTAATTCAGAAAATTCCCTCCTGTTCACTCTTCCCTAGCCCCTGTAGAGAGAGCATTTTCTACTATGAAGATTGTGAAGAGTATGCTTCGAAATTGAATGTGTGAGTAATGGATGCATGTTATTTTGGTTGTGCATATAAAGAAAGATATTTTTAATAACATTACAAATGAGGCTATCATGCATCGTTTTCAAAGTATGAAAAGTTGTAGAGGTTGCTTGTAAGGGAAAGCTATACTTGTTTATCTGATCGTTTTTTCCGATTAGCATATTGGAAAAGAGAATCGCGCATATTCTTGACTCCCGAATCAAAAATCCTGACTCCGCCCCTAAATGCATATCTAGGTTAAGGAAGGTATTGCTCCGTCCCAATCCGAACACCCTCACATAATCCTAGCGGAGTTAAATTTAGAAAACTTTTATTAGGCTAAGGTGGTCCCAAAAATAATGATCAGGATTTTTAAAACTCATTCTACCGCAATTCGTTTTGGGACGTTAATGTGTACGTTTGCAAACATATTCAAGGTAGTTTTATAGTGTTTTTCACTCTCAGTTTCTTATTTTCCCTTTTTTTTGTTGGAAGAGTAAGAAATTTGTTAATAATAAGGAAAGGGTACAAGAAACCGTCCTTATAATACCACTGTATTTTTTACTCTCAGAGCTTGGGCTTTGAGATGTCACATATTATTCGGGTTGCCTATTGACCCTGTCTATTGACCACTCATCCTGGATCGGGCTGTAGTTGTAACGCCCCGAAAATTGGGTACGTTAATAAATAAATTACAAAATTATTTAAATAAAATACCAACTTCATTAAAAAAAATCCAAAGAATACTTAATAATTTTTTTTGCGGAGATTGAAAGTAAACTAACTTATTACAACTGAAATAAATGACAGAGCCACAAAAAGTAGCACAATGAGTGGTAAAATTACACTCAATAGGGCACCCTAAACCACCCATTTACTAAAGATATTCATACAACAAATACAAACATAACTGAAATTTTATTTGAATGAAATACTCAGATTTTTATCATCATTACTCAGCACATCGATTCTCAAAATTCCACTATTCTCATTCTCATTTCCGACAAATACTTTCCATCACCGGCCTCCATTCACAATATACCTCAGGTGCTCGATCACACAGCAAAGCCACCTCGGGGTATACTGTGCAAGGCTCACGATTGATCACCCATTGATCAATCTCTGTCCGGTATCGATTCCCACCCACAGTATACTTCTGGCGCCCGATCACACAACAAAGCTACCTAAAAGTATAGACTGCGCATGGCTCAAGACCCATACCAGACACGTCCCAACCCCAATATTGCGATTAAATCCAATCATTCTTAAAACTTTAACATTTCGATCAATAAGTACTTAACAATTGGGTTCATGCATCACGTGGGTCATTGTTCACATAAGTCTCACATAACAATAAAATAATCACAAGGTTAAAGAAAAACTTAATACGGCATGTAAAACGGGCAACTTCCTCGATTTGTTCAAAATAGTAAATTAACTCTAAAAATCACGAATTTTTACAGGGATATTATACTTCACAATAAAAACAGATAATGTGTTTTATTCGAGTTCCAATTCCTTCATTAAGATGTTGAAAACGGGGTTTTAAAAGTAAATCGTGTTCTGTCTCGTTTTTCCACTACAGCAGAAACTTCGAAAAATCACACTAAATTCTACGTAACTCGGATTAAGACGAGTTCTACATGGACTCCAATTAATTTTTCGAGATCTACAATCTTACTGTTTTGAGTTTTCTCTGAAACTGAACAGAAATAATCGAAAAATAGCAGAAACGAAACTGTGCGCAAAATCTCTATTTTCCGACATCATCACTTGTTTACTTCTACTACCCATACGATAATGATCCGACGTCCAACAATTTAAATTACTTATTTCCACGTACACACAACTATACAAAAATAATATACTAAAGTAAAAGTTAGGTTAAAGATGTCCTACCTCTCCTCCGACAAACTTAGCACGCTAGCGAAACGGTAGGATCGAAAAATCACAACTTCGTGGAGAAATCTGTGGAAGACAATTAAATATCCGCGTGAGTAAAAGAAAATATACTCCGCGAGAAAAAGAGAGGAATTTACCAATGGTGGAGTAGATATAATCCAAAGGATTATTATTTTTTTCCCTTTGTGAGAGAAAATGAAAGAGAGCCAAAGGAAAAAGAATGAAAAAAGAAGAAAAAGAAGAAGTATGGATTACCTGTGGAAGAGGGAGTTTCCGAGGGAGTGAGGGAGGGATTTAGGAGTTCTAATTAGTTTAAAAATAAGAAGATTAGTGATATGGAAGAGTTCAAGAGGAAATAGGAGACTATAATGATAAGAGAAAAAAAAAGAAGAAGATAAGGGATAGGGTAGGTTGGGATAATTATGATGGGTTTTCTTTTTTTTTTTTTAAATATAAATATATATTTTTTACACACTAATATATATGCATGTAAATACATATCCCTCAACAGGATAATTATCTCATTGTTAGGATAATTAACCCTATTACTATTTATATTTATATTTATAAATATAAATATATTTTTAAAAAAACGATCCGTTACAGTAGTTGCTATGGCACTTCTGTTCCTTTTGATAATCGGTACGATTCTGGAGTTCCTGTTATCACAATCACAAGAGAGTTGCTACACCTGATCGCCCTCTTCCATTATTTTAGCTGCGCAGAAAAAAGAAAGAGGAAATGATACTATGAAATGACCTTTCATTTCCATCGCAACTTTGGACCGTTCCCATTAATTTGTCTGTAATACTTGGTTAACATATAAAAGGACTGGATTCCATTGACATGGTAAAATACAAATAATATTAGCAAAAAAAAAAAAAAAGAGCGAGAATGAGTTGACCTGCTAACTGACTGCATTGGTACAAATCATGGCGAATCTTTTTAGAACATATTTTGTTAAGTAAAAAAAAAAAAAAAAGACTTTCCCCGGGCCATGCTAATCTTCTGTATCGTTTCAACTTTATTGGAGGTTCCCGTTAGGGGAAAAAAAAAGGAAGAAGAAGAAAAGTGATCAGCATGATATATTGACATATAGGAGCTCCATATCATATATTTCTAGTTCTTAGTTGCGCGTAATTGACTAATATTATTATCTTTTTAGTAATTGTCATTGAATGATTGAATTTGCAGGAAAATATAACGATTGTACGTGTTTCGGCCGTTGGATTCTCGGCACATATATAAATCCACTAAGTTTATTGAAAAGGGGGATCACGCAATAGTAGCACTTCGGCTGGGAATCACCGAGTTACCACAGCCGCAGGACGGAATAGAAAAAGACAAGTACGGCTGCACCATCTCAACAATCGACACAGGAGTTCACGGCTAGAAAACAAGATCAGCAAAGGAGATTTTTGTGAGGCTTTACTTTTATCTATGTTAGACTAAACTTTTGAACTAGGGTTGAGGATGAAACCCCATAATTTTTATTGAATGATTTTATGCATATGATTTTCCCTACGTGCGTTTATTGTTTATTGTTCTCGACTCCTTAATTAATATGCATGTACTTTGGATATGGATTCAAGTGTTATGAATGGGTTTTTTCCATGATTTGAAGTCATCATATTAATCGAATTGCTTGGTTTATTATAAGCGCGATATTTAAGTACGGGGTATCCATTGTGATTTGTTCTTACGGATACAGTGGATGATTTTGGCTTAAACTTTGAAGCAGAGTGAGAACATATCTTTGTCATAAATAAAAAGTGCTTATAGTAATATTTTCCACGGTGATAAGATTAGCTTCTAAATCATTGTGAAGAAATTAAAGAAAAATCATTGCATAAGATTATTCGATTATATTTAATTCTGAAACCTTAGTAACTTTTCTCAACCGTTAATCTTCACTATTTTTCCTGCGATAATTTAGTTATTTCTTTTGTCATTATTTTTTAATTTTTATTTTACAAATCAATTCACGACTTTTTGGAACTAGGTTAGGGTTCAATCGGTTTAAATTTATTTAGTTTTCCTTAAAAAAAACACAAGTCTCTGTGGGTTCGACCTCGCTCTTGCATAACTATACTTCGGTACGATTCGTGCGCTTGCGAGTACTTTAAAATTTCACAACAAAACGATTACTATAAACTCGGCAATATGAAATCATTATTGTATCCATCAACAGTGGGGCTCTAGAAATTTTTAATCGAGTGTTCAAAAATACCTTAACTTTACTAGCTCTATTAACTAGCCAAGCAAAATTAAACCTCCACAAAAACACACTATTTGTAATTGAACGAAATTATGTGGTGAATTGGTTCACACCGATCTTTTTTGATATATGCTCTTATTTTTAGCCATACAAAATTGATTGTTGTTTAGAGAAAAGACAGAGCACGATATCGATACCAATAAATACTTCTTTCTCTCTCTATTTTTAAAATTTTTGTCATTAAGAGTTTGGAGCTACTCCTATATTAGGTGTTTAATTGCAAATTTCCTGATTGATGAATATTCATAGTATAAGACTACGTGTTCCACAAACCCGAAATAAGTTTATTACATGTAATATAAAATATAAAAGAGTTTATGATGTTCAATTGGCCATATATGAGAAGCTACAGAGCCTTCTATGGCCTTTAATTGTGTTGTTTACATTCGATTGAGTTTGTGAGTTGATTTTTTGGGCCAAGCGTTCAAGTTTTTTTGGGTTGGGTGTTATGCGTAGGGGTGTTCAAATATTTTTAAGTTGAGTGTTCATAATGTTGTGCCCAAACACGCACCACTCGCACAGAAACAGTAAAATCAAGCAAGAACAAGACACACAATATACGTGGTTTGGCCAAATCGGACCTACTTCCACGGGGAGGGGGGTTTCACTATAATCCGGAGAAAATCCGAGCATTTTGTGTTACAAACTCACTCTCAATCTCACAATATGAAACCTCTCAAGTTCTCTCGTGTATCTCTTTCTCACACTCTCTGCCTCTCTCACTTTTGTCACACAAATAAACTAGGCTACAATGAGTATTTATAGAGTACATGATAAAATCCTAGCCCCCTCCCTCCGGGTCTAAGCCCAACGGCCCACACGGGGTGGAATCCCAACAATCACCCCCTCCAACCCGAGTGGGCTAAGTCGTCTGCAACACCCCCATGTCGCCTCCTCCAATCACTTATCTCCGACAAGCGCCTGTGTCACTAACCAATCGAGCATCCATGCACCACCAAACAGAGTACACAAATCTCGAAAGAGTGTATCTTTGCAAAACCAGACTCCGCAGCCAATCAGAAAATCCAAGTACCGCACTCCCTAAAAAAGAATGCCTCCACTCATCCGAGTACCGCACCCCCTCAACTAGGATGCCTCCACTCGCACACCTCAAACTCGAGATGTATGCGCTCACCAACAGAAGCGTCTGCGCTCACCAACAGAAGCGCCCGCACCCCCTCAACTGGGGTGTGGCCGAGACTCACTAGCTCGGCGTCCTTGGTGATAGTGTCATTCCCCCTGTGTCGACAACTCCGGAGAGATCACTACCATCAAGCAAATCAAGAGCGAAAGAAACTCTTTTTGGCTTTGTTCGAGCCCCCAAAATATCCGTCTCTTTCCTCTGGGCTTTCTCACGGACAACCTGCACCCATTGCTTTTCCTTCAGGCCTGAATCCAGCACAACTCCTGAGCAACCCTGCTCTCTCTGTGTACGTGTTAGCAAATGACGCTTCTCCTGCCCAAATAATCTCCCTATACCGCTTGCTCCATGTCTAACAGTAGCCCTTCCTATCACGACAAATCCCGCAAGCCTGTACAACCCACCAAATTTCTTTCCCAACAGTATATCCCACTTTCCAACAGAAACCCTAAGTACTCCAGAATCAGCAGAAAAACTACATCCTCTCTCATCAAGCATCCCGAGAGATATCAAGTTCTTCTTCACCCCTGGCACGTGCCTTACTCCCGCTACCTTCACAATCTTTCCACTCGGTACCCGAAACTTCACTATCCCCTTGCCAACAACCTTATTCGCTGAACCGTTAGCCATACAGACAAGACCTCCATCGCATGCCTCGTACTCCCAAAACTGTGACATATCCCTGCAGATATGATATGAGCACCCCGAATCCAGTACCCAATTCGATTTCTCTGCATCCGTAGCGTCTAACACTGTCAGCGCCAACCCATCATCGAAATCCTGAATAGCCACTGCTGCCTCCTTTGGTGGAATTCTCTCTTTCCCCGCCTTAAACCTTGGACAATTCCATTTTATATGTCCATCTTCCTGGCAATGATAACAAGTGAAAGTATGCCCCTTCGACTTGGAGCGGTTTCTGCCTCCCTTCCGTTTCCCTTTCCTTGGTTCCTGCCCTTGTTACCATCCGAAATCAGTGCCCGTGTCTCGTCAGCCTGTTCAGTCCCCATCTCTCTCCTTCTCGCCTCCTCATTGAAGATAACATCTTTAACCATAACCATTGTCAACTTCCCTTCCGGCGCAGAGTTACTCAGGAAAACCACCAGTGTCTCCCAATTATCCGGCATTTGGACAGTCTCAAGTCAAAGAAAAAGAAGTCAATTATTGAGTATGTCATTTTAGAATCTCTGGTTAGGAATATTCAAGAGATCTTAAACAAACATTTGCAATGTAGGTAGCTCATTCATACACAACAACCAACCACAACCCCATATATTGCATTTACATGATATACGTGATAGTCCAACATATTTAATTAGTTGAGGGATCATCAAGATTTTCATCAACATATCCAAGGGAAGTAACCAATTAGCTAAATTCAACTTCAAATAGATTCTAGTAAAAAATAATCGGGAAACAACTAACCAAGGGCGGAGGGAGAGGACTTGACGCCACTGAGGTGACATTTTCTCATAGGTTAGGTGTACTATGCTCGAGAATTTTGCATATTTTGTTCTTGCCTCAAAGTTTGGTAAATACTACAACTACTTGTTCTTACCACACCTGATTTTTTCCTTCTCTGTTTAACACCCTCTCTCCGCAAAAAGAATAACCGAGCAAATTTGGTTTGCTTTTGGTAAATACTACAACTAGTACTTGTTCTTAACACACCTGATTTTTTCCTTTTTTGTTTAACGCTATCTCTCCACGAAAAAAAAATAACTGAGCAAATTTGGTGTGTTTGATTGGAATGGAAATCCTCCCGTACGTCCACCACTGCCTGGACGAATTTAGAAGTTTTAAATCCTCGCGTCAAGTTATTGTATATTGTAATGCAACTCCAACAACTAAATAACCGCTTTAATTAGGTAAACAACGAGTTGCTTTGTAAGTAACTAAGTGTAGCCTTTTGGGGTCAATTATGAATGCGGTCATAGGTCATGAAGGTATATGAATATCTACTTAGCTACTTTTTGTTTGGCATTTCAGTGTAACTTTTGGGGTATCAATTGTAATTAAAATTGTATGTTATTAATAGATATATACTCTACTCCTTTCTAATTCGCATATCGGTGTATTTTTTTTTCCCGTCATTGTTATGCTTTAAGTAATTGACCACAGTATCATCATGTTCTGGCTCCGCCCCTGGAACCAAGAAGTTTTTATCAATTGGTTGGGGTAGGAAACAACCACCATAATATGATGTGTAAAATGACCCGAATAAAACATAAAAATAAAATGGTGTGTTTTCAATCGACACTGGCCCAATGTCCCAAGAAGCCCGCCCAATCCAATATCCCGCTTAGCCCGCACCAGTCCACCTACTAGTAAGGCCTGCGATAATGTTTTTCCACCTCACAAAAAAAAAAAAAAAAAAGGTGTTAATGGTGTAGTCCAAACAAACAAACAAAAAAAAAAAAATTAAGTCTTAATGGTTGTCAATAAATTTCTATTTTTTGTAGTTAACAAAGTTAATGCAACAGTACTAGTCAACTCAAAAAATCCTCCTTACAAAAAATCAACTCAATCGAATATCTATATATGCTATGAACATCGGCGACGCGATGTGCACAGATAGGTTTACTTTCATTAATTTTAAATATTTTTTCAAGTGGTCCCTACAAAAAATCGACTCAGTCGAATACCTGTAAGTGCTCAATTCAATGTATCAATTGTAGATTCAAAAAAAAAAAATTGTAGATTCAGAATTCAAGATCTTACGCTTTGAATATAAAATTGATACATTGAATTAAGCACTTATAGGTATTCGATTGAGTTACTTTTTTGTAAGGACATTAAAAAGAATACTATAAAATTAATGAATAATTTTAATCATTTATGTGAGGTCCTAAAATAGGCCCCGCAAACTTGTCTGTGCATCCGGCGGTGCATATCCCGTCATCGATGTCCATAGCAGTTCTCTAAAAAGAATCATACCCCCAATGGAAACCGTTGATAAATAGCCATTTTGTACTTGCCAACTATAGTAGCTAAAGTGTCTTTTCATATGGTATTGTTCTCACTTTAGTACTCGGAAAACATAAGGGGACCGACCGTGGTGCACCGACCACGTACCGACGGCGTCTGCGACGCCGTTGTGGGTCCCAACCGGTCGATCTGAGCCGTTCATCCTCAATTTGATTTTGAGAAGGATGAACGGCTCGGATCGACCGGTTGGGACCCACAACGGCGTCGTCGGTACGTGGTCGGTGCACCACGGTCGGTGCATATAGAAGGGTCCTTTAGTACTTGCCATCTCTCGTTCAAGTTTTTCCAAATAATGCAATATTTTTTACATCATGTCTTGCGTCATTGACTGGAACGGAATCAAGATTCCATATGCGAGAGGGCCGCAACACGCAACATAAAACAACAAGATTTTAAAAATTCAACGATCAAGAGTCTGAAACCTTTAAATTTCTTAATAGTAATCAATGTTTAAACACAATATCTAAGTGAAAGTAAAACAAATAAAATTATCTCAATGCGTTAGCTCAACCATGAATCATAATGGAATGCGACGCTCATTTAGATCTTAAAAGTCGCCTATGATTGTGTCAGAAGTGATTTTTGAAGAAATTTCATCGATGAACAAAACCGAAGTATCTAGTTGTGCAAGGCCACCAATAGCCAACTGGTAGCTCCGTCTTTTGTCATTGATTCGTAGTGTTAACGTCATTGCATCAACCTTACAATAATGAAACTATTTTAGTCTCTCGTCCTATTAATGATGTTATGGTATTCAATACTACCATTTTCTGAAAGAGGAATCTTATTGTGTTGATGTTTCAAATCCAACAACATCGAAGTATGAATTTTCTTGGCAAGGGAACAATATTGAAGTTGGTTCTAAATTACTTTAATAGGTTGGAAACTGGCCATTACAGAGTAGTAGACAGCGACCATAAACCATACCCAGATCATTCTTGTATCATGATTTCTGCTACGTTTTTTTTTTTTTTATAGTTTTATTATCGATTACCATCTTCTTATTATTCCAAAAATATTGTAATGAGTAAAAAGTGTCGAGATTACTCTTCTACCTTTACTTTTTGAAATGAAGTACTAGCAGTGATTATGTTATGGAAGGTAAAACGAAAAAACAAAAATATGTCAAGTCTTCAAGCCATGGGCCATGGATGTAAAAACCATTCAAGCGTACAATTATATAACATGGGCAAAATAGGAAATTGATAGAAGTAAAATGCTGCTTTCAGCATTTTTCGTGAGTCAATGGCTGGTCAACTAACAGAAGGGTTAATTTGAACTCTAAAAGTAAACCGTGCTGGAGAACAGTGAAGTTTAAAAAAAAGTAGGGGAGACCATTGAAATTGTCCGAAACCTCAAGGGAGGTAAGTGTAATTTTTCCTTATTTTATTTGTTCTTTATTTTATTAATAAAAAGAATCGAAGACACAAGAAGCTGATACAAGAAGCCTGTTTTGATAGCTTATTTCATTGATTTTTTTAAAGGTCCCCATCAAATTATTCTTCAAAGTAAGGCCTGTTTGGTACCATTGTTTGATTTTCTCTTGCTAACAAATAGTAAGGGCAATTTTTTAAATATTATTTTATTATTAATTTTTACTACTATCCCTTTCTCTCTACTTTCTCTCTCTAAAAACCTATAACAGCCGCCTCCCATTCTAGGGTTTCCTCCGGGGGGGAGTGGCGCCTCCCGCCTCCCATTCTAGGGTTTCCTCCGGGGGGAGTGGCGCCTCCCCCCTCCTCCCCTCCGGACTCTCCTCCATATACTCCCTTCCCCCCTTTCTCTTCCTCTTCTCGCTGCCTCTGTTTCCATCAGTGCCCCGCCGGTTATCGCTCTTGAGTTTTAATCGATTGTGGCTTAACGACAAAGTGGGTATCAATGCGACTTCAGCGCAATTTTGGTGGTAGTGGTGGCCTGTTTCTCGTTTACTTCTAGCACCTTCGATGGTGGTGGCGTCGTCGGTGGTTGTTCTCGTTGATTTGGTGGTTGGAGATTTGGGGGTGCGGTGGCTTGTGGTGGCTGACTTACTTGGGTTAGGGTCAGGATTAGGTTTTTGCTGTAGGCCTCTTTTGGGCTTCAAAGCTTTATCTGGTTTGTTCTTTTGGGCTAGGCCATGAGTGTTGGACTTGATTGATGTATTTGGTTTGGCTCTTCTTTGAGCTTAGGCCTTCAGGTATTGGACTCCAGCCCTTTGAGTGTTTCTTGGGTTGGCTACTAGCTAACCTAGGGTTTGGCTCTCGGATGGGCATAACACTATTCTTTACATGGTTTAGGAATCGATGCCATCATTCCTCGTCGTTTTAGTCTTTATAATATTTTCAAAAATTAATAAAATTTTCTTTGCCATTCAAAAAAATAAAAACAAATAGTGAAGGCATCTACAATGGGCTCTCAAAATAGCTCCCAGGTGAGACTTCTACCCAGTCATTTGCTCAATTATTGTCTTCAATAGGCACTATACAAACTCCCAAGGGTGACTCCTAAGCATGATTCCTGCCACTTTAGTTAAATTTAGGTAGCATTGTAGCTAGCTCCAAGTGGGACCCAAAGTTTTTAAATCTTTTTTTATTATGGAATTTTAAAAAGATAAAGGATTTCTAGCAAGCCCCCTTTTTTTTTTGGGGGGGGGGGGGGGGGGAGTGCAATGGAAATAGATTTTTAGCAAGCTTTTGCTAGCTTATTGTAGCTAGCTCCAAGTGGGACCTAAAGTTTTTCAATCTTTTTTTAATATGGAATTTTAAAAGATAAAGGATTTCTAGCAAACTCTTTCTTTTTTTTTGGGTGCAACGGAAATAGATTTTTAGCAAGCTCTTGCTAGCCTATTGAGTGCACAAATTCTCTTAGCAAGCTCTAGGAGTGAAAAATGGATCTCATGTGTACACCTTAGGATTCAACTTAGGAGCTATTTTTAAAGAGCCTATCGTGGATTTGATAGCTGCATCACCAATAAACAATAGGAAAAGCTTGCCATGAACTTAAATTGCTTAATTGCTTACAAAGAAAACTATCCATTTTGACAAGCCAATGAGAAAAAATCTGTTTGCCTTGATTATCGCTCTTGTGTTTTAATCAGTTGTGGCTTAATGGCAAAGTGGGTATTGATGCAACTTCAGCGGCAATTTTGGTGGTAGTGGTGGCCTGTTTCTAGTTTCCTTCTAGCACCTCCAGTGGTGATGGCGTCGTGGGTGTTGTTCTAGTTGATCTAGTGATTAGAGATTTGGGGGCAGCGGTGGCTTTTCGGCAGCTGACTAGCTTGGGGTAGGGTTAGGATTAGGTTTTTGCCGTGGGCCTCTTTTTGGGCTTCAAAAGCTTTATCTGGTTTGCTCTTTTGCGATAGGCCATTGGTATTGGGCTTATTGATGTATTTGGTTGGGCTCTTCTTCGAGACTAGGCCTTCAGGTGCTGGGCTTCAACCCTCTTGGGTTGGTTGCTTGCCAACTTAGGGTTCAAGTCTCGGATGGACATAAGACTATTCTTTACTTAGTTTAGGTTCCTTGTCGTTTTAGTCGTTTTTATATTTTCAAAAATTAATAAAATTGTCTTTACCTTTAAAAAAAAACAAAACAAATAGTAAATAAGCTTGTTTGATAGCTGCATCTCCAATAAACAATAGGCAAAAGCTTGCCGTGAACTTAAATTGCTTATAAAGAAAACTATCCATTTTGACAAGCCAACTAGCCAAGGAGAAAAAATCTGTACATTTTCTTTTCGCCCTTTCTCCCGAATTCAAAATTCAAGCACAAAAGTAGAGGAAAAGTACATTGACGTTCCAAAAAAGTGCCATATACTGTGTTACAAAAAGAAGGGTAGTTTTGGAAAGTCAAATATTATGATGTTCCCTTAAAATGTTGAAATCCTAAAGCAAGACCAAAATTTAGGAACAGAGTATAATAACATATTTCTCAATGCCCCCTTTTTTTTTTTTTTTTAAAAAAAAATAATTTAAGAATGTTACTTTTTATGAGAACACAATCATTACTCTTTCAAATAAATAAATTTCCAAATTTACCTTCAAACTCTAAGATACACAACAAAAATGTATAACAAAGTGGACAACACACTCACATACGGTGTGGGCTCCACACACTCACATATGGTGTGGGCTCCACACACAATTGAGTGTGGAGCCCACACCCCATGTGAGTGTATTGTCCACTTTGTTGTACATTTTTGTTGTGTATCTAGCATTTTTGAAACTGTAATCCATTTTCCTCCACTTTTATTTTATCTGAATTTGAACTTGTGAATGAAGGACAAACAAGAAAATTGCCCAATTTTCTCATTGATTAGTCAAAATAGACAAGAATTTTGGTACATTCAGAAAGATAGACCAACATTTTGGGACGGAAGGAGTAGTAAATAAAGACAAATGATATGACAAAAAAAAATCTAAGTAAACAATTGTTGGCCTAGAACTTTCCTTAATCCTCATGTTGCTTATTGCTTGTATTAGAGCGCATTAGACCTTGCTAAAAATATTTGTTACATGACAAAAAGTGTTAAAAGTGGAACCCAAAAATTGTCTTAGAAAGTTGTTAAATGGAGAAGGTAAAAGAGGTCCATTTGACATTTTAAGAGGGTTTGCTAAAATAAATAAAAAATAAAAAAATATTTACGGTATAGTACTCTATCCTCTCTCGCATCTACCCACTCTCCTCTCTGTTCTTTCTCTCAAATGTGTCCCTCTCCAGATAAAAATGGGTTGGAGTCTGACACAAAAAATGAGGAGAATAATTGATCCTAAAGCTGTCAAATGGAGCACAAAAAATATGCATTGATAAAGTCTTACACTAAAAATGCCTAAAACACTCAAATGAGGATGCCCTTAACAAATAAGCTCATAAGAACATAAGCAACCAAACCAAAGGGGCCCTAAGCGAAGCGAACCAAACAGGTCATTAGCCACAACTATAACTAGGGTTACAGCCCAGCACTACTGGAATAGAAAAGGCAAAACCTTAATTCTTTTCCCGTGAACCTTGAGCCGAATGAAGCTAAACACAACGATGTGAACCATTTTTTTTTTTTTTTAATAATCAAAACTGGGTGAAGTTTGAGTATCTTAAATGGATGGGGTTGTAGTGTTATATATGCAACAATTCTGCCCCAATAATGGATTTTAAGTGCGCGACCTACACCTAGCCATCGGGGCAAGTGTCTCGTGTTTCCCTATTCGTGTGAGAACAATCCAAGTTGGTGAATTCTCACAATGATAGGAAGAGCCGACGTCAAAGGATCAAAAAGCAACATTTCCACTATATTTCGCTCGACTAGGATAACAACAAATCCACCCTCAAGCCAAATCTCACGTTGAAGCCAAAATTTAGCATCAAGATTGGCAAAACCTTCTTCGCCTAGCGCCAAATGCAATACTAAATTTTGGCAATGTCGTTTTTAGTGCCAAATTTGGCAATGGTCAAACTTGGCACATCCTTTGCATCGCAAATGAGACAAGTTTAATCCAATGGTCTCGATTTGAGATGTACCAAAATGACATCAAACAGGTGCAAAGGCTTTTTGGCAATGTGTTTTTGACACCAACAGCATCGCAAAATGAGATAAGTCTAATCCAATGGTCTCGATTTGAGATGTACCAAAATGACATCAAACAGGAAATCAAACAGGTGCAAAGGCTTTTTGGCAATGTGTTTTTTACACCAACAGAAAAACTTACTCAAAAGCATGAGATAAAAAGGAGAGGATTTGGGAGTTACTTCTGTACAGTTTTAGGGGGTGATGTGTCATACCCCCTTTTGGATATGAAGTCATGTCGCACAAAAATTGTTGTGTGCTCCTGGAGCATAGTCAAGTGACACTTCAGGGTCTCCAACCACCGCAAAATTAGTCAAGTGGAGCATAGTCAACTGATTTTAACCATACTCTATTCAAGAAAAGGAATTCTGATCAAATACGTCCAGTCCTAACTGATTTCAACAAAAATGTGAACGAATGTCCGACAATAATATGTCAATTACTGTCCGCTACATATATAGAAAGCTCACCGGTTTACATCTTTATGTGAACCATTGCTAAACCGTCAGCAATTCCTGAAAGACATACAATATAAGTTAAACGTGATTAAGTAAAGAGAGGAGATATTTTGATCTCCAAACAAAAACTAGTTGCAGCTGATAAATGGAACAGATGTGAAATCGCTCAGGGTCCTCCATTCTTAAGTTCTCTAGATATTTCAACACAATTCAATACGGAATATGGAGTCCAATTTGTCAATTGTCACCCTTAAGAAAAAAAAAAAGATTCTCTTCTTGTACGTCCAAAACATTCAAGCTTCCTTTGTTTACTCAGCTACGAGCTAAGCTGCTAATGTACTTTGCAATTCATCAGGTTGTCAAGTATTCTTTATATTTCTCCCCCTTGGAAATTCAGCTATATTGCCCTCTTTTTATTTAAGTGTATTTTGTTGTTAGATAAAAATTTCAGCTTTAAGTAGATAGAACTTCTTCCTTCTTGTCAAAAAGGAAAAAGAAAAAAGAAAAAGGAGAGAAAAACAAACAATCAACGAGTGGGTTGATATGAATAGCCAAGTCCAAGCTGTGTGATGTGAACATGAACGGGACCTATGAACACCAATTCTTGGATCCGAAGGAATGACCATATAACCAAGAGAAATTTCAATCTCAATATTATATTAGCTTTATCGCAATTACAGTTTCTCAATAGAAACAGATACCTTCTCTTTCTGTTTGTAGATGGCGTCGATCTTCTTGACATACTCGTCCGTCAGTTTCTGCATATGAAAGATAATACTTTAGAAGTCGGGGACAGAATCACTTTTGAATTCAGTATATTCAAAACAGGAGGCCCCTACAAGAATGTGTTAGGCTGCAACAATGCAACTCTTGGGTCTTGGCAAACAAATAAACCCCATGAATGGTAAAAGGTGTTTTAAGTGCAAAATGCATTGGAAAGAAAGTGGTTTAAGTGAGAAACTAAACCATGATTTTAATGTAGTTGTTCCCTTGTGGTACCGATTCGAAGATGCTATGTTACTCCCAACTACTTGTCTTTCATACGGCAAAATCAACAGTGGTAAGCACCCTTGTATGCGCCACAGAAGTGGCACCAACAACTCAAATTACTGGTAAGTGAATACCAATTTTGAAATGTGGTTTAGAAGTCCAAACAAGCCATAATCAGTGGATGAAAAAAGAGTTGTTGCTAATTTAATATTTTACATTTGTTGTTTACATATTTTACATTTATATTTTATGGAGTAGTACCCAAGTAAAATAATTATGTGGAGACTGGAGAGATACATGGAGTTAGTTTTTTACCTTGACTTGGTCTCCTTAAAATTCTCCACAATATCAGAGGGTAGCCAGATTATCTCCAACAAATTTTCGTTAGCCTTCTGTGCCTATATATACTCCATATACTTCTATTGGCTGATAACCCAACTTACTGCCATATGTTTGAATACAACCACAGAAAGCTTCAGATGCTTTTTCTTCTTTCTTAACCAATATACAAGTGCTCCATAATATATTCCTACTTCACTAGTTTATATTTTGATCAGTTGTTATATATATATTTGCTACTAATTTCATACGGATTTCGAGTGTCGGGAAACTATTGGTTCGTGAGTTTAATTCGCTGCACAGAAGAAAACTCGAAGGTCGTATCTTGGGGAAGGAGTGCCGTTCAACCCGTGCAGAAGGGGGTGTATCTTTTCTAAGGCTAAGTTTTCCGTTTGATTTTAGCAACTCAGTAGCTAAAATCATGGTTGACAAAAAACTCAGCCTAAGGAGAGCGCTATTCGCGTGCCTGGACCACACTACAGGCTTTTCTAATCCTTTCTCTATCTATTTAGTTTCTTGAATGTGATTGATTAATATTATTTAGAATTATTATTCTAACAGAAATTCCTATTCTTTATATTTTCAACAACAAAAAGCCTAGTGACAAACTTAGTCACACACCTGCAAATCACTTGTCAAGTCTCTCACATTGTCTTCTGAGAGCTTTTTTTCCTGGAAAAATAGTGATGAATCATACCAAAGGAACCCTTTAAGAAAAGGGGAAAAAACAACAACCAAACAACTATTTGAAGAGATCAAAACCTTCTCGAGTTTTTGATAAGCTTTAATACCGTCTCTTCTTATGTTCCTCACTGCTACCTAAAAATTAGACAGCTCAACAAAGGGTTTTGATAAGAAACCAGTACAGCTACTACTGAACATATGTTAGCATTTCCATCGTGAAAATAACACAACCACCACTCATGAAAGTAACGAAAATGCATCAACATGTCAGAAAGACAGAATAGTACCTTGCCTTCCTCGGCTTGTTTAGCAACAGTTTTAGCAAATTCCTACAACAAGCCAAGAAGAAAAGGTAAAATAGTATCTAAATCATTGAGAGCATACTTCAGGCAAACAAAGTGATTATTAAGTGTCTTTGCAAAATGCTACTTAGTCCACGATACAACATCCAGTCCAGCAAACTTAATTTTCGGCATTGCTTTTTCAGAGCTCACAATTCATAACTGATTACGCCATGTCTTGCCAGGGCTTTTTCAAGTCAAGTATAACAATATACTTGAATATCAACATGCTGAATAGCATCAGAAACAAAGACAATAACTTTTTCATATAGCCACACATCATGCAGGTCCAATAGCAGACATACCACTCAATGACTCAAAAACTAAACAGATTCACATAAACAAAAGATACACAGATGTGCTTGAGGTTATCAATCCTGGATATGGATACAATAGAATGGAAGAAATAGGAATCTAATGCTTGCTTACAAATAGATGGATGAGAGAATCAATCCTGGATGTGAAAAATATATAAAATAGTATGAAAACAACAATCTAAGCACGCTTTCTTGTCAGACAATCAGGCAAAAAGAAAAATAATACCTTTCTTCTTTCAGATGTCAACGGAGGGACGGTCAATCGTATGACCTCGCCATCATTAGTTGGAGTAATGCCAAGATCAGAGGTAACTATGGCCTTTTCTATAGCCTTTAAGCTGAAAAGAAAAATGAAGTGTCAAAAGATAGATGGTTAATCTAAATTGATCTTCGTTCTAGAGCTTTTGAAACTAAGGCATCCCACAGGTCAGTGAGTTTACTAGTTGTCCATAATCGTGGCTTCTGCATGCCATGTCCAATACAGACGTGCAAATGAGGAGTACACCCAATCGCCCTCATCCACCAATTAAGTTCCATGAGGTTTCAGTTAATGGCAGTTGTACCTGGATTTGTCGAAAGGCTGCACCACTAAAGAACTTGAATCAGAGGTATTAATTTGAGCTATGCTCTTCAAGCTGACTGGAGCCCCATAATACTCCACCTGAACATAGAAAAAACACGAATGAGAACCCCAAACAATGCACCATATATGTACATACCCCACCGAATAAGATTACTTTTCTTCTGGTAAGCTCCAGACAAATGCTTCCAGAGAGACCTCAGAAGAGAGGGAGAAGAATAAAAATCTTAATAAATCAGTTGAATCCTGATTTTAAAGAAAAGCAAATTTAGCACGTTGAAATTATCCAACACCTGCTGAGATGATAGATACACTACAGAAAAAAAATAGATAAATAACTAGCTGATTGCTGAAACATGCTGCAACTATTTACAACAACAAGAAGAATAACAGAACCCATCTAGTCCCCAATCATTGGGGGTATGGGCGGGGGATGATTGAAGACAGACCTAACCTTTGGCAATATGCACAAAGTTGCTGCACTTAGAATAACACTGAAACAGTGGCCCCCCTAAACCTCCAAGAACCGAGGAGCTACAGAGGCATCAGGGAGGCCAGGCCTAGAGACCCAAATCAATTTTTGTACTCATTACCATGCTTCCTTCATTCATGATCCAGAGCATCTCACTAATGAGTACAGAACGCTGCAACTATATAACTATGAAAAAGATACTAAAGCTCTAGCCAGGCTACAGTCACATTAACCACCGTAAAGTATGACTAGTCCAGTCCAACCATATTGATCCCCTTTCGTTGAGTTCGGCTAAACATTAATACAACCCACTAGAATATGTTTTTATCATTGTATTTTAAAAATAGATCTTTTAAGAAAGACCAACTCGCAAACATCAAACTTTCTCTTCGTTTGGGACAATGAATCGCTTCTATCAAACAGCCTTGCACTCCAGGTCAAGTCCACTAATCAAAAAGTCAATCACTGCTACTGCAGTGCTAGTCATAAGACATATAAACTGCCAGCTAATAGCTAATCTTTCATATTTTATATATCGGCACTAATCTTTCATATACTAACAAGAGAGTGGTTTTGTACATGTAATTTCTTTTTCATCTTTTTCCTGGATCCTTAAGAACAACGTCACTCAAAGGATGAAAATATTAAGAGGATAGCTTTGTAATGCAGGTTCCTTTTTTCTTTCTGGATACTTAAAACTTGGTAATATATCTTATTACTCGAGATGTATCCATATTTTAGTGCATCAACCAGTCAATAGGAGAAAAGGTCGAAAAAGAAAATCATACCTCCACACGGTCTAACATTGAGGGGTTTGCTCTCCCTGTCCTTATAGAATTGAATTTGGACTTGACACTTTCGATAGTCTTCTCCATCCTTTCCTTCTACAGAAATACATTGCTCATTAGAAATCTCAATGAAAAGAAAATACCAAGAAAAGCCTTAAACTCATTACAATGCACATGCACACTCATTACAAACTTACAACATTGCTCTCAACCGCAGATTTCTCAGCTTGAATTTCTTCTATAGTTGCACGCGTAATTGTTAACGTTCTGAAGGGTGATCACAAACATTCAGAAGTCAAACCCAACAAGCCCAAAAAAGCTGTAGATAGTAAACCCAACTCACAACTATAGTGGCTACAAAGCTTTGGATGCATTACAACACTTGCCTGAGTTGCCTCGCTTCCGAAACTTGCTTCACATCAAGGGTTTTTCCTGCAAGTTGTCTCACACCAGTACGAAGTCTCACAGAGCTTGCAGCCGAGCTCCGTGAAACCACATTCCGAAATATCGAATTGCATTGCACACAATTTGGGCCTCCGGAGTATGTATCTGTTTTGTTATTTTTTCCAATCACAATCACTAACAGTTTAATCCAGAAAACATAGCAGATTGAAGGAATCCAGTATTCCAGTTAGTAGCAGAGTCAGTCAAGAAATAGAAATAGCACAGTAGGATCTCAAAGGAAAAACCGTGATTAAACAATGTCTTGTATGAAGTTAGTCCTATTACCATGCTACAATGCAAGAATTGAGTTAGTAGCAAAGTCAGAAAAGAAACTGCAAAATAACACAGTAAAATCTGAAGAAGTGAAAAAACCATAAAAGGTGAGAAAATTATGTTTTCCACACAGTTAGGGGTGTTTGGGAGTCAATTGTTTTGGGTAAACAGATAGTAGATTATAAATTTTTGGGTTGTAATGAGAATCCGTGAAAGTGTTTGGATGATATCTGCAAATTTTGCAGAAGATTTTCTCTGAGTGAAATATAATCAGAATCCAAAATCTCCTCAATGATTTTTGAATTCTGCATTCTCCTGTTCGTTTCTGATAATGCATTTTTGACATAAATCCATTTCTATAATCAGCTCCAAAACACTCGAAATCGATAAACACAAAACGAAAAACCAAGGCTGCTAACACGCTGTTAATCCAGCATGCACAATTGTAAGACTGTAGAAGGAGAATCAATGGCGATACTGAAAGAAAAACCCTAAAAACATGAGGAAAAACACGTCTTGTATAAGATTCTGACACACATGACATAACACATGCCACAAGAGAAGAAATTAGTGAAAGAAAAAAGGAGTAGATAGAGAGAAGAATTAGGAACCTCGGAGGGACTTGAGAGAGTTTGGAGAGTTGCTTGGTTGGTAGCAGACTGTCCGTACAGGGGTCGTAGGTGAGAACGACGACATCGCCATTGTAGTTGCAGACTGAGAGCAGTGGCTATTGGATAAGAGTGGTCTTTCTCTCTACATTTGGAGGTCGCTACCGAATTCGATGAATTTACCCTTACTAGCCCCTGAACTTTCTACAATTTGGAAGTACCCCTTTTAGAGCAAATCTACCCAATGGTGCCAAGTCATTTTAATGCACGCGGTAGCTTATAATACAAAAATACTAGGTACACAACCATTCAACCACAATCCTTCACATACACTTTTTTTTTTTTGATAACTAAGTGTCCGAGTCAGCTTTCAAGCACCTCAACTAATCCTGGGAGACCAATCCCATCGTCCACTAGCGGGGGCCCTATTTAAAGCCAGAGCAAAACTCTATATGAACTGGCCCCAAAGGAGTTGATAGTACCTACGAGATTCAGAACCTGAGACCCTAGGAAGGAGCAAACCCTTAAGTCCCAAGCCTTGACCACTAGGTCAACCCCTTGGGGTTATCTCTCACATACACTTAAGCCCACTTCATAATTATGTACGGGACTCACGTGTATGCGAGGGGTTGTAGATTGGGTTGTGATTGTATAGCATCTCTCTTTATAAAGTATCTATTATGAAATGAAGTTCTTACTCTTCCTAAAAAAAGTCACTTTGTGGAGGAAAACTTGCATGCCGAACGGGTACCGCCACGTGGTATCCATCAGCGCATCCAAGCTGTCCAAACATATTTTGGATGACCCTGATTTAAGGGTAGCTTTTTTTTTGTAAATTTTAAGGGCAAGTTTACCCAACAAATCTGGGCTGTCCAAAATATGTTTGAACAGCTTAGATGCAATGACGGGTACCATGCGGCGTTACCCTATTTGCATACAAGTTTTCTCCATTTCGTGGCTAGGTACACTTCTTCTGGTGCTATTTTGGCACAATTACTGTTCTAGAACACTAAATTAACCTCTCTCATTTTTTATACAAATTTGTTGGATTAGAGATACTCCATACGTCGTAAATTGCTTGCCTTTTTGGGTTTTCGTGCATTTTGCAAGCAAAATCTAATGTATTAGGTTTTTTTTAAAAAAAATTTTTACACCAATTTTAATATCTCATTAGGTAGAAAAAATTGGTGCAATAAAATAATTCTCATAAACACATCATTTCTTGCGTGTAAAATGAACGCTTATCCAAAAAGAGCAAGTAATATGGGAGGGGGGAGTATTTGACAAGGCCAATGTTGATATCAAATGTAACCTCCATTTGTGGGCATCCACTCGACTGTTCAGTGGAGTAGTATTTTGCCGTAATTTGACTTTGAGAAGTTTTAGCTCATGGACTTGCTCCTAGAACATGTTTGTATGGATGCAGTTACTATTTCATGATCTGGCATGTGACTCACGTAATTTGTTGTTTCTTCCTTGACCAAAAAATGTAATCCTTTGCCATTTTTATAATATCCTAAAGGGATGTTTTCATGTCTTTTTTTTTTTTTTTTGCCAAAAAAGATTTATAAATATAAATAAAGGATTACAAATGTTTTCATTTTATTGTAAAAACAGTGGTAAAATATAGTTTTTTCTAAGGACAACATTGAAAAAAATAGGTTTTTTTTGTGTGACGAAACTTCAAAAATTTGTTTACACCAATTGTTGTTTCTTTTTTTTATATTAGAATAGATAGATATATACCTACAAATCCGTGTTCTCTTCGCAGATATCAGAATTTTCGTAATGTAATTATACTTGAACCATTTGACTAAAAAGTTCGTAAATAGGAGTACTGAAAATTAAACAAAAACTAATGTTGTCATCTCATCTATTCTGGAGTTAATAATTTGTGAATTGATATATGTTTTTTGCAATGTGGGTCTGTTAAAGTAAAACAAAATTAAATTTTGAAAAATCCCTTGAAGTGCACCGGTTGCAATTGGGGCTTTTCAACTCAGCACACGTGCCACAGCTGATTTTGGTAAAAAGAAATGCTAGGTATCTTGAAAATTATTCCAAAAGTGAAATCAATTATTCAGAATCACTTGAATGTTTATTTAAAGAATTGATTTCACTTTCGGAATATTTTTCAGGATATCTTTTCGAGGTAATTGACATTTTCCTTTTGGTATATAATTTTCTTACCTCTCCTAGAAATGCTCTAAGAGGTACAAAAAGTTTGTGGCACTCAAGAAACTTGGAGAGAGAGAAAGCTATATGAAAATGGTAGTCATAACAGTTTTATTTATAAGAATGTAACATGTATAACTATTTCGTTTCCAATCATTTACAACCCCCTCACATACACGTAGGGCCCACACACATTTATCGGTGTGGGTCCAACGTGTATGTGAGTGAGTTGTAAATGGTTAGAGCCGAAATGATTGTACAAATAACATTTTTGTTTTATTTCTTTCTTTAGCATTTTTTGTGATACGACTCCTCAAATACG
Source organism: Vaccinium vitis-idaea (assembly GCA_963854785.1). Classification (NCBI taxonomy): domain Eukaryota; kingdom Viridiplantae; phylum Streptophyta; class Magnoliopsida; order Ericales; family Ericaceae; genus Vaccinium; species Vaccinium vitis-idaea. The sequence goes on from OY978223.1 coordinate 38,036,833, forward strand.
TGTAATTTTTATTTCCTCCATTGAAAAATGCAAAAGGTAAGATGCAGCAACACACAGCCGGTCTTAATTATCACACCTTTAATTTGTGTATTCATTTATTTGATTCTTTCCCTTAAGTCTAAATGTTAAGAAAGGTGAAAAAGGAAATAATCTCCGTGGGAGATTTCGTATATAAAATGGACGATTCAGATCATCCACGATTAACTTTGTTGGAGATCACGTATCAAAGTAATTTGGTAAGTGAATCCCAACTTCAAAAATCAATTACTCCAGGCAAGTAGTTAAAAAGAGAGATTACTATGATTTCCAAACGGGATTGGATTCTCTCCGGTCCTTAATTTGGACTGTCCCGTCTAATCCAAATCTCGACCGTCATTCGAATTTGTTCAAAAACTTTTAACTCTTACCTATAATAGTTTTTAAACAAATCTGAACCATTGATTATACCAAAATTGGACCGGAGAGGATCGGAACCCTAACCAAATCTTTGTAATCTTTCCAAAACTAGCTGCATATCTCTCTATATATATGTGATTTGCAGACTTACAATAAGGATCCCTTTGGGCTTATTTAACACATTCATTCTTTCATCGTCTCCTTCTCTCTCTCTTCCCTTTGATTTTAATCCCACCATTTTTTTCTTTAGTTTTTGAGTTTAAGGGATGGAGTTGGGCAAGAGAGCAGTGGTTTTGGTGATGATGATGGTGGCTTTGTGTGGAGTGGTGGCAATGGGTGAAGTGTACAAGGTTGGTGAATCAAATGGGTGGACCAACACAGCCCCAATATTTGATTACAAGGCTTGGGCTGCTTCCAAGACCTTTCATGTTGGCGACACCATTAGTGCGTTTTCTCTCTTCTCTCTCTTCCTTTTTTATTAAGGGTCTCGGGTTAACTTACGCGAATCTTGATTAATTCATTCTCTGGCTCGGTCAAAAGAGATCCATAAGAAATTCATCTCTTCTTCATCTTCAAGATAGCTAAAGAGTATATCCTTGACATGTAAATATTTGTTTGGAAATTACTTTCTTAAAGCATTTTGAAGGTATTGTGATAGTGGTGTCACGGTGGTTGTGGTTCCTAGTCGGTGATGTGGGGTGTGGGCAGCGACGGCTAAGGTTGATTGTTTAGGTTTTTTGTGATTGGGCTTGGCCTTTTTTGGTGTTTGAGCTTGGCCCATTGGGTGTTTATTGAGTTGTGTTCCAATAGTTATTTTAATTTATCCAATCCTTGGTTGGATTCCTCTCGGACCCTCCCCTCTTCCCTCCAACTTGATGTAACCTTTGTCAAGTTTTCTTAATAATTTTTTTACAGATCAAAAAAAAAAAAAAAAAGAAGAAGCATTTTGAAGGTACGTGGTGAGAATTTTGGTAATTAAATTGAATAAACCTACAGACTACTCTTTATAGAAGAAGAAAAATATGACAAAGATAAAAGACGAAAATAAGTAAAAATTCTGTCGTTTTAACTTATTTTCGTCTTTATTAAAAAAAATGTTATTGAAAAATACCAACCCGATATCTTTGTGGATGAGTTTGAAAATGAAAGAGACATGCAGTAATTACAAGAAAATCAATTGGGGGTCAATTCCATTTACCTTCTTTTATTTATTTTTCTCTATAATGGCGTTTACGAAAATTTTTGGGGGGTTATTTTGGTGTAGGTTGGGTTCCCAGTTTTTTCTCTGTTTCGGTTTGGTTTGGTTTCTTGGTTTTAGTTGGAGCCTTTGGTTTGGCTTTTAGGTTTGAAGGTGTTTGGTTTGAGTTTTTATTTCCTTTATTTTGGTTGATGTCTTGTCTTCCTGTTTTGGGTCTTGGGTCTTGGGGGCGATTGGTCGTTTTGTCCTTATTCCGTTTAATCTTGGCATCCTCTTCAAAGATTACCAAAATTTCTTTTCCCGACGTGAAAAAAATGGAATTCTCATTTTATCCTTGTAATGCTCGCACTATCCTCTTCAAAGATTACCAAAATTTCTTTTTCCGAGGAAAAAAGTGGGATTCTCATTTTATCCTCGTAATACTCGCACTTTTGTCTAATTAATGCCAATTACCATATAAAGGAAAATGTTAAGTACTCATAAAACTTACCCAGAATTTGAAATCAGTGTCTTGACACTTTTTCTGAGTAAGTTTTCTGTGTATATAGCACTCTTATATACAAAATTAATTTTGTAATCTGAGGAGAGAAATAGTCAAAATATATATATATGTGTTCTTGACTTGATTTTGACTTAATTTTCGTAATAAGCAGTATTCGAGTACAACAAGCAATTCCAGAACGTGGTTCGAGTGACCCACAAGAACTTCAAGTCATGCAATGCCACAGCCCCATACCGCACCCTCACCACTGGAAACGACTCCTTCGTGATCCCGAAGCACGGCCACTTCTTCTTCATCTGCGGACACCCTGGCCACTGCGAATCCGGCCAAAAAGTCGACATCAGGGTCCCCCAACCTTCTTCACCGCCACCATCCTCGTATATGCCATCACTAGCACCATCGCCATCGCCTTCCGCCTCTAAAAGTGCCTCGGCTGAGCCTTTGGCCAACGGCGGGATGTGGTTGTCCGTGGTGGTCTTAGCACTTTCTGTTTATGTGTTTGCTTATTAGTAACGTTAGGATTCGAGTATCGAATTTGACTTTGGAATTGTGGTATTTTTTTATAGGTAGTACGAACATTGTGGTTTGATTTAAGGATTTATTTTATCGGCTATTTTGTTAATGATTGGAATCCTTTAGATTAAAATAATTTCTCTAGTTTTTGTTATTACATGTCGTAATTTATTTTGATTCCTGTTTGTTATTTGTGGTGTCAATGAATTGGAAGGGACTTGTTCTATAGATCCCATGCACTAGGTGGTGTTCTGGAAACATCACGTGACCAGTGACCTTACTCCAAGGATCACAACTTTAATAAATCAAATGTCAAATTTTGTAGAGGCTTCTGCAGCTCCTATTGCCCACGAACATGGGTGATTTTTTTCCGATAATCATTACTCCGAATGTAACTGTAGTCGGAGCCGTTAGCTGCACATGGACTCGCATACATCGGTCCAGAGTTGTATTTTAACGTTTGGCTTTTTGTATGTTATTTTTGGTGCCAGTTATCTACTTTTTGAAAACTTAGAAAAAAGATATATCGCTCCTCATACTCCTCGTATACTCATGTTTGATTTTTACTGCCATAAAAAAAAAAAAAAGATCCCTTAGGGGCAAAAAATTAAGGTTTACTTGACTTCCGGATTCTGGAATAAGTTCAGGAGAAATAAGTTAAAGTGCGCGTAAATAGGTCTCAACACTTAATAGTTCAAAATAAAAGTTTGAAAAAAAAAAAGAACCCTATGCTTTTTGCCCATTAAAAAACCAAGTAAACGGTGTTATGTTTAAAAATAAGAGGATGGCAATTAAGTATAAAGAGTCTGTCAACTTAAAGGCTTGTCCGGTCGTTACTATCAGGGCTCTAGAATTAGTCGAAATGTGCGTAAGTTGACCCGGACATCCGATTATCTAAAAAAAATAAAGTTAATCCAAGGTGACCCCTGCTACCCACTAAATCTCGAGACACATGGTTCCTCATCTGTCATGTTTATGCAGAATGTTTATGTCTGCGTTTCTAGGAATTCTAGTAAATTCTTTAAGCAGGTTAAATATGGCCCAAATGGATGCGGAATTGCGGATCGATGGTCAACAAGATAAAAGAAAAACTATCTAGCTTAATTGTGAGGACACGGGCCCTACTATCAACAACTTCTTGGATCAATTTAGGCATTTAGCTCTTTCAATGAAAAGACTATACATGTATCTCTCTGCAGGGAAGGAGCCGGGGGCAGTAGGAGGGGTTGTCCATGCAAGAAAAAAAAAATCTCTAGCATAATGTTGGAAAAAAAAAATTCAGAAATTTTCCTATAAATTATATATAGGCTCGCCCCTGCGTAGTGAATTTCCGCATAACCGTTAGAAGGCCCCTCGCCGACTAGTCCGACTAGACTACTAGACCTACTAGGCGCCGAGTATTCGGGCCGTGGAAGCTAGAAGATGCCCGACTGCCCTGAGAGTGCCCAGCAAGTTTTAGAACATTGCTTAAGGATTTTGATCCTTTCACCTTGCTATGTAGATTGCCAAATGCCAACTTCTGAGGTACTCTACAATTTAGGTTTGGTAATAAGAACATTAGTAGCCCGAGGGGTAGATGAATAAAGTAACAGAGAGAAATGATGGAAATTGTTCCACTTTAAAAGAGTACTGTTTTTTTGGATTTGTCATTTCAATGTAATGTCTCATATCTGGTTGATCAATTGCTAGAAACCTGGTTTGTTGTCGGGGTTTGTGGAACAAACAAGTTGTTGAACTTCATATGACATTGATATAGATCACATTGGATTCCAAGACCATGATATTTGTAAGCATTTTGTTGATTTTTTTTCTTTTTCTTTTCAATCTAACATGAAACTATATGTGTAGTAGGCTGGATGGCGGGTCGGCCATTTGGGCCATGCAAGTAAGCCCAACCCGGTGCAGCCCAACTTACCCGATACCGAAGCCCAAATGGCAACCAAGCGGGTCATCTGGCCCGGGGCTTGATGGGCTGTCGGGTGGGGTTGTGCGCGGCACTAGCAGAGGCAAAGACATGTCAGTGCTGATCCGTTCGGTCGAGCAACGTGGCACGAGTCTTGGTCTGACCAAGTGGCAAGGTCATACCCAACAAACGTGGTACTCGGCAATCGTCATGCATAACGTCATAACAAAAAAAGGTTATTTGTGATGTCACCAGAAGCACGAGGTTGGCATGAGCTACCTTAGCCTCCAATCAACACACTTCATACATAAAATACAATACAAAAACCTAAAGAGGTACGCTGTCCTAAGTTTTGTACTTTCCTTCTCTGAGTTGGGAGTGAGTTAGCCATCAGGGCCATTCATCACCGGCCGCCCAGGTACTAGTGTGGTTTTCTGTCCTGCAGACCTAGGTTGGAAAAAAGAGGTTCGATCCAGATCAAACTCGGGAGATTCAAAAGAAGAAAGGTCCAGATTGAACATATACCACCCCACAATATGTAATTGCAGACCAAAATTAAAGGATTTCGGTAATGGATTCAGTAATTTTGGCAGTTTCGGGACATGACTGAAAAATATTTGCACCTTTGGAGTATGTAGATGCATGCACAGAATCGTAATTCTGGATTTTTCTCGAGTGGGGTGATTGTTAACATTTTGAGTAAGGGTTGTACAATATATTTATGGTATTGACAATTGTTACAAAAGTCTGTGCATAAAGAAATGTAATGGCATTGACAATTAATTTATTGCGCCTTATTACTATGAACTTCTCATATGAATTCTTCAAAATAAATAAAATACTCGTGCCAGACACATCGATTGTATGAAATTTGTGTAAAACATGTTTAGTTCTTGGTGCGTGCTAAATTAATAGATCTTGGTAGTTAGCTAATCGTTAACTTCTTATTTTCAGTTTCTTACCCCCCGATGAAGAAAAATGATGAAATATGGAAATATTAGAGCCATTTTTCATGGAATCTCACCAAGTTTTAGTTAGAAAGGGAAGGGGTGAATCCTTTCTTTTCATTTCTCACCAACGTACTCACTCAAGCTAAAGAAATTGTTAATGTGTTCAATACGGAGTATATTTTTATCTTTTCTCTTGGCGTCTACATTCACTACCAATCGGACTTTTCCTCTATTGATTACCCTAGTCAGCACTTGCCAAGGTGAGTGCATGAGTGAAATTACCCTCTTACCCTCATTAGAAAAAAATTAGTATAAGTAGTCCAGGAGCAAAGCCACCTGGCCTGTTCCGGATCATTCTTGGCTTCTTGCACTACACGAATATTTACGTGGAGTCCATATGCTTATTGTGGTCTCCATGAAAATGTGTAGTGCTAGAGTACCTCGGAGCACTACGTAACCGTACTCCAAACCAAATAATTTGTTGTAGTGAATGAAAAGATACAGTCAAAGAACCAACCCTCGTGTGTGTGCATCTAGGAAATCGAAAGCTTTCACAATCAGATTCTTGTGAAATTATTCAATAGTCTGCGAGCACCGTGGTGCTCTAAATCACTCCACAATCCTCCGGATCACTCCACAACCATACATTCTCGGGAGGTCTACGACTAAGTATATAAACGTCACATAAATGTGTAGTTCCAGAGTAATACGTAACACTACGTGGCGGTGCTCTGAACTAGTCTAGTTTCAGAGTAATACGGAACACCACGTGACGGTGATATGGACTAGTGAATAATTACTAAAAGATTTTCGATGATTATGTTTATTTGTCTCTTCGTGAAGTGATCCAGACAACTGTGGAGCAAGAACACGTTCGACGTCGTGTTTTTTATTGTTTGACGATCGAGAAAAATTTAGTACAGCCCCATAAAGGCACCGAGTAAAAAACGAAGGTCGACCCGAGTAAGAAGCCGGGATTGGCGCATCCGCCCCCAGAATCCAATGAAAGTTAAACTCTCAGCTGCACGTGCACTGGCAGTATACCTGCGTAGACTTGGAGTTTATTTAACACTAATAACAAAACTCAACTGTAAATAAATAATAATACTAATAATAATAATAATAATAATAATTGAGTCCCCTTATTAATGCAAATATTCACATTCCTAAGACATTCAACGAAATAAATATTTAATTTAAAAGCCCTAACAAACAATTCCAAGTGGATTTTTAAAGAAGAATCTAAGGTGTAATGCCTTGTTAAAATATAGTACATGTATTGAGTGAAATAGAAGAGTCTTGCTTTGTCTCGGGCACAACAGATCGACTACTATGAACCTTCTATGATGTCCATCCCGAGTTCATTGGATGATTCAGATAAACAAATTAATGATCTCGAGATGGACCGTATTACTCAAAATACCTTAAAATGAAAGACCCCATTCAAAAGAGAGTAACAATACATGTTCCTCACATTCATTCTACCACATTTTACTCGTTGAATCACTTTTTTTTTTTTTACCTTAATATTGCTCAATGAGTTCTAATTAATATTTCAAAGAAATAAAATAATAAAATGCTAGTTACATTTGTTTTCAACAACACTCTTTCTAGTAATTGTACCTTTTTTTTTTTGGGTCTTCTTGCAAGTAAATTATAATCCTACCCTTTCATATGTAAATCCCCACATCCAATAGGATATTGATAAATAGAGAACGATGAGTAAGATTGGACCGATGTGAGCAAATGTTTGATCAAGCGCTACTAAAAGTATTGGATGATATGCGCAATGACCATGATGGTCTTTGAGTCCTTCGAATTATTGCGTCAAGTGTTTATGTTTTTTAGGATTTAGGCCCTCTTGTATACCAAAAAAAAATAAAAAAATAAAGATCCTCTAATATATTTTTCATGCATGTGACATAAAATAGGACCCATGTTAGTCCTAATTTGATGATCTCAACCACTTGTTCTATAAGTCTAAATCATACGTTCATCATCAATCTAACAAATTAGATTTTATCCTTTTAGTCATAAGAAAAACAAATGCTCAAACACTGTCTCTCCATTTTTGTTGTAATTAACTTCTATTTAAGTGGAAATTAATATCGAATCAATCTAATTTTTTCATACGTTGACAATACATTGAATGTTTGAAGGCTACACAATTACAAATTAATTCGTCTAATAAGATCGTGGTAAATTTTATTTTACATCACATGAAGGAAAAAACGTGAAAAGTATATATACGAGAGGAGTAACATGATAAGGGAATCCGTACCAGATTCTGTTTCCAAATTTTCCCGTGCCTTTGTTGAATCGCACACAAAATTTACAATTCAACGGTCCAAAATCCCTTGCAACAAAAGCATAAAGAAATTTGAGAATAGAGGATCTTGTACCACGGAATCCGCGCTTATATATACACGATGACTACCCCAAAACCTCTGCAGTCCCCACACTCTCGTCCTCTCCTCGCTTTAACTGTGTCTAGTAGAAGAGAGAGAGAAAAACCGCAGAAACTGTCACTGTTTTAGAGAGAGAAACTGCGATTCACACTCACACGCAGATTTTCGTATGCCATTAATGCCTTTCAGTAACAAAGCGTGAGTAGAGTAAGCCAGTCGCCAGCCCTTTGCTTTTTCACTGATTTTCTTACTCTTTCTTCATTCTCTCAGTCCAAAACTACACACACGCACAGACACAGAGGAATGGACCTTAGTAATTTGACGCAGGAGATCTTCTCAAAACTCGAGCAGAAATGGCTCTACAACAACGAAGGCAAGAAGACGCGGATTCTCAGCATTGACGGCGGCGGAACCACCGGTATTGTAGCCGGAACCGCCTTGATACACCTTGAGGACCAGATCCGCGCCAAAACCGGCGACTCTAATGCTCGCATAGTCGATTTCTTCGACATCGTCGCCGGTACCGGAATCGGCGCTCTCCTCGCCGCAATGCTAGTTGCCGACGACGGTAACGGCCGCCCTCTCTTCACCGCTAGAGACGCCGTCAATTACCTCACCGTGAAGCAATCCGATTTGTTTAACCTAAAAACCGCCGGCGTTTTTCGCCGTAAAAACCGGTTTTCTGGCGGTAGCATCGATAGTACGTTGAAGGAGGCGCTGAGGAGAGATGACGGTTATCAGTTGACGCTGAAGGACACGTGTAAGCCTCTCCTTGTCCCTTGCTTTGATCTCAAAAGCTCTGCGCCGTTCGTTTTCTCACGAGCCGACGCGTCCGAGTCACCGAGTTACGATTTCGAACTCTGGAAGGTCTGTCATGCCGCGTTAGCAACTCCGTCTATGTTCAAGCCGTTCAGCCTGAGTTCTATTGACGGAAAAACCTCCTGCTCCGCCGTCGACGGCGGTTTAGTCATGAACAACCCCGCTGCAGCCGCCGTAACTCACGTTCTGCACAACAAACGTGATTTCCCGTCAGTTAACGGCGTTGAAGATCTGTTAGTCCTGTCTTTAGGCAACGGTCCGTTATGTAACCGTTCTCAAGTCAAAGTGCGCCGCAACGGTGACTGCTCAACGGCTTCCGTTGTGGATATTGTGCTTGATGGTGTTTCTGAAACCGTCGACCAAATGCTTGGGAACGCCTTTTGTTGGAATCGTACTGATTACGTCAGAATTCAAGTAATTTGATCTCATCTCATAATTTTTTCTTTTTTTAAAACATTTGTTAATTTCCGTCAATTTTTTTGAGATATTACATCCTCAAGAGACAAAATTGAAAAAAAAAAAAAAAAATAGAAAGTGTACTAAATTATAGGAGTAAAAAGAAAAATTTGTTCACATATTTTGTCTTTTCCGAATTTCTTTTTATCCACAGTTAATGATTTTAGTCTTTTATTTGCTCTCGCCTAACTAGAAAGTCAAATACTAATTGACTTACTTTTGTTTTAAGAAAAAACAACTTTCAAGAAAACAAACCAACCTAATTAATGAACGAGTTTTCAGTGCCGAGCAAGTACCACGTGATACCCGTGCGCACATTCTGTCGTCTATTTCAATTTTGGACGGTCCGAATTTGAAAGGAGAAACCAGAGAGAGGGTTTCGAACTAGACTGTCTAATACATTTTTAGATGACCCGGATGTAGTGTTCGGGTGCCACGTAGTTTCGGCCACTTGTTTTTCACAAATCAAGCTCAACCTTGTATAAGATTTACTTCTTGAAAATTTACTGTTTGGTGGAGTTACTGAGGCTTTAATTATGCAGGCAAACGGTTACGATGCGACGGGAGACGCCGGGCCGATGATGATGGAGAAGGTGTTGAATGAGAGAGGGGTGGAGTCATTGCCGTTCGGCGGGAAGCGGTTGATAACGGAGTCTAACGGACAGAGAATCGAGAGGTTCGTGCAACGACTGGTTGCATCGGGAAAGACTAGTTTGCCACCGAGTCCGTGCAAAGAAGAGACGGCTGTTACTCAACTACCTAGCGTCTGTTAGTCAACTTCCTAACGCCGTTAACTTTGTCCTTATTCTCTACTACTAGCTTAACGGCCGTTAGTTTTTTTTTTTTTTTTTAATTTTAGTTTGTCCTTTTTGTCTCTTGTAGTTTAACCCTTGTTCTGTTAGAAATTTAGAACCTTCCTCGGGTTCATTAAATGTCTCCTGTCCCAATTAAAATGTCCTGAGTTAATTAATTAATTCGTCGTAGCAGTAGCCTGTTTAGCGTTTTTTTGTAATTCTAGTACTTCTATTCAATAATTAAGGCTATTTTATTCTTGTAGTTGACTTTTTATCATCGTTTTAGCTTTCAGTTTTTTCCTCTTCAGCGTTATTTAATGTAGTGCTATTTTACTAAGTAATTAATTACAATTCAGGAGTTCAGAAGCACCGCCACGTAATATTCCAGACCACTCTAGAACTACACATGTATATGGAATACACACAATTAGTTATGGACTTTACGAGAATATATGGTTACGGAGTAATATGAAACATCACGTGGCGATGCTTTCAGACTAGTGAAAAATTTCACACTTTTACCATCTTTACTATTGCACCGTATGAAAATACACAAATTTATTTATTTATTTCCAAGTGTCCTGACTAATTTAGCTGCTCCATGACTAATTATGGGAGACCAATTACACCGTCTACTAGCGGGAGCCCAAATGCACTTTACTTATTTTTAAATTGAGAATCAGAAGAGAAAACAAAAATGCTTCATATCGTAATTATTTAGATACAGATCCAAACACAAATGTATTTGAGAATTGTCAATGCTTGTGAGTCTCATAGGGCCTTCGTAACGCCCTCTGATGATGCATAAATAGATGTGCTTATGAATATGTTTCACAAAAATATTTTTCCTATTTTTAAAAAATTAATGAGAAAAATTTGCATTCTCTCTCATAAAAAGCATTTCTTCGTGCAACCATTACAATTTTTTCATCAGCGCAAAGAGAGAAATTTGTTAATCTTTGACATGTCACACGGTTACAAAGGTTAAACGCACATTAGACATGAGGACATCACAACATTAGACATTATGGCATCACAACAAAAACAAGCATCCCAACTGTTTCAGCGCCCACGCGCCCCAACAATCATATGCCACCAAGAACCCAAAACAAAGCAAAAAAAAAATTAAATACCAAGTGGTGGAACAGCCCAAAGCCTAAAAACCATAGCAGCATCAATCCTCACCGCCTACAACAGTAACACTAGCAACAGCCTAAAAACACCCCCGGTCCCCCCACATAAATACCAAGTGGTGGAACAAGCCAAAGCCCCAGACACCAGAATGCTCAGGTTCAACTATTGCATTGATGAGCATCTTTTGGAATGCTATGTGAGTCATGTGACATTTTAATCAGAATGCTCATTTTTTCCAGCATTGCGTTGATTTGAGCAATCCTTCATCTCTCTTGGAATATCATATATGTGACATTTTTACGTGGTATTCTAAACAAACTAAACTGTCGTCAAATTTTACATACATACAGATAAGACAACAGCTAAGCTATATTGCTTGATAGGAGATAAAGATGGCTCGCATATATATTATATGTTCCGATAACTCATGAAAATATCACATATATACTGCCACATGCAATGGAATAATAATAATAATAATAATAATAATAATAATAATAATAATAATAATAATAATAATAATAATATTGGTTTAATCAAGTCCAAAATTAAAGTTTTTTTTACGTTGTCGTGTAAAATTTTCTCAATTTCATAGAAGAAAATGAGCACACATGGGCGTTGCGATTGTCAACAAAAAAATGATTAATATTATGTAAAATATATTTATTATAATACATGATATACCGGGTACAATTTCATTACATATACTTCTCTTCTGCAGTCCTTTAGCCAAAATACAAACTCCGTTACTACGTGACACTTGGAGAGTATCCAATAATTAGAGTAGCTATTGTCAGTAGTTTATTTTATTGCAGTTGCGGATATGGTGATCATTCAGTCTTCAGTCTGAGAGACAAAGCCAAGCCTAAAACAAACAACTGTAACACATCCTTCGAAAAAGGTTTTTTGAAGTCTTCTACTGCCACCAACTTTACAATAACTGAAGTGAAACAGAAAATTTGCCCTTCAAAGTCCATTTTACGGATGCAAGTGGAGTGAAGTGCAGTTGGTGTCTCCCTTATACTCCCATGCACGTACAAGGGCAGGGTTCGATTCCCGTAAACACTCATTCCCCTCCCTAAGTCCCCTAGGATAGAGTAGATTAGGATTAACGAATGACAAAAAAAAAAAATCCCTTTTACAGTTTACTAGTACAAGATTTCTAACGGTGAAGACGTGTAGTAACATATCCCGGGGAAAAAACCCCGAATGGTTAGTCTGGTTGATTGGTGGTTTGCCCCCTCCTCCCATAATTTATTAAGGTTCGATTTTGGAGTTTGGCGGCAAATTTTTTTTTGTGAATCCTAGCTGGTCTGCCTTTGGCCAGATTAGGGAGAAGATTAGTAGAAGTGCATATAAATTGACCGAGGCACTATTAGCTGTAAAAGAAAAATCAGGGAAAAGCCTAGGAAAATGAAACCAGCGAATCCAGTAGGGTGAAAGGGATATCACACTGCCACCGCGAACAACAAAAGGGAAACCTGAGGTCGGTACCAGGAGTAGTAGTTTTCCTTCTGTGATTTCACTTTTTTACTAGTACTTCCATTTATACTGTTAAATCTGTAGTACTTGTGGTAGATGAGTAATCCGTTTGCTAAAAAGCAAAGTTTTTAGCCCCCAAATTCCCATTTGCTAAAAGTACGAAGATGATTTTAGTAACTTGCTTTTAACAAAAAAGAGAATGTGAGAAAAAATTGAACTTTAACAAGTAGTATCTTTTAGCAACGAAAGTGATTTTAGCAACTATGGGCCTAGTTTTCCAAAAAAATTTAGCAACCCAGTTGCTAAAATCATGGTACTTAAAATAAAAAAATTAAGTGTTTCCGTGTATTATTTTTTTGAATTTTTCACACCGAATTAAAGTACACGATGAGTACTTTAATTTGGTGCGGAAAAAAAATCAAAAAATGATACACGGAACCACTTCATTTTTGGATTTCAAAATCATGATTTTAGCATCTGGTAAACTCATTTGCTAAAATCATAGTTGATTTTAGCAACTGGGTTGCTAAATTTTTTTGGAAAACTAGGCTTTTGTGAAAAACTCATTTTAGCAAACGGAAAATAATGCATGAAAAAGAGTACTCACCAATGGTTGAGATTGGGAATATTTATTCTTGTGTTAGAAGAATGTTGGCTCCTAATTTAAGCATTGGATTAATTATTTTTATATTTATCTATGAGTCCTTCCTGACAATAAGCAAAGAAAAAGACAAAAAAAAAACTCTGTATTGTGAATCTCCTACTCACGACCTAGATTGTCTGCCTTGGAAAAGGTACACGTAAATTGACTCGGATATTCCGACTATCGAGGAAAAAGAAAAAAACATTGCCAAGGAAATTGAGACCAGCGAATCCAGCACTCAGTAGGTTGAAAGGGATATCACACTGCCACGAACAACAAGAGAGTAACCTGAGGTCGGTGCTTGACTGCTTGTCGTTTTGGGATCGGCTCCCCTCCAGACCACAATCCACCAAACACCACTACATTTCCCTTATTTCGCCCCACCCAGGACCCATGTCAACCGTCCGAACCGTTCATCTCCGAGCTCACGTTGATAACAATACCAATGCAAAAAATCAGCATGATAAAAAATTAATCTTGGTTTTCCATTTGCTAAAATCAAGTGGGTGATTTTAGCAAATGAAGTGGGAAGGTGATTTTAGCAACATTGAATCTGGACATATATGTGTCCAGATTCATTGGAGATAAAATCACCTCCCCACTTCATTTGTTAAAATCACCCACTTGATTTTAGCAAATGGAAAACCAAGATGTACTTTTACTGACGGTTTTACTTCGAAATCATATATACGGTCCATAAATTACAACTTGTTTATGTGTCTAATGATGTCCGATCTTGCTAGTTTTTTTTAGATATATTTTTATTAGAGTGATCTACGAGGAGAATGATTCAGATCGTTGATGTGGATCCCGCGTATGGTAAAATAAGAAAAATCCGGCCGAGTTTCATGGATAGTTTTCCTCCTATGATTTCACTTTTTTTTACTAGTAGTACCATACTGTTAATCTTTTAAGCCTGTAGTACTAGTGGTAGATTGGGAAAGAGTTCCCTCTTTCCAATCGTTGAGACAGGGAACACTAAAGTGTTGGAGAAGGACTTGGAGTTGCTGTTGTGCACATCTTGGTCGTCTGTTATTCGGATGGACGGCTCAGATTTCATCTTGCTCGCACGACAACGAACGATCTGAATGTGTACAACACCTGCTGTGCATGGGGCTGCACATCAGCAATCTCAGGTCCATTGGAGAATGTTAGCTCCTATTAAGCATCCGATTATTTTACACTTCTATTTAATGCACTTCTAAATACTCCCTTAGTCATTTTTTTTAAGTGTATTGCTCTATAAATCTAACTTATTAAAAAGATATTATTATTATACTTTTCACATCAACTTTTAATTTTACTTTCGCAACAACTTTTATCTTCACTTTAAAGAGAAATTTAATTAACCCTCTACCCACTAAGTTTTCAAAAGGGCAAAATAATAATGGTACAAACTTTTACCCCTCAAATTGTTAAAATACACACTTATTAAGGGACGGTCCAATATAGAATAGTCGTCTATAAAAAAAAGGGGCGAAGAGAGTATATGTTACTGCATGCGTTGCTCTAAATTTAGTTAGGATTCCTAGTGGATGGTGTGATTGATTTATCAAAATAATCGAAGTCCGCATCAGCTGATCCGAAATTAATCTGGCTCGACTTATTTGACAAGCATTAGACGAGCCCAAATTCGGTTAATTTCCAAGCACTCAAACATTTCTAAATCTGGCTCGACTTATTTGCATGCCCGAATAATTTTCGAGCACTTAAACACTTCTAAACTGGCTCGACTTATTTGCACCCCCAATCATGCTAGCTGTTTGGATATTCTCCCCATATTTTATTTTTCCAACTGATATTCTCCCCATATAGTACCCACTAAAATTGCAAAGGACGCTAGCCCTAGTCAATTTGTTAGTTTTTTTGTTTTTCCCTTTGTTTTTAACTCACATTCCAAATGTTAAGTACTCAAAACGTTGTTGTTATTTTAGCTACGCTCAGTTCATATATATTTTTTGAACTGATATTCTCCCCATATAGTACCCATGCAAAGGACGCTAGCCCTAGTCAATTTGTTAGTTTTTGTTTTTCCCTTTGTTTTTAACTCAGATTCCAAATGTTAAGTACTCAAAACGTTGTTGTTATTTTAACTACGCTTACTGCTTTATGCATACTTATACCTATATATCCTAGCGGGTTGTGCTAGGACTTCATATTATCCCACCCCGGCGGGTTGTGCCGGGGAGTACGTTCTTTATTTTCTTTTGTACCTTCCCTTGAAAGTTTTCTTTAAAGAGGTTGCAGTGGGTTCCTAGCCTTAGGTATAGAATCTATTCATATCACTGAGGCTAGCATGTATTATTAACTTTAGGAAAGGGGGAAAGATCTCGAGGCGACAAACCCTATCTAATTGTTACACTTTTATGGTTGCGTATATATGAAGATCATGTGAATGGTGGAGGGTGAGAATGAGCGATATGACTGTAGATATTAAATTCCCCACCACAATAATAAGGTGAGTGTCTTATAAAAAGCCCGTTGATAGCTTGTGAACTTTAAACAAATTGTTTCTGCAGCTATTTAAATTTTAAGTTAATATATGTGAAGAGAATGATCTGGTTCAAAATCCTTGTTTTTGTTGGGCCTTGACCGTTTAGACAATTAAGAAAACTTAGCCTAATTGTATTTTTAACCAACTTGGTTTATGTGTTTATGTGACGTCATCTCAGAATCTCTCATCAAACTTTTGGGTTGAGAATTCGACCAAGCCAACAAACACACAAAGTGCAAATAATACTCCAAAGAAAAGAAAACAAGAAAGCATGACATGAAAATTTTACTTATTTCTTCAACATAATGTTAGATATGTCCACGGCTCACACCAATTTTCATTATGCATTAAGTGAGAGAATTAACTATTACAAGTTACATCAGCTGCTGCCGAAAGTAAAATTTATAGTTACATCACCAATTACCGTAGTACACCTATTTTGCTTTCGGGAGCGTTGCCCCTCGTACCTCCTATCGTTTTCACTACCCCGGGCCTCTCAAACTAATCGAGCAGGTCAAATCTCAAATCCTCAGCATAACGCGACCCAAATCAAAACAGCCTTCACTGTGCAAATTAAATCTTGTTCTAGTTTATAGACTATATTGGACTTATCGTTCTGCAATTTTTCTCGATTGAAAAAAATGAGAATCAAGTACGTACGCCAAAAAACTAAAGGACAAAATGTTGAAAAAAAACCAACATTGGTCACTGGTCAGCAATAGTACTAATTTAAACCTTGGGTCTAATAATTTGACGTACTCCAGAAAACGTACCAGTGATATTTAAGTTATTTTTGGGAAGACCTCGGCATCACTAGGGGCTGAAGCATATGTTACCTTCATCTATTAAAGTTATGTTTACATCGTATAGTATGAAGGGGACTTATTAAATTGCAAACATCATTGAAGAGAAAAAAAATTTGTACTAATTTGTTGTGCTTTCCGGGTAGTACACGTACACTAATACACATGAAATCTGGGAAAAAAAATTCATCGTATATATATACACAATACATACACATGAAAAATCTCTCCGGAGAGCCACAACCGACTCCCACTCCGGAGGAAGCCACAACCGGCTCCCCATTTCACACTCTCAACTTGTCTCACTCACATTATACTACCACACACTAATAAGAGAGACAACAAGAGTATTTATAACAGTAGGGCTATTCTAAAAAAACTCTAGACAATCTTGGGCCTAAGCCAACCCGGCCCATAAGGGGGGATCCCAACATAATTTACTCGTTATCTTTTAGCTTACAGTTTATTTCTTTTATTTCTTTTTTATGTCCATATATCTCACCACGAAGCTTTGTATTCTAGGCTCGGAGGTGGTTGGGTGTTTTAGGCTTTTTTCTTTTTCCTTTGGTCCTTATTGTGTTGGTTGGCATCTTGCATTCGTTGTACTCTTTGTATTCTGTTGACATATGTTGTTGTGTCCTTGGTAGTGGATTAAATGATCGTGCCACCAATTTTTATGATAATTAATCAGTATACCAATATATTAAAAGCTAGATTATGTTAGGAGTTTGTACAATGCATCGATCCCGCCATCGCTTTTGCTGCGCTGGCGAGCACAAGGCCCAAACTGCTGGGAAGTATCTACGGAGTCCACCACATTTGTTGGGCCCAATATGTACATTAAATAATCTATATTCACTTAAAAGACTAAGCCTTGTAAGTGGTGAGTTATCCAATTGTATATTAAGGTCTAACCATCTTTATATTTTATCAATGTGTGACTTAACCTTCACACATGTCTCCCCCTTGATTCTGATCTACTACTATCTGACTCAATCTCCCGAACTAGGCTTATTTCGCACCCACTTCATCGATTCAGAGCTATCCATTACAACACTCCAACATTGAGCCACCTCGCTACATTGGGAGTCACCTGGATATCCACTATATCGACTCAAAGCCATCCATCATACTCCATTGAGAGCCAACGTGCCCATTCACTAGCACCATGCTCCCCAACGAGTCAACGTGCAACATTCATGTGTTTCATTCTCTTGCACACCCCATCACCTGCACAATTGGATTTCCGTATCCATAGATTGTTCTCCATACAAGCCCATTCATGGCGCGCCAAGAGTCTACCCATAGATCGTTCGTCATCAGCTCTGATACCACTTGTTGGGAGTTTGTACGATGCATCGATCCCGCCATCGCTTCCGCTGCGCTGGCATGCACAAGGACCAAAACTTTTGGGGAGTATCCACGGAGTCCACCACATTCATTGGGCCCAATATACATTAAAATAACCTATATCCACTTAAAAGGCTAAGCCTTGTAAGTGTGAGTTATCCAATTGTATATTAATGTCCAACCATCTTTATATTTTACCAGTATAGGACTTAACCTTCACACATGTTCCAAGAGATTCTACCTAAAGCACAAAGCATGTAAAAGTTTTGGTTAATAATTAACGATGCTAGAAACTTGTAAAGATTAAAAAAGAAAGAAGATCAGTAAAAGTAGGATGTATTTTTTCACTGAGGAGCCTTTTATCTTACTCATTTGTTTTCTTACCAATGACTCAAGATTTGCTTAATTATGTGAGCAGGTGTTTGGTTCAACTTTTGATGAAGTAGCCTTTTATCTTACTCATTGGAATGATGGAATCCCTTTCGCTATTCTAATGATTTCGAAGATAATTAAACTAGAAAAAAAACAGTACGGATTATGAAGATAAACCAAAGGATTAATGAGTAGTGCGGTTTGTTAGGGTGCCTGGTCGGCCATGAGTGCGTTTGTGTCTTATATTTTTGACAACTTAAATGTTCGGGTCAGTTTAAGGCTCAATCTCGCTGGTCACTTGCATGCGGGGAGTCCAATTAGATTAAGCTGTAGCAAAGTTCCTTATAAACTGACCTCAAAAAAATTGATAACACGTGAGAGATTTCGGACATAACTTTAAAAATGAGCAAACTTTTTAAGTTACAGTCAGGCCGAGCTCTTGCGATTGTGTCCATTAAGATTATCAACTACACTATCCAAAGAGAATCTTAGGGTTGATGTGTGGTGATCAAATCTTAATGGGCTTTTCTATTGTGAGTCCATTGGGTTGACAATAATCTTACATAAAGACAAAAAAATAAACATTCATGCACACTTTTCACATATTTCAATACATTTTTTAAACTTTAATGTCAGCCTAAT
Source organism: Vaccinium vitis-idaea (assembly GCA_963854785.1). NCBI lineage: Eukaryota > Viridiplantae > Streptophyta > Magnoliopsida > Ericales > Ericaceae > Vaccinium > Vaccinium vitis-idaea. The sequence goes on from OY978223.1 coordinate 38,055,692, forward strand.
AGATTGACTTTAGAATTTGGCAATCTTGATTTATATGGTTACTTACTTTTTGGTCTGTCCCGATTTTGGGACGCTCGTGTTGCAGAACGCTAAGCATCTGCCGCGTGGGGTTAATGGTTTTGACTTACCTACCTCAGGTGGTCAATAAAAGTCGGGTCCGAGGCAAAAGAGCTGGTCCCGGGTGGTCCAAGTTTCCAGCCACTTGTTTGGCTGTTTTGCCCCAGGTCGAAGGTTCCTAGGGAAACGTATATAGACCCAAAAAGAGGTACATGTGACAGACCTAAAATGTGGCTCCACGTGAGAGGGATGTTAATATAGTCTCACATTACTTGGGGATGGAATGCATGACAAGCTTAATATAACGCTGGGATCTCTCAACTCATAACTAACTGGTTTTTTGTAAGGTATAAAGTTTTCACATGATTCGACGTCTTGTAAGAGCTATCAACTCTTGTATACTATCGTGAGGTTAATCGATATGACGTTTGCTCCGATTTAATTAAGCTCCTACTAGTACGTACGCAAGAGATCAATCGAAGTGCATGTATACTAGTAGACTGTGACTGCTCTGTGAATAATCCAACAAAACTATGGTACCAAAGAACAGAGAAAGAAAAGGTGGGAGAGAGAATGTGAGCTCAAGTACTTGGTTCTCGGGGCAATAATCCCATTATTACATACAAGAATGGCTACAATAAACTGACACATTTTTTACACCAGTAGGTCCAGTCCAAAGAAACCAGAAGATTATTATGCGTGACCCCATGGAAGAATATAATATCAGCAGCACCCTTTTTCCTTTCCACCCATCACGATTATAGAATTCACAGGGCTGTCCTTTGTTTTTTTATAATCGGATGTCAGGATTAGCTTTCTTGTACCTCGACTAATTCCGGTGCCTTGGAGGTAACGACTGGACACAATCCACAGTGACCCCAAGATTTAGAATAGTTGGCCTCCGTAAGATTCGAATATGCGACCCTTATAGTCAAACGCTTATTACTTTTCATGCTATTTTGCCAACCTCTTGGGGTTGGCTGTCCTTTGTTCTTGAATTAGTTATACGAATGTTTGGAACTCTTTTAGTTGCATCTGTCTTCTTCTTGCTTCATTTTTCTGTGCAGTTTCACAAATGTATTCTATAAAAATGAAAATAAAAAAGGTGAAGAACTAGTGCAGTAGTGCTCAATGGTTCAATAATTAAAGCTCATTTGGGCATCGGTTTACGTATTTTCAAGTTATATGTGAAGAATCAGTTTCCGGCGTGGTCCTTCTATCATCTATGACATAAAAAACAAGAACTAAGAACACAGGTGCGTTGCCAATGAACACTCCTCCAATTCCTAAGGAGAAACAACTCATGCAATTAGACGACAAGAGAGTTGCTTACTTTTTCATTTGTTAGGGGGATGATTCTATATATAGGTGTTTGGAAGGTTGAAACACCTATTGGCCCGTTTGGATGACGTATTAGTTTTGAAGGGATTAAATAATAAGGGAGGATAAAATAGTCAGAGGGATTAAATAAGGATGGTGGACCCATAGTTAAGAAAGAGGGATTAAATAGTCCATAATTTGGATGAGAGATAAAAAAGGGGGATAAAGAGGGTGGACGATGTAAAATCATGTCAAAAGATTTTCTTGCCCTTTGTAATGCATATATTAAATTATGTATTTATATAATTATATAAATGCCAAAATTAATTGATTTTATACTATTCAATATTTAATTTATAATACTTAATTGTAATATTTTTTTTTAAAAAAATATTTTTTTATTTTTTCGTTTATTTATTTTATATACTATTCAACAAACCAACAATGTAAAATTCTAAAGTATAAATTTTTTCAATTTTTTTGTATCGAATTAAAGATCTCTATTAATAGTTTAATTTGGTGCAAACCAAAATAAAAATTATATCCGGAAGTACTTTATTTTGTAATCCGAAAAAAATTGCATAGGGGTAGAGAGGTAAATTGGGGGGCTAATCCCCCCTGACTAAACATAAGCACCCCCCTCCCCTACTTATATTTAGTCATGGAGAAGGATGACTAATTAGCCCGTCAGGAGTGAAAAATTGCTCCCAAACAAGGAATATGGAGGGGAAGAGGGATGAGGAGAAGGAGGATGATTTAATCATGGGTGAAAACCCTCATCCAAACAAGCCCTATAGGATTGGAATCTGCGGATCTCGGGGTGTAGATAATTATGACACTAGTCAAGTCCAATAGCCTAAGCATTCCTAATCTCTGAACACTTGCTGGTTTTGGACAATTGGTGGTTATTCTCGTGGAGATAAACTCGTCCCCATAGGAATAAGAGACGGTTGTAAAGTGTCTTTGTCTGCTCAAGACTCCTATGGACGGTTTACTTAGTCTTCATGGTGAAAACCCGTGTCAGCCATTCATGGTCCGAGCTGGGATTAGGCCGAGCTGGGCTGTCATCGACTTATATCTATCAAATATCAGTACTTTTTTCATTAGATTCTTTGTTTTTATTTGTTTTTATTTGTATTAGAATTCCGAGGTAGATAACTCCTATGTAGTCTCATTACTTGCCCGATTGAGGTATCTTCTCAGATTTACAACGATAAACGAAGCCAAATTTGCATCGGTAAATCAATGGGGACAGACCAAAGTGCACAGATTGTGCACAGATGGGTCTTGGGGACCCACGTTTGGGTCCCACACGAACGATCCGAGCCATTAGATCATCATAGAACTCCGTTGCATCCAGGTGGGTCCTGAGCTCTCTCTCTCTCTCTCTCCCTCCCTCCCCATAAAACTTGTGGTTGTACGTAATATTGCTTTTCTTTTTTTTTTTTCTTAGTCAAAAAAGATTGAGGAAAGGCACTCGGGCGCAACAGTCCTTCTCTAGACATGACCATAAAAATTCAGACCCGCAGTGCAAACGTGAAAGCGTCAATGTCTTAAACTATTAAAACTTGTGATAGTGATGATTGAGAGTGCAAACACATACCAAACTAAAGAATTATGTGACTAAGTTGGTAGGTACATATCTACATGGGTATGTGTGGACGTGTGGTCCGAGAGAGATTATTGGAGTAATATTTCGTTGTTCCCTTTGGCTTCCTTTGACACACTCAGCTCTTGCATTTCATCTTGTCTTCTTCCCCTCCCTCCACATTTAGGGCGATCGATATATGAACTCAAGTAACAAAAGACAAGAAAGAATGTGCAATTATCAAAAAGAGAGTGTGAAAATTATTTTCTTTTCTTAAAGGGAAAGAGTAACTCTAGATGATCCTCTTGGAGCTATTGTGATATTTTTTGTGCTTGATTAAATGAACGAAATCATTCATTTCCAAAGTTCTTAATCATGTTATCACTATGATCAGGGGCATCAGGGGCGGAGCTACATGGGGACCGGAGGTAGCTCCGGCCCCCTCAATTTCCTATTTTGGAGTATATTTTGCATAGTTTTTTTTAGATATTCTTAAGAAAATTATACCATTTCGTAATAATTAAAAAATAAGAACAATTTTCATTTCGAGAACACTAAATTAGGGTGAATGATTCCATGCGATAATGATACTGTGTTTGTCGAGTGATATATAATACAGTAACAAATACTCGAGATTATTTTTTTAGTTTATCAAAACCATCCCGTTAAAACTCGAATGACTGGATTCAGTCTTGAAAGAATTATCGTATGAAGATGTCTTTCATAATCCGACCCCCTCCGATTTCGATTTCTGACTCCGCCACCGACTATGATAGATAAATGTATTTCATATCATGTTTCTCGATATCACAGGTACACCAATTTCAACCGGGTTAAAATTTCGACAACTCATAAAGGGTAAACGATTTCAAAAGGAAAAAGAAGAGGAAAACGATTGATGAGATTCTGGGATTCTCTAAGGTTAATCCAGGAAACTATAAGGATGGGAGAAACAAACAAAAATGCGTGATTTTTAGATCAGCCGTGGTTGCCGTTGCGCTATCTGCTTCAGTCTCAGCTGATGGTATTACAAACAGAAATAAAATTCTGCTTAACGAAGCTCAAGCCATCTGGGAAATGAACAAGGCCTCGGGTATTGGTTACGAAGGGGATGAGGATGAAGTTATTAGTAAACTAGTTGAAATGAGAATGCAAGACATCGGAAGAGCTAATTGTCAACTCTGATGCTTTGCTGCTTTTGGGTTGGTTCAGTTCTTTTGCTTGTTTTGTTTGTTCCTGGAAGTTGATTCAAGTGTTTCGTGTCTTGGCTCCTGGTTGTTTTTGGCAAGTGAGGGTTTTTGCTATCGGGTTTGGTTTGGGTGGAGTGGCTTTTCTTTTTTTGGGTATTTTGGTGCTCTTTGGCTAGGCGTTGGGGTTTAGGTTTTCCTTTTGATTGTTTGGTTGTCTTCTTGTCAGCCTTCCAATCTTTTGGGTCTCGAGAGGCTTTTTTGTTTTTCCCTTGCCCCGTTTAATCTTGTATCTTTGATATTTGATTAATAAAATTCTTTTTTGCCGTGAAAAAAATACAACAAGTTTACGTTTCTTTTTAATCACAAAAGTTGTGTCAATCTGTTCACCATAACTTTTTGTTTTGTCCCATCCCTGAAAAACAACAAACATTACTCATGAAACTATTTTCATAATTTGACTTCAACCTTTAAAAGTTTGAATGCCTTAAATCATTGGTGAGAGTGAGACTCTCTCTCTCTCTCTCACAACCAAATTACTACTGTATTAGATTACAACGTCCATCGACCCCATGCGTGCATGCATATTGCCAATCCCCACCGGCCTACATACCAGTCCCTAGCTACTACTGCTTTAAAACCACATGCATTGTCTACAATATTAGATATAGAGTTGACTGAATTAATGTAATACGACAGTTCTGCCGACAATACTTATGTCGTACGTAATGCTATTCATGGCACTGTTCGGGATGCGGACAATTTTTAGCAAAAATAATCCGGTCTTAGGGTGTAGGGGCAGAGCTCCCACGGCACATAGTGTCACAGTAATGTCGCACACGAAATGCAGTAAAAGTGATATTTTGTGTTTCGGCAGGAGCAATTTTGGCCATTGGACCTTACTTATTTTATAATGTAGTTGTTTTGTAATTAAGGTTAAATATTTTCAATTAAATACGAGGGAAGACGAGAGAAAACTCTTTTGTGAGAGAAGAGAAAAGAATTATACTCTATTGGAAATTGTGGCTCATATATATATGGAGAGGTACCGAGAACCACTGGCGGCTCCACCCTAAAAAAAAATTTGTACTAATAATACATGTAAAAATTTGTACAAATTTTAGGTTAGTTCATGTTTTGAACACCCAGTCAAAATATGAATGAACACCCAGTGCAAAATTAAATGAACACCCACCAACAAATCAATCTACTTTGAACAACCTAAATTACATCCCGTTATAGCCCAATCATAGGTGGCACCACATATAAGAAAATGTGGTCAATTGAACACGTTTTTTTTATTTTGTTGTTATATTGCATCTAGTAATTTTATCTAATATTTTGTTTGAACACTTAGTCCTATACTATAAACAAAACACACTGCAATTCAAGTGATTTACAATTGAATACTTAATATACCATCTCAAAACAAAATAGACATCTTAATGACAAAAAAATAGAGAGGAAAAAATATCTATTGGTATCGTTATGATGTAGTTTTTCTTAGAGTAGACAATCCAAAAATAAAAACATATGTTTAAAAAGATCCGTGCAAACGTATTCGCTACATAATTTCCTAAAAAAAAAATAAGCATATTTATGCTCCTGTTTGATTTTGCTTTGGTAAAAATATAAAAAAACTGAAAACAACTACAACGTTTTACGTGTTTTTGTATTTTTGAGGTCGCATTATACACACTAGTATATGAAATTTTGTGAAGATACGGCTGATTGGTTAAGCTAGTAGAGTTAAAAGTAATTTCTGAACACCCTGTTAAAAATTCCTAGAGCCGCCACTGCCGAGAAGTTCTAGTAAAAGCCAGATGTGAAGCGAGCAGAGCGAAGTATCTAGCCCAGGGACGGAGGCACCTTGGGGTTGGGAGGTGCCCCGGCCCCCCGCAATTTTAAAATATATATATATACGAGATCTTTCCAATCAGGTATACCTGATGGGCTTCCCATCAGGGACTCCTATTTCCCGATCAAATTTTCACGATCCGAACCGTCCAATGTGTTTAAAAGGTGTTTTTAAGGGTCCCCGTGAAAAATCAGTGAAAAAAAATACTGGGAAGGGCTTGATCCGATCATTTTTCGATAAAAACTGTATATATGCGTTTTTATCGAAAAATGATTGGATCAAGCCCTTCCCGGTATTTTTTTTCACTGATTTTTCACAGGGAACCTTAAAAACACCTTTTAAACACATTGGACGGTTCGGATCGTGAAAATTTGATCGGGAAATAGGAGAATTGGGGGTCTCCCTGATGGGAAGCCCATCAGGGAGTCCTGATGGGAAGCTCACTGTATATATATATATATATATATATATATATAAGATATCTAGTTTTTAAGTAGCAATATTAATAAATTAGGTTTGATTTATCAAAAAAAAAAAAAACAGGTTATTTCACATTCTAATTTCTTTATTTCTTTCATAACCAATCAAATGAGCATGCGAGAGTTGTCGTAACCTAAAGTAATAGAACAAAATGATTCATCTACTTTTACTGCATTAGATTGCAATAATTTCAATGTGCATATGTATTACACGAGAAAACAAAAACTCTACGGTATAATTTGTTTACGTGTAGACAATAAAATGTCAATTACTCCGGCTCCCGTCGGATTAAAATTCTGGCTCCGCCCCTGATCTAGCCCATTGCGGATTCAACTATTTGGGTTGGGCCATAAGCCCAAATGGTTTGGGGGGTGCGGGGAGGCAAAGCCCCCCGTGGTTTGGTATACGATGTATTTTAGGGTTAGAATAGAGTAGGCACTATAAATACTCTCTATTATAAAAATCCTGGACGATTTAATCAAATAATAGACTCACTTTCGCTCCCGTGGAGGTACCCGATTTTGGGTAACCACGTACGTAAATCCTGTGTCGATTCTTTTACTGTTTACGTATTCCATATTATGTCTGTGATTGATTTTCTCGAACATACTCCATTAATTCTTTATTATAGCAGACTTGTGTGGCTCTCATAGTTTTTTTTTTTCCTTGCATAGAGGTTTTTCCATGTGTTTCGTTTTTCAGTTTATCATGCACTGTTTTTCCATTTGCTGTGATTTTCGGTTTATAATGCAGTTGCTTTGTAATTAGAGTTAAATATTTTCAATTAAAAACGAGAGGAGACGAGACAAAACTTTTCTGCGAAGGATTGTGGGGCTTCAATTCCTTGAGCATACAAATCTTTTGGGTAAGAAATAAGTGTTCGGTAATTGTCAGAAACATGAGCGGAATATACGTAAAACGGCATCTTCTTGTCACCGACACTCCAAAATCTTGTTCACTTACATAAAGTACTCTCCAAAGAAGTGGACAAAAGCACTAGTCACCGAAAAGGTGATGTGTATAAGAACCATTTTAGATAGGAACAATGATACATACACAAATTCTCAGCCACAACCAACCACAATCCCTCTTACATGTGAGGTGGGGCCCGTTCAGGGTGGGTCCTCCACATGTGAGGTTTTGTTTATAGAACACGAAAGTGTCCAAACAGTGCTTGACAGATGAATAATAGTCGAGGTTTTGTTTGCTTCAATGTAATGTAAGAGCTAGACTTTGTTGTTTTTTTCTGTCGAAACTGTGGAAACACGAAAAATCTTGCACTGTTTCTAGTGGATATGGCACAAATCACTTGCAGTACTCATTAGATTCCATGGAAAAAGAAAATATCATTAATACCCCCACTTTTGATTTCTCATCTTATTAAAGTTGGAACCCTTCTACCTGCACCGACCACGTACCGAAGGCGTCGGGGACGCCGTTGTGGGTCCCAATCGATCGATCCGAGCCGTTCATCCTTCTCAAAATCGAATTCCGAGTGGGCTCTCGCGGGAATCGAGGCAATCGGACGGCTGTATGAGCTCGATTCAAAATCACTCCCATTTCATTCAAATTTTTTGGTTGAAATGGGGTGATTTTGGATCGAGCTCATACAACCGTCCGATTGCCTCGATTTCCGAGTTGGCCCACTCGGAATTCAATTTTAAGAAGGATGAACGGCTCGGATCGATCGAATGGGATCCACAACGGCGTCCCCGACGTCGTCGGTACGTGGTTGGTGCACCACAGTCGGTGCCCATCGTTTTACCGTTAAAGTTGCTTTCCATCAGTTCATTGTTTGAGAACCGTACAGACGGATTTTACAAATTACAGCTCCAACTTCACGAATTTACCCCCACTTTGTCTGAGCTTGGAATGATGTGATTCTTGACCCAGTGAAAAACCCTATGAGCCTACTTTCGAACCCAATTTTCCTCACATCTATACCCTCTATATATATATTATGAGAGAAATAACCATTTTACTATCAGTGTGTCAGATTTGCACACCATCTGTAAAGTGCTCATAGCTCATTCGTTATAACTTAGAATAAGGCCAATATAGAGAATCATTGAGTATTTACTAGGAAATCATAGTTGAAACTTGGAAATGGACTCTTTTTGCTAATCTTTTATATCAATCAAATCAGCTTTTGAATGCATTATATATTGTCTCGTTTCGCGTCTAGGGTGACAAAGCCTATAAACACAACATTAATTCATACCAAGTTAAACGAACACATAAGTATAAATTAGGGAAGTACAATTAAGCACCTATCGTATATAAATAAAGTAGACAACACTTGTCATCACTTAACAACGTACAATTTTCGTGACTGGGATTAGGTGCTATTTGGTTTTTTTTTTTTTTTTTTTTTCCGTTCGACACTCGAGGGTGACTAGACCAGTTTACACGCATCTCAACTTATTCCATTTCCCGGCGCGTTCTGTTGGCCCAGATAGCAACACAAGAGGGGGGTGAATTGTGTTTCTCAAAAAATTAATGCGGAATTAAAAATCTAAGTGCAACACCCAACAAAATTAAATATTTTCAAGCACACAAACAGTAATTATATGACAGCAAATAAAGAGTAAAGGGGAGAGAGAAATCAAACGCAGGGATTTATAGTGGTTCGGTCCGCAACTCCACGGCCTAGTCCACTCCCCAAGTGTCCAACTCGAAATTTGTTGCACTATCTCCAATAGTAACACTTTCTAGCTTCGCGGGTGCTAGAGAAACCTTTACAACGAGCAATGTATCCCCAATTGCTTCAACTATTTTTGACCCCGGTGTTAGTCACACCTAAGTCAACTAGTTTTGACTCCGGTGCTAGTAACACCTAGCCGAGTTATTTTTTCTCACAAAAATCACTCACAAAAGATAAATTCTCACAAGGGTGTACAATCCCTTTTACAATAAAATCTCACAAGTTTAAACACTCTCAAAAGTGTAGATAAAAACAATACGAAGCTCTATTTTTCTCCCTCAAAAATAACCAACTTTTAATCTCAATAGCCGATGCTTCCTTTTCAATTCTCTGCTAATTGTTTGATACAGCAGCAACTCCTTTTATTCTTCAAAAATTCTGAATGTTAGAATACTCATCTTCATATGGAAATTAACCAATCAATTATGGCCTCAATTGATGCAAAGCCAAATCCATCATTTTTCTTGCACTAGCCGTTTGGACCAAATCCCTTGATTGGAACAATTAAAACAAGCCTTAATTTGCCTTGATTGGAATAATTAAAACATGGCAATATTCTTTTGCACTAGCCGTTTGAAATAATAGCTTCTGGTAAATGGACGTTGGAATCACATCTTCACATTTGGTAAGCCATTGTATGATGGCTTTAATTGAACCAAAATCCAAGTCAATCCCTTTTGAATTAGCCGTTTGAACCAAGTCAGGAAATGATCTTCCAATGGCCAACTTTCTTATTTTATTGCTACTCCAACATTAACATTCCATTGTGAGCCTTTGCATCCAAAAAGATATGGAAGAAGATTTGTCCTTAATCTTCTCCATCTTCATGTATAACTTGCCTATTGGAGATAGGAATTTTGGTGTAGAATCTTTGCATGTGTAACTTAACCAAATCCTACAAAATAAACAATTATTCAAATGATTACCAATATCACAATAAAAATTATATTTCTCTAAGTAATAAAATCAATTTTGTTATCATAAAAAATCACTAAGGTTCTATAGAAACCTTTGGGCTAACACGTTTAATGACAGGCCATCCATGCCAAAATTAATGGATTCATAATAAATGGTTTTCTTGTAGCCTCACTCCAATAATCAAACCCTAGCGAATTGTGTGGGGAGCAAGCCATCGAAGCAACTGGACTAACCTTCGGGGCTCCAGCATGCATGCTATCTGATTTCTTTTTTGTTTTTACCAATCATCCAACATGGTATTCAGTTGTCAATAATTCAGAATGGACGTACTAGCTTAGATTAGTTTCTTTGTCCGATGTTTAATCCCTGAGATTGAGGGATTCAGGTAGAGGGTCCAAAAGTAGGGACCGACGCAGAATTTAAGTGCTGATTAGGAGAACACTATAACAATATTTAGTTGGGCAAACAAACCTTTAAAGTTATAACTTTTTTTAAAAAAAATTATTACCTTATTTATAAGAAAATTTTGAAACTTAATAGAACAGTACTTGCTCGGACTAATCCGCCATTCATCGATCCTTGTCCAAAAGTCATTGGAGATCTTGAGAAGATGGAAGTTTAGTAGTTCCACAACATTAACGTAATAATGATTTTTGTCTGTAATATTTCTTGGCATTCATGTTAAACCTGCACCAAATCATCTGGCGTTGAATTTTTTCATCAACTTGGGACATGTTGCATATCTATTTATTCAAAGAATTTAATAGTCGATTAAATGGGGTTAATTAACCGACAAAGAAGAGTAGATGTACCTTCTGACCTGGGTTGGACCACACTTCCCATAGCTGGGAGTGAATAAATTCCTAGGGGAGTACCCTATACTATACAGATGAATAGAAAAGTCTTCATGTTAAAGAGGAGTAATCTACAAGTAATCACAGGGTACTAGACTGAGAATCCATTAATATATAGTACATATATTTTTTGATCGGCAATAAAGTTTTATTAGTGAAAACTTGACAGAGAGTACATCAAAATTGGGAGAGAGGGGAGGGGATTCTAACCGAAGTTGAAGAAATTAAAGTCATCTAGTGAGACGAGGGCCAAAAACACCCGGTAGGGAAAGTCTGAAACACCTAATATATTAATATATTAGTTGTAATTAAATCAATAACTATCGACTGGTGATATAACTTGTTAGAAGAGTGCAACGACAAACCAAATTAATCTCTCTAGTCCCTCCCATAGTCCTTTCCACGTGTTTATGTTAAATGAGGTGGTTCTAAGGATAAATCGTTGCCGAGAAGAATCATACATGCGAGTGCAACCTTCGGGTGGCAAGCCTTACCTAGGCAAGTTGATTAATCACTTGACCAACCTTCTTGAGATAATAACTTGTGTTACTTAAAAATGGGGATTGAAGTACTCTTCAAATTCAATGGGATTTGGGATTCTTGTTAATGACTTAAAGTGCCTTATTATGGCATTAATTAGCAACACTTGAGCTAAATCAGTAACATTTGAGCTAAATTCTAGCTAGAAAGACACCTTTTGTATTTTAGCTAGTCAATTTTTGAACTCTTTACTTCATCAAAGTCTATAATCTAACTATATACTATAATTAAAATATTGTTTCGTTTGTTCCTCAATTTCTTTATTCTTTGTATTTGTTTTGCACGTCAACAAAAAATAAAATAAGACATTAACAATTTAAAAATTACTTATATTGGAGACCGAACTAGACTATCAAAATGGGACGGAGGAAGTACTGTAATAAAACTCAATAGCTTGTCAACAGTGCCTCTCCAAAAATACCGAGGTAGTGAAGCTTTTTTGTAGCCTGATGAGTTTGAAGAGATCCTCATGGAGGAGGCTTTTTTACAAGTGATATTTAACTAGGTTTGGTTTTGGTTTAACTAGTTTGCGAGCTTATTATTGACCTAAATTTAATGAATGTAGTTTTGAAATATGATATATTTTGTGAATAATCATGTTGACTATATGAAGAAAATATTTTTTTTTATCTATCAAACAGTAAGATAATTTCGTTCACATATACCAATGTTAGTGACTTAGTGACATCATAAAAAAGATTAATCGAGCTACGTGTAAGTTGACTGGACACCTGTGTCATCACAAAAGAAGGTTTAACCCCGCTTTGAGATTATACCATGACAAACTTTTTCTTCCGTGAGGAGAAAATTTTGAATGCAAATAAGGTGCCGGCCCGAGCGCGCATCTCGGCCGTCTAAAAGTGTTTATACCATGACAAACTTTTTTTCTGTGAGGAGAAAATTTTGGATGCAAATTAAATAGGGTACCAGCCCGAGCGCACATCTCGGCTGTCCAAAAGTGTTTAGGATGGCTCAAATTTCTCTCTCCCTTTCTCTCTCTGATCTAAAATCCGAACCGTCAAAATATTTTTAGACGGCCAAGATGCGCGACTGATACGTACCACCATATGATACCTGTTTAGCAGACACGAGGTTGCTGCTGTGCAGCACCCGCACAGCAGCTGTTATGCATCATACGAGCCATCCGTTGCTCGGATGAACGGCCAAGATTTCATCTCGGCACCTTTGCATCCGAACCGTTCGTTGCTGTGCGTGCAAGATAAAATCTGAACCGTCCATCCGAGCAACGGACGGCTTGGATGGCGCACAGCAGGTGTTGTGCAGGGGCTGCACAGCAGCAACCCCAAATGAGCACCCTAAGTTTTTCTCTTCGGTGAGAGTACTCTTCCACTGAAAAACCAAACACATAATTCAACATGAGTCCAAAAAAGACTTACACAATATAGCTGGTCATGCGAGACCAAACAGAAATAAAACTAAACAACAAGCCTTATGATCAGTCCCTGTAGTCTTCCACTGAAGCACTCCATGAGGCATTTTAGGTGAGAGAGAGAGAGAGATAGAAAGTAACAGTACCTGTAGTCTTACACTGAGGTAGAGAGAGAGAAGGGGAAAAAGTAAGGACAGCCTATGATTAAGGTATTGAGTAGTGTGCTGCAGAGATATTATTAAAATGAGTTCGAATGCTCTAGCTGGGTGTTCTTACGACGTTTCTAGGAAATGCCCCTTCATGCATGCGGATCCTTCTTGCCAGAGAGATTGGTAGGCAAAATTTTTAAAATTACACACATGCACAAACACTCGTAGATTTTATTCAGTTTGGATTTTGGGTGAAGAGAGAAATAAGGCAATGATTAGAAATATGAGGTAATGATTGGAGAGAGAGAGAGAAAGAAATAGGGGTAAAAAATTCAAATTTGGGTTTCAAGACCCAAACCAAACAAGGCCGTAGATACATATACTCACATTATGAAAGAACCTCATACACGATGTGAGTGTGTGTGTACGTTGCGCGAAGATTTGTGTATGGGTGATTGATTGGTCCTACAATTATTGTAATGGTAAGAGATGGATTGTTAGAACCGCCTAATTCAAGGTATTTTGCTTGTTTTTTTAGTTTGCTTTAATAATATAAAATTGTTTACTTTCACTTAAATTTATCATGTTTACTGGTAGAGACATTTTTTTTACATGATTCCAGGGTGAAGGTGATTATTATGAGTACAGAGTTCAATTTTTTAATAGAGATTTCTTTACCACGTTTCATATACACTTATCTTCACTTGAATTTACCATTTTTACTGGTAGAGACATTTTTTTAACATGATTATAACATGTTTGGTTTTCAAAGTAGATGTAATAGAAGTTCCTAAGAATTTTGTGTTTCAAATATTCATTTTGAATTTATCCCCATTTTTTGAAATAATCAAACAAATCCAACTTGATTAGGAAAGCACATTTACCCAAATCCTCCCTTAATTAAGAAATAATATCTACATTTATTAATAGGTTATAATAATAAAAAAAAAGGTACAAAAGATATTTCACAATAAAAAATGATGAAGGCATAACCATTTAAATTGACCAAGATGAAAACTAACTTGGTATCCACAAAAGGATTATTATTTACTATTTTCACAATTTATATTGACAAATTAATATCGCCTTCTATATGTTACATGCTTTTAAATAATCTCCCACTTAATATTAAAATTCTGCGTCCATCCTTGGCCACCAAAAAATGAACAAATAATTCGCAGATTTTCTATGGCTCTGATAAATAGAAAACGATAAACAAAACGATGAAATCACCCTTACATGCCTGCTCTGCTGCATACACATATTTGACAAATTTTTTTAAGACACGTACTTGACATTTTACATACCATTCTCTTGCTGTGTCTGCACAATGCTAAACCATCCATACGAAATCATACATATTACACCGTTAAGGGTACAAAATGTACACTTTTGTGGTGCAAAAATAAATATATTAGAAACAATGCATTAAGAAAAGGCCGCCCATGTACAAAAAAAGATGATTACAAAAAGGCCCTATCCCCTACTACAATATAGTACACCTTAGCATTAAATACAGTCTCTTCAAAGTACAATTCCCACCCTAATGCTTCGTTATTTTATGGAATTATTACAACTTAATCGCTCCTTCCACATCATCTGGTATTTGTGGCATATCAAACAAAATCTAGTTCCCACCAAAAAGAGAACTGAAGCAGGTTCCGATCCCGGTATGTGAATCGCTCGCTACATTCAGCATTCGCATTTGGTTGCAATAGCGCCCATCTTCATCTTGATTTTCACTTTAAGAACTGAATCCTGATAGCAGAAAGCTTCGTCATGGATATTTTCCCAGGTCTCATTAGGAACAATTTCATCCGAAAATGGCCGTAAATCCACATGACCCAAAGTAAGCAATAATAAGCAGAATGGTGTATCTTCTTAGTAGAAGCAAATGTTACCTTGAGTATCGAAAGAACAGATTCTTCGGAACTCATACACCATATCGCCTTAAAACTTTGCTTAAACTGGGCATTACATTGTATGCTTGATAGGATCTCCTCAACTCAATAATCGACCCCACCTGCACCAGAAACCTCACGAGAATCAGAATATAAATTAGACGGCAGCTTGTGCGAAGGCAACCGTTTGATCACTTCATTCAAGTTCCAT
Source organism: Vaccinium vitis-idaea (assembly GCA_963854785.1). Classification (NCBI taxonomy): domain Eukaryota; kingdom Viridiplantae; phylum Streptophyta; class Magnoliopsida; order Ericales; family Ericaceae; genus Vaccinium; species Vaccinium vitis-idaea. Next base: position 38,070,849 of record OY978223.1, read on the forward strand.
TAAACACTTCACTTATGTTCCACCAGCCAAACCTTTATGCCCATCGAAAGTTTCAGACAATTCAAAGAGGCAGGGTTTTCAGGTAAAAAAGGTGTACCAAATATGCAAGACTGTAACTTAGTAATCATCTGGAAACTAATTCAGCTCATTTTTGGCCAACTAGTTCGCATGGAAGCGTAAAAAGATGTGGAGGAAGGCCAAGGAGCTATGTTACATGGATCCTTCATTTTCATTTTCGCTGAAGTACCCGTGTCTTGTGTCCGACACACGTATCCATTTTGGACACTCGGATCCTCTTAACTGTATGATAATTATAGAAAAAGAATATCAAATTTGCTAGAAAAGTGATATTTCTAGACTTTCACATGGACATGAAATAGAAAAAACACATTTTTCTTAACTCTTTTTGTATAAATACATTACTAAGTATAATTTACAATATATAACCTGCTCTAGTCATGCAATATATATACTAAAAATAGGTGTTCAGGACGCGTCCCCGTACCCATATCGCGTTTTGGGCCATATATCCCAGTATCCTAAGATTTAAGTCTAGGAAGGTATGAGTCGTATGACGCTTGGAGACATGCACCCGCACACAATACTCGTCCCCGAGTCTATGTAACATAGCAAAGGATAACTTGGGGTTGACATGATAGAGTACACACCAGAACCTTCGTGTGGTCGTGGAGATGACCACAAATAGAGCGAATTGGATGATATCTATCATTGCAACTGACCCCGGTAAATTGGATAAATACGTGAGATGATGGCCAATGCGCCACCGTGCACCACCAGTTCATCAAAAGTAAGGCATCTCTTGCCAAGACTGACTAAGTGGTGGCATAAGCCAAATACAAAGTACAGACTGCAATCTTAGTGCAGAGGAAGAAAATAAATGTAAGATAAACATTGACTCATTAACCCACTTTCGTTTTGAGCTGAAAAAACAACAAACCTCTAAAATGGATCAGACAAGAAAGCGTTGACTTAAAAAGGCAACGAAAAAGCATTGCCAGAAATAAATGGACTTACAATGATGAGAACTGAAGTAAAGCCAATTGCAAATCCCTCATTAATCCGGCGTAAGTAATGATCAAGAATCGATGATGACGTTGCCAAGAAACATAGCAATAGCCCGCCTGCAGAATTTTTATAGGAAAGGCCGAGAGAGATGAAGGAGAGAGAGAGCACGAGCAAAAAAACAGCATAGTTTTACCGGGAGAAATAATCGTAGAATAACTTCAATAGCAACATTTAGTTAGACATACCCCAAAACCGTGTTGAAGCTTGGATCTTTGTTAAGTATTTAATGGTGGCCTTTCCAGGCTTTATATTTGGTACTCTGGCACCCATCTTATTCAAGTAATCAGAGATTTCCTTCGGGGTATTGGCCTGGATATACGTGTATCAGTTATTGAAGATATGAATAGAACATAAATGCATGGCATCAACTTTTAGAGAAGGATAAATTATTTCTTCTCCAACCAAAGATAAAATCAAAGAAATACAGAAGGTAGCAGTGCAATTGTCCAACTTCGGGGTTTTTCACCTGAAAGGCTAGCTGCTAGCCAAAAAGGTAAATTGCAATAAAAAGAGCTAAACCAAGAAGTGCATATTGCTAAAGAAATAACAAAATTAGGTTGACCGAATACTTACTATGTCAACTATGTTGAAAAGGAAAATCAAGAAAGCATAAATTGAATAGTAAACCCATGGCTCTGCCCCAAGAGAAGTCTCAGGATTCAGGATCTCTTTGACATGTTCCCAGAAACGTGAACCAAGGAGACTGCCAAGAAAGCATATCATTTTAGAAAGTCTTGGAATAAAGTTGCCGAAAAACAATATTAACATGTTACAAAGGCAACCATTGATAAGAAGGTAGTGCTTCCTAAAAGCCATCTCAACGGCCAATGGATCTTGGGGAAGGAACACAGAGATTTGCCCATAAAAAAAAAATGAACATAGATATCAACGAAGTCTACCTTGTTTTCATTCTCACCGAAACCTCTCCGGGGTCTTTTCAGAATGACCTCCAAAATGAGACCCATTGGATACAAAAAGGCCCAATAATCCCTAGGAGACAGACATTTTTTGTTACCTTAACTAGGAGAAAGACTATGTCTATGCGCTAGTGCACGCCTTCTGGGGATTGGCGTAGGGCTTGTTCACCTTGTTTGTGTCTATGTGCTAGTGCACGCCTTCTTGAGAGTTTTTCTTTTTTGTACGGCTCTAATAAGTAATAAGAGACCGACTTGATCGTGCATAAAATCTCATGCAAGGTATAATGCTTTAAGACAAATAAAAGGTTTTGATAATCCCAAAATGAAAAGCCGACACTCGGGCCCTTCTTCAAGATGCAAAGAGATTAAAAAAAAAGTTCCATAGAAAAAGCAGGGCAATATGAAGCCACCTTGCCAGAATGCCGGGGAACGCCAACAGATAGGAGGTTGTGAGAACAGGCTGCATTCCTGCTGGATTTATATTAAATGGAATGTATGGCTCCACTTCAGTAATTGGGGATTCTTCTCTGAAAAATATTTGAACCCCATGTCAAAATATGATTAGAGCAAATTAGATCTTAATATCAGATCTAAGTGACAAAGGGTAGACTAAAAGTGTTTGGCAACTTTTAACTAGAAAATTTCATGCTAAAAACACTTTCTCTAGCATCCATAGAAGTCGAAAGAGTATAAGAAACATATCTGTATTACTTACAGCAAAATTCTAACCACAGCCCAACGGGTGTTGGTTGAACTCCAAGCGTAAAAGGTGCATAAAACTGCGTGAAAAGTGTATGGCTACTTTTAAAGTTCTTTAAAAATGTAAAAGATGCATTAAGATGCTATGGATATATTTGAGAGTGTTTTAAGAATCTAAAAGATGCATTGAGGATGCTAATTCTTTGGACATTATTTCTATCTTAACTACTACCTATCAGGCAGTGATTAGCAAGACCCTTATTTTATTTACCATTGCTTACTCATTCCAAGAACATATTAGAAGACAATGTACTAGAAGAGAGTTCGGAAGAGAAATCAAAATATTAGACGTGAAATTATGCACCTAGAAATCCGATCAAAAAAATTACACCTAGAAATTCTTTAAGGCCCCAAAAATAGATAAAAGTATATTTGCAATCCAAAGAGATCACACCTTGTAGCAGAAGCAAGCTTAAAACCATAGTATTGCAGCTTGATTTTCCTGTAACCCTCGGCTACGACAACTGCCAACATTGTGACCACAGTAAAGACACCCAATATTGCAAGAAGATAAGGCCACTTGTACACAGCACTCCCTGCAATATGGTAGATGCTTGAAACAACACTAAATGAAGATTGAGTTCGAAGAAAAATTATATATTACTACAAATATGGCAAACTTAATCTATAATGGTTAACGAATTGTCGAATCCCAATGGACAAGTTACATGTGCTTAGCAGGAACTGTATTTGCTCTTCGAGTGGGTAACTAAGATGCTACACAGAAATCCCCTAACTTTACCAAAAGCTGAATTAGTATTTTGATTCAAATTTTTTAAGCAACTGTTCTCTTTCACCATCACCTTTCTAGTATAATGTTCGCACAGCACAACTAAAGGAAATCGAAACTAGTTTTTAGTTAACCTATCAAGTTACCTACAAAACAGGAATCATACACAAGTTTTTGGCGTGGAGTCACCACAAAAGCATGCAAAAGGACAAGAAATATTGTTGTACATAAGCACAAACAAAATACAAAATATCCATGGTAAACTTTTTGTTGGAAATTGAGATGGAAATGGGTATTTGATTGGAAAAGCTCACCTATACGAGTTAAACAGAAATTGGAGATAATAGAAGACAATCATTCATGGGAACTGAGGTTCTACACAGTCAGCTTGCACAGAAAATATAGTATTTCTACACCATCTAAGGCTAATTTAGCTAGTAAATTCAGAATTGAAGAAGAAACATCCAGGATGGAAAGAAAACAAAGACCATACAAACTGAAAGCTATCAGAATAAAACCACTGAGAGAGAGAGAGAGAGAGAGAGAGAGAGAGAGAGAGAGAGAGAGAGAGAGAGAGAGAGAGAGAGAAGAGAAGAGAAGAAGAAGAGGAAGAGGAAGAGGAAGACGAAGACGAAGACGAAGACGAAGAAGAAGAAGAAGAAGAAGAAGAAGACGAAGAAGAAGAAGAAGACGAAGACGAAGAAGAAGAAGACGAAGAAGACGAAGAAGAAGAAGACGAAGAAGACGAAGAAGACGAAGAAGAAGACGAAGAAGAAGAAGAAGACGAAGAAGAAGAAGAAGACGAAGAAGACGAAGAAGAAGAAGAAGAAGACGAAGAAGAGGAAGAAGAAGGAGAAGAAGACGAAGACGAAGAAGAAGACGAAGACAAGAAGACGAAGAAGAAGAAGACGAAGAAGAAGAGGAAGAAGAAGAGGAAGAAGAGGAAGAGGAAGAAGAGGAAGAAGAAGAAGAAGAAGAAGAAGACGAAGAAGACGAAGAAGAAGAGAGAGATAGAGAGAGAGAGTAACAAAATGAAATCAAGATACTACTTATTCACCTAATAGCTTTGCCAGAACCCTTGTGGAAAGAAAACCAACAATAGAAGATTTCATTATGTGGTCCTCTACCTGTGAGCTGAGATAACATCTTGTGCAATGTATCCATGTAACCAGTCAATATCCCCACACATATAATCAGCGATGATCCTTGACCTGAAATGCACGTTATCAGTCAAAAGCGTACAGAAAGCTAATATATGACTAAGACTATATTCCATTGCTTTTGGCTTCTCCATATGTTAACTGTCAAGAAAATCAGGCATGTTAATCACACTCGAGTTTTGAATCTTGCAATTGAGATTTGAGACATTTTATACTAGTGCTTCATAAAAGGGCTCTATGAATAGCACATACTTTCTAACATGATCAACTATATCATCATCTGGAGAGCATTAAGCAGTTAAAATCCCATACAAGTGGGGTCATATGCTTGATCAGCATTCAGAAGAATCATCATTGTAGTTGTAATCATCCAAATAAAACCTTTCTCTGAGAACCCAACTATGAAGGTTGTGCCAAGGATTTCCGACATTACTTTTGAAGGTTTTGCAGAAAATATGTAGCTGTAATACAGCTTTGAAAAATATGGAAAGAAAATAAAATCAGACCCATCAGGTGGAGGGCATCCAAATAGCGAAGTTATAATAGAAAGTGACTGAATTAGTAAAGCATGATTCACAAAATTAGGTTGATTTCCTACTGAAAGAAACCGAAATAGGGAAGCGCCAAAGGCTTGTCACTGTTCTAGTATTCTATGTTCTTTTTTCCCTTTTTATTCTTTGAAATGAAGACGACAGTGTCCAATGAAAAGTAACTACTTAAACCTATCACAAGAGAGAATGTTACCCTCCTTAAACTATTGGTTCAGCAAGAAGTCCAAACAAATAGAAATGAAAAGGACAGCTGTGAGTAGAAAGTACACAGGATATAATCAAAAACAAAATTCACAACATAACCACGTAATTTCACATGTTCCTCTTTCCACACCAGATCTAAGAACCACAGCCTTCAAGAATACTTCCATAAAAAATTTCCACTATCCATTTTCCTTGAACTTTAAAGTACAGGCATACAGGACTCGGGACTATAAAGGTAAACAACACAAATACGAGCAATGATAAATTTCAAAACAAAAACATAATCCAAAAGGGAGGAAATAAGTAATTCCACCTCAAATGGTCACACTCACTAAACCAAAAATATGTTTTCGAACTAAGAAGTGGAGAAAGTACGGGCAAGAACTGATAAAAGAATCAATAAGAACTTCAGAAAAAGTAAGGAAAAACAAAAGGCAAATCCAAAAGCTAGGAGTATTACCAAATCCAGATTCTGTTATTACGTCACAAATCCATGTCGTAGTCATGGCACCACACACCAAAAGAAAACTCGTCACCATCACATGCTTCACCCTGAAAAAAAGCATATCCCTTTCTAAGAGACGTCTGAAACAATCTAATACTTTGTTATATCATTCACTATTTAATAAGACAGTTTCAACTGAGGGATACTAGGGAGTAGTCATGATGAATGTATAACATACAACTAAAACATATTCGCTTTGTTGGGTTGAGAGTTTTGAGAAGAATATTTTGAAAAATATTTTTAAGATAGTGTTTGGATGGATTTTTGTAAAAAGTAATAATTAGAGAGAGGTGTAATAATTAGAAAGATATAGAGAGAAAAATAAGAATAATGATTGCAGAGAGGGGTATGAGTAGAGAGAGAAATGTGATTAATGATTGGAGAGATGAGAATGGGGAAAGAATCTTTTTAGAAATTTTTTGGGAAATGTGAAGTGAACACAGTCATTAACTTTTATATCACCAAGAGCAATTTCCAGACTCACTGCATCAGAGCTATATAAATCCTTGTACTCCTATCATTTTCTCTTTTAGGAAACTTCCTATCATTTTCGCTATTAGGAAACTTGGTAATAGAAAAGACAAAGTTGCACGTAAGACAGAACTCACAACACAATGCACCAGTAATATTAAGTGTAGGTGAGCCTAGTGCACTTTCTTAGGAGAGTCTAGTGCACTTTCTCAATGCTTATCTTTTCCTATTATACCGATTTTACTATTTTAACCTTGTGATGAATGAAAATTTCCTTTGCCATTAAAAAATAATAATAATAAAAAGTAATGTGCTGCGTCGGCATATTGAAACCCCTAAAAAGCCAACATCATGTACAACAGCATGTAGAGCAGAAATATCTTTAATGACAAAAAAACAATGGACAAATAGAGACATGAAGCACCTTTTCAATGAGATCAGGAAAACTGTTGAACAAGAGAACCTACCTTTGACTTGCTGCATATATGGAATATGGAAGAGAATAATAAGCAACGCTCAAACCCCCAACAATTGCAAAGCCAAGTGACAGCCACCATCTGGGGAGGGGAGAAAAATACGATAAAGAATATAGGGATTGTAACGGTCAACTGAATGACAAATAACAAATACAACAACACATAAAAGTAGCATGGACTCGGCTCACTGCTTGAGAGGAATAACTAAACACACATATAACTCTTAATTTTCTCGTTAGCATCCAAGCCTTCTTTCCGCAGCTTCACGAACGAGGGAAGAAGGTAACAGAACACCTGTATTCATGATTGTGATATAGTGTCAGTTTTGAACAGAAGTCCGCTATAACCCCCCACAAAAAGATAATTACCACCAAAGTCCTTATATGCTCAATTCAAAGAGAAACCACAGATCAATCTTAAATGAGTCTTTAACTCTATAAAACAAACCTACAAAAGATTGGACTAGTCTATAGAACTTATTAAGTACATGAAGTTCAATAAGCAAATAACTTAAGCCTCCAAATAATAGTGCTAATGAATAGCACCAGATGGAGTGATAAAGAAAACACAAAATGAACAAGCCAAACAAGTAATCCATAAGCACAACCGATTACAGTTTAATAAATCAACAAGAAACAAAAACCCAATGGTGGGAAAGCCTTACCTGCATGAGAATTGATGCCCCAATCTGTGGACTGATTCCAAGTTGGAAAAGCGAAAGTTTAAGTTCTCCTGTGAAATCACCAAGTTCACCTATAGCAAAAATAGTATTTCAGCGAAAACAAAGGGAAAACGAAGCAAAAGCTCTTTTGCTACTGATTCCAGCTTCCAACAGGAACCCCAACAGATAAATAGTAGCTTCCAGCAAAATAAGCATTCCTTATCGGCATTCATAGGGACTGACAATGCAAGTCCCTCCAAAGGGATTGCTATATTACAGAATACACCATTGGAAGACATTTGTTAGACTCAAAGTGGTAGTGCTCCCACATACGTCTTTAGTTATCCCAGCAAAAATTAGCTGTAGTCCTAGCTCCTTATCATTTATTTGACTGCATGCTGTCCTAGACAAAGTATATTGCCCTGGCTCCTCAACATCTATTTCTTTAAAGTCCTTTCCTCAAGAAAGCACCTATATTGAAGACAATCCAAAATGCCCCCGAGAAGAAAAGGATATTATCTGAAAACCGAAATCATAATAAAAGGAGCAAAGTTCCTTCAACCTTTTGAGCTCGTTTAAAGATATGTGCAGCTTCCAAACAAGAATCTATTCTAATCGAGAAGCTCCTGAAAGAAGGGTACGGTGCCTCTTCATTCAACTATCCATCTACGCCCTTCTGTCTTTCAACCAGTTTAAAAAACTTTGGAATGTAGGGAATAGGGAACGAGATTCCTACAATATTGTAGTAGAGTCTGGCAATAAAGTAATTAGAAAAGAAACTTAAGCTCCTAAAAATATTAGCTATCAGTGCGATTCTCTTAGGATCTTGCAACAAAGTACTGAACAAATAAGCTATATTCACAATTGCTTCATTATATTCACGCTCAAAAAATATCTACAAGGAAATTTAAGGAGCAGAATGCAGGCTAAACTGAATTAAATGGAGTAAATAATGTAGACGAAGCAATTAAAACTGTCTATTTGTTCTACTTACCAACAGATCCTGAAACAAAGGTAAGATAGTCCTTTGGTATCAACCTTCTATCAAACCCAGGCAAAGGAATAAAATAACCAACACGACTGATCACAATTAACACAGCTGTCACAAATAACCTCCTCCGTATTTCACTCTTGAAAAAAGATTCAGCAGCATTATTGACAAGGGAACCAGCGCGTAAAATGTTCAAGAATCGATTTTTAAACCTTCCAGGCTTCGACTGAAAAGTGTCAGCGTTATCTGTATCATGATGTGAACTTGGTGAATATGCCGCATCATCATTTTTTTGCCGAAGAAGTTCAGGATTTTGAGACTTAGAGGATGTTGCCCCATCACTCATATAATCACCTTGGAGCTCATTTGAAACATAAAAACAAAATCTTCTGTTTGCTTTCCATGCAAAGGGCTCATTTAAAACCACAAAAGGCCTCCTGCTGAAGCCTGAGCAATTTATCCCAAGGGACTTGTAAGTTTGAGCAAAGGAAAGATGATGCAATTGCAAACAGCAAACAGTCTTCCCACCTGTAATGCACAGCAAAGAGAAAAGTTACCATTATCTCCCAGATGCGTGTCCCTCCATGATGGAAAGTTTACGGCAAAGCAGAAATGAGGTCATCGTATTAGGACATGCTATTTTCTGTTAAGGCACACTTTAACATGGTGCACTAAAAACTCTTATAGACACTCTACCAGACTCCTACAAAGAGATCCAAGATGGTTTCTTACAAACACAAATAGATTGTTTCTGAAATAAGGGACTGGAGTTACAAGTCACTTAGGGCTTACGACATCTGAGCAGTAGCTTTTCTACATTGAAAGGTGTGACCTGTTGCAGCCCACTGTAACAAAAGATTTTAGAGAAGGGAATCCAAATCCACCTAGCCACAACCTCTACATGCAACTGCAATACACCTTCCCATAACTTACTATGACAATAACATCTGATTCCTTGAAGGAAGAAAACATACCCAGAAAATATATATGCAAGACTCTCCTACCCCCTGTATATTTCACTTTTCCGTCAAATTACTAAAAAAAATTTAGCACCCATGTTTGGTCTCCAACTGTCCCAAATAAGGCAGATATATACAGTATAAGCCTACACCTTGTCTTATTTGCATACACTCTATCTATTATTCCCAAATTGCTCCCACTACACTTCTCACTAGAAAGCTGGACTAGAAATAGATCATATGGGCTTGGGCTACAGCAAAGCCGTTACACATGTAATAGCAAATTTAAGACATTCTTAGAGGAAGAAAAGCTTATCCATGCTAGCTGTTGCAATCATAATTCACACTTTTTCAAATTGCATCGTCAATAAGTCAATCCACTCAGCCATCATAGAAGACAGAACTCCAGCCTTAATCATCTCATGAACCATATCCTTTGATCCAGTTCTTCCCTCCTAAATGGATACTTCTATACTCTCCTAATTCTAATGCAATAGTGTCTTTTGGAACCCATCATTCCATGTGAAAATGAGCATGACTTCCTTTTAAAAATTATTACCCATCTTCAGTAGGGTTCCGTGAAGCCTGATTCGGTTTAGCTCGTGCTTCGCTAACTATTTGGGGATTCTAACCGCCCAGTAAGGTTGCAGAGGTCCGGGGGCAGCACTCACAGGGGAGGCTCCCGGTTAGCGCCCCAAAACCTAGACAGGGGTCCTACATAATCGATCATGTAAACCCTATGTTATAAGCTATACGCAATGTAACTCGAACTCCAGTATTCATTCGTTACATAGTGGAAACTAGTGTGAGCCATAAATGTACTCAACCACATAGTTGGGGAACCAAAGTAAAAATCTGTGGCTTGTGTTTTTTTGTATCTTTTCTTGATTGTTCTTTGCATGTTTTGTGCTGTGTGTTGTATGCTTGTTGATTTGGCCGATTACTAAACAGTTCATAACAAGCTGCATATATTGAACGATTGAAAATAAAGCCATTCATTTAACAAGCCATGCATAACACAAAATCCCCCAGCTTCCAGAAATTCTCTACCTTGCACTCAACCCTAGAGTGAAAATGCTAAACTTGCAACAAAACTAAGCAATCTAATCAGTTTAAGCAACAATAACGCCAACACATCGACTTACAAAATCACAAAAAAGAGAGCTTTTGCTAGAAGATTTAAACTGAGCAATTCCACACTAAAAAAACGCCAAAAAGAGAACCCCTATGGGTTTGACCAAGTGGCATGATACAACAACCAAAGGGTTGAGAGGTGCAAGGTCGAATCTTTGGCCAAACGTTCCAAACCTTGGGCCACTGGAGTATTTTCCCGGTCACTAACTTCTAGGCCCCGGATTAGTACAGTAGAGAACCCAGTTATCAGGAAGGAAAACCCGCTAAAAAGAAAAGGATCAAAGTTCAGTTACATCAAATCCAAAGAACGGTAGAAGTCGACAGCCATATCACTACAAACCAAAGAAACTTCAAGAAAAGGGGGAAATAAAAAAAGATGTCTTGAAGCACAAATTGGACGTTCTATGCTGGAAGAAAAGCTTTTACAAAGCGTAACTTTGTGGAAACAGAAAAACAAGATTAAGATCTTTTTCCGTTGCTATTCTTTTCCTTTCTTTCATCGTTTCGATTTCACTCGAATTGAATATAGAATATAGAGAAAGAGTGACAATTTTACCTCCACTGTTGTTGAAGTTTATCGTCCCTGTGAACTTGGGACTGAAACGGTGAGAGATTCTCACCGGAGTCGGCTCCATTGGCTAAACTTCTTTGGATTACACGTTTACAAGGATTTGTGAAATGAAGGCTGCCTGTAGAACAACTTGAAAACGAGTCTTGTAAAAACGCCTTTACTTATAAAGGCGTGTTTGCTAACCACTCTTTCAGAAGGTGCATTTTCCACAAACGCTTTCATAAGGTGCATTAGCCAAACACGCTTTCACTATTTTATTTTTTGTCATTTTGTATCATAGAAAGCGTGTTTAAGAGGCACGTTTTTTAAAGGCGTGTTTACCAAACACGTTTTCAAACCGAATTACGATTAACTTAATTTTTCGCTTAATCCGTCTTAATCCACTGTGAAAACGTGAAACAAAACCACGTTTTCACGTAGCAGGTCCAGTTTTATTTAATAAAGTTCGAAAACACACGTTTTATTTAATAAAGTCATATAAAAAACACAAATCGGTTAATTAGCGGGAAAAGCACGGGTAGGTCCAGTTTTCTGGGCCATGCACTGATGCACGCCAAGCTCCTTAATTTTTCAAAAAATGCACCAAAAACTCCACTCATCACTCTCTCTCTCTCTCTCTCTCTTTTAATTTTGCATTTTAAATTTTGAACCCTCAAATCGTATGAAAATGTCTAAATCCTAGAGTACCCTATGAAAGTGCCTAAACATAAACCCTAGGGTACCCTATGAAAATGCCTAAACCACGAAAACCTTATAATAAAAAAGTGCACCATAAACCTAAACCCTAAGGTATCCTATCTTAAATCATAGGGACCCTATAAAAGTGTCTAAACCTAAACCCTAGGGTACCCTATAAAAGTGTCTAAAATCTTAGAGTACCCTATGAAAGTGCTAAAGACTAAATTTTAAATGTACGGTCTAAATTCTAAAATGTACATTCTAAATTCTAAATGTATGGTCTAAATTCTAAATATACGGTCTAATTTCTAAATGTACAGTCTAAATTCTAAATGTATGGTCTAAATTCTAAATGTACATTGCAAACTTAGGGTACCCTAAAGTTTAGGGTACCCTATAAAAGTGTCTAAAATCCTATGGTACCCGATGAAAGTGCTTAAACCACTAAAACACTATAACATGAAAGTGCACCCTAAGCATAAACCAAAAAAAAAAAGTGATTAACCTTAATGGTAATTAAAAAGAGTGATTGACCTTAATGGTAATAAATAGGAGTATTTGTTTTGTGACCTTAATGCCAAGCTATGTATGACCATATACAATGAGGAGAAAAAATCTTTGAAGAAAACACTTAAGAGTCAAAGGTTGTGTCTTACTACGGACACTTGGACTTCGGTCCAAAACTTGAATTATATGTGTCTTACCGGACATTTTATTGATGAGAATTGGAAATACCAAAAGAAAATCCTCAATTTTTGTGTTGTTCCTAATCATAAGGGTGACACACTTGGTAGAGTAGTTGAGAGTTGCTTGGTCAGTTGGGGGATTGATAAGTTTTTAACAGTGACAGTTGATAATGCATCTTCTAATAATCTTTTGGTTGCTTACTTGAAAAGGAAAACCAAAGATAGGAAGACAACTATTTTAAATCACAACTTCTTGCATGTGAGATGTTCGGCACATATCTTGAATCTAATTGTGCGTGACGGATTACAAGAGATTGATGTCTCTATTGTGAGGGTGCGGAATGTTGTGAGGTATGTGAGGTCTTCTCCGCAAAGGATGAGGGATTTTTGAGAATGTGTTAAGAAAGAGGAGATTTCATGTACACTTAGACCTTGCTTGGATGTGTCTACTCGGTGGAACTATATATACTTCATGTTGGATAGGGCTCTAATTTATCAAAAGGCTTTTGATCGATTATGTGATGACACGGCCTTCAAATTAAATGTGAGAGAGGAGGAAGTTGATGAGGAATTTGATGATGTTGAGTATTGTGACTTTGAGGTTGATAGTGGGATGATTGAAGAGATAGAGAGAGAGAGAGAGAGAGAGAGAGAGGGGGGAGAGGAAGGGGGAAAGGGAGGAAAGGAAATGTTGGGCCTCCAACTTCAACGGATTGGGAAAAGGTTAAGTTGTACGTGCACTTTCTTAAAGTGTTTTACATTGCAACATTAAAATTCTCGGGTTCTTTGTATGTGACGTACAATGCTTTTTTGATGAAATGGTGTTGATTCAACAAGCTATTAAAAAGTTGTGTGCAACCAATGATAGTGTTTTGTATCCTTTGGCCCATGGTATGAGTGCAAAGTTTGATAAGTATTGGGGAAGTTTTGAAAGGATTAACTCAATGATGTTGTATGCGGTTGTTCTTGACCCTCGATGCAAAGTTGGTTTTTTTGAATATTGTTTTCTAAATACTTTGGGCTTTGATAAGAAATTGGTAAGTGAGATGACGAAAAAGATAACAAGTGGGATTGCCGAATTGTTTGAGTGGTATGTGAAGAATAATGCAAGAGTGAATGCGCATAGTCGAGATGAGGTTGGGGGAGTATCAAATAAAGTGGTTTTAGATGGAGATGATGATTTTCAAGAACAAAGATCTTTGAAATCTCTTTTTAAGATGCACCAACAAAATGAAACAAACATGGCAAGCAAATCGGAGTTGGAGAAGTATCTTATGGAGGCTAGTGAAGATGATAGTGAGAGATTTGATATATTGAGGTGGTGGAAAGACAATTCCTCCAAGTATCCAATTCTTTCCCAAGTAGCACGAGATGTGCTAGCTATCCCCGTGTCCACGGTCGCTTCTGAATCTGCTTTTAGCACGAGTGGACGTGTGATTGATCCATATCGAAGTTCTCTCGCTCCCAATACTGTGTAGGCTCTTATTTGCGCTCAACAATGGATAAAGAAACCAACTAAAATCAACATTAGAGAACAACTTGATGAGTTGGAGCAATTGGATTCCGGTACTACTCTTTACTTATGTTTTTGTTTTCTTTATTTTATGGTACTTAAATACTTCTATGTTGGATAAGTTGTTGTTTTTCTTTGTGTTTGTATTGTTTTTAGTTCTCATAAAGGAGAGTGATAAGGATAAGGCCTAAGAGGTCGATGGTTTGACTAAGGAGAAGCAGTAGTTTGTAAGTTTTCCACACTTGCTTTCAATTATAGTTGTTGTCTGCCAATAAGGAAATCTGCCAATAATGTTGATAGTTGCTTGCTTTCAATTATAGTTGCTATTTCTTATAGTTGTTGTCTGCCAAGTTCCAATATGGAAATCTGCAGCAGCAGTAGTAATGGCAGATATATAACTGTTTCATGCCCATTGTTTCCTTTGCTTGAATTTGCAGGTTTGAGCTAGAGTTTGTGGATCTAGCATCTTAAACGTAGCATCTTCAAACGTATGGAATTGTAGCACTTGAACTACTCATTATCTATTACTATTTAATTTCTCTCTTGCATAGATGCTCATTGTCAATGGTTCATTGTGCAGTTTTGTCTTTTTGTTTGTTCCTTGGTGTCTACTGGATCATGTGTGGAGGTGTGAATATATGTGAAGACATGTTGGGTGGAGGGACTTGGATCATGGTACTGGAATAACTCTTTTTGAATATGAAGCTTGTTTTGTAATTCAAGCTTGGGACTAATGCTAGCTTGCTGATGTTTATGATCTGATCCTTCACTCTTTGTGATTTTGTAGCCTTTTTTAGCTTGGTATTTTGTCTCAGAATGGATGATAGGAGATTCTCCCCAATTTCTCTGTTGTTAAGTCCATACTCATGCTACTCGGATGGGTTTTTGTTGTGTAAATTCAGATGGGTTGAATTTGAGATTTAGAACAGATCATGTTGTAATGTTTAATTTACTATCACCCGATAACTATTCTTGGGTTTTTCATCTTGATTACGTGGTATTTGGAATTGGGATAGTGTAATCGGTAATGGTTTTGTTGTTGGCAATTGGCAGAAGTTTGAATGTGGGTTGGATTACTGTTTTAGACTTTTAGGTGGGTTGGCCCAAATAAATTCTTGAATTGGGTTACCTCAAGACACTTTTGAATTATTTATTGTGTGGGTTGGCCCAAATAACTGTTTTGAATTCCTGAATTGGCCCAAATAATAGGTTCTTTATTTTTTGGCTGGCCCAATTGAAATTTTATATTGGGCCAACTTGGCCCATTTCGAAAAAACCGAAAAAACCGACACCACCCCGAACCGAACCGAAACCGATTTCAAAACGGTCGGGATCGGTCCCCAAACATCATAAACCGAACCGACTCGGTTTCGTTACAAATCAGACCGAACCGACCGAAACCGAACCGATTTCACCCCTACTTAATGGTAATAAACTCTTAATTAGCCGAAGCAAATATTAGAGTGTGAGAGAATTTATATGGACCAAGCTCTTATCCAGTTTACCCACTGTCTTGGCCCAAAATAATGATCCGGAATGTTCACTTTTGTTTAGCTCGTTGAGTTGGTCCAGTTGGAGTATAAACATGTGCAAAAAATATTACATATACGCATCCGTGCCTGAAGGCACGACTTGAGCAATTGACACATATGTCCGTGCTCATTCTTTATCAGTGCTTGAAGGCATAACTTGAGTAATCGACGCACATGTCCGTGTTCATTCTTTATAATCCTTCACATTTCAAAGAGGGGCAGGAGAGGAGGTAGTGAGAGAGAATATTGTGAATTTCGAAAAAGGGAGAGAGAGAATGTAGTTTGAAATTTTTGGATGTGATGGGTCGGTGGAGGAAAAGAGGAGAGAGAGGGAGTGAGTTGAGCAATCGACACGTGTCCGTGCCCATTCTTTATGGCCCTTCAAATTTCAAAGAGAGAGAATGAGAGGAGGTAGTAAGAAAGAATGTGGTTTGGATTTCGAAAAAGGTAGAAAGAGATATTGTGATTTGAAATTTTTGGGTGTGATGGGCCGGTAGAGGAAAAGGGTAGAGAGGGAGGGAGTGAGTTGGTAAAATGTAATATGATGACTGAGACAAAAAAATATAACTAAGTCAAAAACCGCTCTATATTGTAATATAAAAATAGTTAGATCGAACATTGATTGATAGTTGAATGACTTTTGCAAGGAAAAAAATATATATAGATGCATGATGCATCCATCAATAAAGCTAATTTTTTGCGTGAGTATAAAGCTAATTTTTCGCGTGAATATTCCTTATCATTAATTCGGGCCAAGGATTGGCCCAAAGTAGTCCAAACTGGACTGGATTGGACAGCGGGTAAACTGGATGCGAGCTTGGTCCGTTTTATATGGGTGAGCGCGTGTATAGAGTGGTTTTTGGTCTTGAGAGGAATCAAGAAAACATATAAATATATTGAAAAAGAAAAGAAAAAATGCTAAACTTTCCCCTGGGGCTTCACAAGACGTATGCTAATAATAGGTACTAAGACTTAACAATAGAGAAAGGAGAATTCATTCGGCCAAGTTCAAGTAATTAAGAAAAGGTAAGTTGAGTTGGTTAACTAAAAAGATTGAATATCCAAAAAAATTATGTGATATTTTGTTGGATTAGGAATTTTTCCACGACTGAATTCACATTCAAATCAAGTATTGGAAGTAGTTGGATAACCATTTCTATTATCATAACTAGTTATGCAAATTTCCATCAAGCATGCATGATATCTACTTTTGAGTCCATCATCAAAGTTTAATTTGCGAGTAAAACGTATATATAAACATGGTTATTGTGTGCATTATGTCTTTCGCATTGTCAATAGTGGCCTTACCGTAACAGCTGCTTATCGACATTTTGCATGCAGTTTCCAGGCATCTGATCACTGGATCAATTTAGAGTTGGATGTATCTTTCTTTGTTTCGGTTGTGTTATTTGTTTTTATTGTGTGCGTTATGTCTCTTTTCAGTTGTATTTTGTATTTGATACATGCGATAGCTTGTAATATCTATTATGAAATGAAATTCTTACTCTTTCTCGAAAAAAGAAAAAAAAACAAACACACAAATCCGCGTAACCATCATATCTTTTCAGCTGTATTTTGTATTTGATACACGCGATAGCTTGTAATATCCATTATGAAATGAAATTCTTACTCTTTCTCGAAAAAAGAAAAAAGAAAAAAAACACACAAAATCCGCGTATCCATCATATTTATTGCCGGTATTATTTAGATTACATCTAAGATCATCATATAGAAATCAGCAGCAAAAACAGTACTAGATCTTGCTTGTTTTTATTGACTCTATAAGGGTGCTAGTAAGTCCATTCTTTTGGGAGAAATATCTCTGGGGAAGCATTGCGGCTTTGTGAGAGGACACAGCAGTGAGTTGATCCATCCTTGCCCTTTTTATTGTCTTTCACATTGCGATTGATGCTTTTCGAGTCATTATTTGTATCTGCATAAAACGACGACGAGTGCTTTAAAATCATAGTCAAGAGAGAAAAGCTAGAAATGGAAGATCATCGATAATGTAACGTTCGAAATGACAACGTACCTTTCGGTGGTTTGATTTGTAATCCCAGTTCAAGCACGTTGAGATTAAGAGCCTGGACTACACGGGAAGGGAGGAGAACAGGAGAGCAAGCTGCGAAAAATGGTAACAATTATTAGTAACATGTAACAAGCCCAATTTGTAACTAAACATGACAACAAAGAAAATAAATAATTAGAGTCATATACTTAATCGACAATGATATGTATACCTCTAACTCATAGTATATCTTATGGGTGTAGATTTGGTGGCCATTTCCATTTGATATGACCCTCTTAACATAATTAGGTGGTCAGCTTACGTAGCATTAATTCAGTTGATATAATTTCACAAAAATATATACGTATGACCGAGACATATCGTGTGGCGGGCTAATATGGGCTGATTAGGGGCTGTTTTGAGGGTTATTTTGAGGCTGCTCCATGGCGGCGTTGGGGCGTTTGGTTTTTTTTTTTTTTTTTGCCAATACTATATACATTAGTGGGGGGTTAGCAAGGAATTAGTTAGTTCACAGAGGGTTCAGAAGTTGTAGATAGCCTTGAACCCTAAACGCCTCTAACGATACTCGAACCCTAGCCTTTCTTGTGGGAGGACCAGGAGATAACCGCTAGGCTATACGTTTGGTTGAGGCAGCTGCAATGGGTGACCTTCAAAGTTTTTGGGTGGTGATTTGGTTGTGGCTCAAGCATTAGCATGTGAAGTTAGCTCTTTGCTAACTGTTCTTTCTAGTTGTTTTTTTCCTTTGAAAATTTTCAAGAGTATATGAGGTAAGCTGAGAATTTGCGAGTAGTCGCAGTATGAGAGTTTTGTGCACTCTCTGAAGCTCTCTCAGAATTTATGAGTAGTCGCAATATGAGAGTATTGTGCACTCTCTGAGGCTTTCTCAATGCTTTTCTTTTCTTATTGTATTAATTTCATTTTCTTATGTTTGTGGCTCCGTGATGAATGAAATTTGATAATGGGTTCTCTTCATTAGAGTCCCCCTATCTTTCATTTCCAAATGATCCATCAAATTGAACATAGAACTGCAACCGTAACTTTTTCGATTCTACACCTTTTTTGATAATTAATGGAACTTGGGGGAAAAAAAAAGTACCTGGTTTTTTCGTAGGGTGGAAATCGAAGCCGGCTCGTCGGGGGAGGAAAACTCCGGTGCCGCCTGTTCTCGGGCCAGAATCTAAGAAAAAAGCTTGCATTCCTGATCCGCCCGCTGCCCAGTTGGTGGGCTTAATTCTTGGTTTGTGATATTTTGGTTTCGAGCTACCCTTTGGTTGCTGATCCAACATCACCAATCCAATGAATAAACATGTAACAAATTCAAGTGCCGACGTTTATTCATCTTTTAATTTCTTGATTTATTATATCATAATATCAGTCATACACTTTTTATGCAAATATAACAACAAAAGTTAAAGTCAATATGGTCAATTGTTGTTAGAGAAGTTTGAACCTCTGTCAAATGCATGAAAGTACATAGTACCTACTACTGGACTACCGTCCCACTTGCCGTGCACCCACATACTTACCATGCAAATACTTATAGTTGATTAGGGTGTACGTACATATATTGCATGAACATGAACATGTATGAAAGATCGGAGGTGTACCGGTAGGAGTCCGTTTTGCGGGTATCTCTGACTCCTCAAATATTCCTGGAGGTTATAAAAAATATGACAAAATAAGTCATTGTTATTCATCAACGAAATGCAAAGAGCGCGCGGTATGACTTTAATCGGGCTCCTACGAGTAGACATAAATTTGGTTCGGGATTAGTCATTAGACTCATTACATTGAGCCCGAAAAAACCATGAATAATCATGTGTCTGTACTCTGTAGATGTATATACAGCAATGGCACAGTGCAACTGTGGGAGTCGAAAACGAAGAAAACAGAATACCTTCGGTTCGGATCCTTTTTCGATGCCAACTACGACCCCGTCTTCAGCCATCGTAAAACACTGATACTTCTTCAAGTTGAGAGAGAGAGAGAGAGTGGTTTACTTCTTGTAGAGGATGCAGAGAGTAGAGAGAGCTCAGAGAGGGATATGTCAAGTTTCCTACTTCAAACCTGCAGCATAACTATATAGATACGTATGGAGGTGGCTGAAATGTCTATATTGACCTCAAGCTTGCTTATTTCTTTATTTTTCTCAAAATAGCAGCCACAGCTTAATTTCCCATTTGACATCAGATTTTAACTTGAAGGGTAAGTCAACAACCAAGGGACATTTTAGTAATCGAAGAGGTATAAGCCCAAGCGTGGCCATGTGGATTGGTTGGGTTGGGTTCGGTAAACCCCTCTTTCCCCTTTGGTTGTTGCAGTTACTCTTCACGTAAGACTCCTCTGCTCCAAATAATACCTCCTCTTTTATTTATTATTATTCCCATTTGCATTGTCTGGGTCAGCTTAGGCGCGCCTCCATTATTCCCTTTATAAGGTCCGGTCAAAGGCATATCATCCACACAGGAACTAGGAGATTCACAATAAATTACTTTCTTGATGCCTGACCCCAAGAATCGAACCTGGTCAATTGTGTGAAAAGCAAACCCACAAACCAGCCGGATTAAGCCTCGGGGTTTATATACATATACAAGTATATCTTTTATATACCTGTATAGATAGATGGATCTTTGGTTATCAGGTAGATGAATAGGGGAGGTAGCTCCTTGTACGGTTCATAAGAGATATGAGCAGTGGCTAGTTTATCTTCTTCTTAACCACCACACCAACCCACCAACAGTTCTTGAAAAGTTCAGTTTGGTTTAGGAAAGTAAACCCCCTAAAATTAGAATCACGTACAAGACCCGTCTTGTTACACACCACGAGTTGAATACAATTATGCAGTGCTCTAGTTCCAAGTAATATTTTCACATAATACGTTCAACCAATCACGTAACGACAAATTTTAGCGGTATACCAGTAAGAATCACTTTAGCTAAGTTTTTTAGAAGAAAAGAGGTGATCCAGGCTCTATGTTGCGGGAAACTAAGCCTTTAGACATATGGATTTGCTTTCTCCTGGGTCTCGTGTAGTGGTGGAGCCAGAAATCGAAGTTGGAATAGAACTGGCCTAATTATAAAAGAAATTTTGGTTTGAAGACCTTTCCATAACTAAATCCAGTCATTCGATTTTTTTATCAGATGGTTTTGATAAATTGAAAAATTACTAATATCGAGTATTTTCGTTATCATATCATTCGACGAACGCAATAGTATTATCGTGCGCACGGTATAATTCACCATAATTTGGTGTTCTCGGAATGCAAATCGATCCAAATTTTATACTACAGTAATTTTTTAAGAATATTAAATTTAAAAAAATATATGCAAAATACACTCCAAAGTAGGAACCCGTCCATATGAGGCTATGTCCCAGCTTTAAATGAACCCTTGCTAATGAACAATAAAAGTTAGTTTCCTAAACGTGCGTATAACTGACCCAAACACCTTAGATATCGGGAAAAAAAACAGTGAATTATTATAATAACCCAATGGCCGAGAGTATCAGAGCATCCCCAACAATGCTCCTCAAACCCCTCCCATCTCTATTTTAGGGAGCCAACTCCCAAAATTCAGCTCCAAGAGACTCCCTAAACCCCTCCCTAAAATAGAAATTGATACAATGCCTCCTTAAAAACCTCTCCATTTGGGGAGGCACTGTTCACTCCCTACCCCATTTTTTATTCTCTCTCAGGCCTTGTTCTCCAATAGATTTTAGGTACATAAAATCTCACATTTTATGACACTTCAATTTCGACACATAAAATGTAAAAGTGATTTTATGAGATTCTCATAAAATCCTCCTAAAATCTATAGGAAAACCACCACATTTTATCAATTGGGAAAACAACTTCATTTTATCACCCCTCCATAAAATGTTCATTTTATGAGATTTTCATAAAATCTACCTAAAATCTATTGGAGAACAAGGCCTCGCTCACTCCCTCTCTCTGCTGTACTTTTCTTTTTTACTTTTCTTTTTTTATTCTCTCTCTCTCTCTCTCTCTCTCTCTCTCTCTCTCTCTCTCTCTCTCTCTCTCTCTCTCTCTTTTGTGTCTCTCTCCTACTTTTTCCCCATGTATCATATTTTATTAGGGGTGAGTTTCCGAATGGATTTTATCTGGATTTTATCAAAATCTGATAAAATCAAGCCTTGATTATATCCATTCGTGCAGAGAGTTGATAAAATCTTAGATTTTTTAATGCAAAAATCTAAGATTTTATCAACTCTCCTCACGAATGGATAAAATCAAAGGCATGATTTTATTAGCTTTTGATAAAATCCATTCGCAAAACTCACCGTAAAATAGGGAGGGTAATAAAGAGGATTGTTGGAGACGTAGATTGGTAAAATGAAAAATGTACATTGTTCATTACTTTTTTTAGAGAAAAATTTAGGGAGACTGTTAGGGATGCTCTCATGTAGGCCAGTCGCATGACACCGAAAGATAATAAATAGTCCAGCACAATGGGATAGGTATAGCCTTCATGCCCAAAAACTTGATCTAAAAATTTAAACAGATGCAAGAAATCATGATTTTAAGTATCTATACCCAATTACTCAAAAAATCGAACAAGTTCACACACACACACACAGAGTGGGTGCTAGGTAGGCAGTCTTGCTATCCATTTTTAACTGTCTCTCTCGAAGACTCTTCGTATATTCCATTTCTTCAAAGTCCCAACCAACAAACTGCTAGCCAACTTATATAGAAACCATAAATACAGGCTAATATGTCACAAGGCAAGTCATCCCAAAATTCAATCAAATTTCCGAAGTTTACTCTAAATTCCAGAGGTTCAAAACAAAAGGTCTACATAATGTGACATAGACACTAATAATATAACTATATGAAGAATAAAACCATGAAATAGGGGTACACACCAATGGACATACCTTATGCCATCCTTCGCGCCAAAGCTGTCATAACAGTCGGACAAGAAATAGGAGTCCGGGTTTTACTTGGCACCAAAGCTGTCATAACAGTTGGACACGAAACAGGCTTCAGGGTTTTACTTGGCAAATTGTTGGTTTCGCTAAAATGAAGTGCACACTTTCGGCTACAAGAATGACCCACTTCTGTTCTTGCAAACTTCACTTACTGGACTTTGTTCCCACAAATTTCGAATGCAGCAAATCTTACAAATAAAATCTTCCAGCCAAATTACCAAACACAGTCTATCAATAGACTCGCGACATCAAGTAGTTTCTAAACAAGGGCCAAAATTTCACTGCTCATGGAGGCCCCAAATCAGTTCATAGATGGGTTTTTTTTGGCACATGATACCACCTCAGTATATGTATGATGCAAAAAACCAATTGAGCAGTTCTTGTCATATAAAGTCAACATAACATCAAATGCAGAATCCAGCTTAACTAAAGAACACAGAATAAATTGTGAAGGCCGATAGAATCAAGTGTTCTGCTTAAGAGATACAGCTCAAAACCTCACTGACACGCATTTTACTAGTCAATTTAATAAGATTATGAGTTTCATCATCCAACTGAACCTTGTCCTTTTCCATGCGCTCGGAAACTATAAGTGGCATTTTACCGGCTTTGGCATAAGTACGAAGCAGCAAATTATAGACTTCTGTATTCACATGGCCAGCTTTTCGAAGATTAACCAACAACTGCTCTGCGCCCTCCACATTCCCTTGCTCTTCAAGGATTTTAAACACTTCTCGAATAAGTTTGTCATCAGGATCCCATTTCTTCACACTACCAACAGCTTTCTTGAAACAATCCAAAATTTTGTCCAACTGCTTTTGTTTCAAGTAACCCCATGTAAGAAGCTCCCAAGTGGTGTAACCGGGTTTGATACCTCTTTGAACCATGCGATCAAAAAAGTTTTCCGCTGTTTCCATCTGGTTTTTATTGATGTAAGCTGCAAGGAGTAGATTTGGAATCCTAGAGTCACCCGTGGGAGATACAGATTCCCACTCACTATAGAGAGTTTCCGCTTCTTCAAACTCCTTAAGTTTTAAGAGGGAAGATATCATGCAATTATACTCGGCATCATTCATTTTTCGGAAATGAGACTTCATCTTCTTCCATATCCGGCTAACCTCGTCCTTATTTCCCATGTTTGCATGCAAAGTAATAAGAGAGGAATAAGCACCACGAACTTTTCGGGAAATCCTTTTCTCCATTTCCTTCACAGTAAATGCTGCCTTTTCAAGCAGTGATTCTTTAATGTATAAGCTAGTTAATGTGCTAAATGTTACCCAATCTGGTTCTATTTTCGCCTTTTTTAGCTCGAGGAAGACCTTTTCTGCAGTTTCAACATCACTCTCTGAGGCACAAGCAGTTAGCCACAAATTGTAAGTGAACACATCAGGTGAAGTATTCGTCCTCAGCTCCTGAATCACTCCTGGAACCTCATCTAACTGCCCATTGGATATATAAAGGGACAACAAATGGTTATAAGGAAGGGGATACTTCAAGAAACCACATTCTGACATTTTACCCATAAGAGCCTTGGCTTTAGCAGATTCCTTGTTCTGGACATAGGTGTGGAGAAGTGCAGTACAGGTAGGCTGGCCTTTCAAACGATCAGGGAGATCTTCAAAATACTTTTCTGCACTGCTTAGGCCACGAACTTTCGCTATCAAGTCCAAATGCACGGCATAATCTCCTGGTTGCAACTTGATATCATCTTCTATATTCATCCATTCACATATCTGCGTCAAATAATTAAATTGAGACTATCTATTAGGTATGTAGTGAAAAGAACATCAACCTCATTTTCAATTTCCAGCCAACCAGATTTACAAAAACTAGATGACGTGATTATGCAGAACTAAGCTACCCTAAGTTTTTTCTAAATCTCCAAAACAACTTGGTATATTTGATGCGTTTTTTCTAAATCTCCAAAACAACTTGGTATATCTGATGCGTCTCAATATTTTATGCTGTGTAAGGGACAGCTCCATGGAAATTATAAGTGCTACAGACTTTAACTTCTTTATCAGAAACTCGACAATAGAAGGGGCGGGAGACCTTTCAGAAGCAACTGTTCTGATATATTACATAAACACAAGAAAACACTTCTGTGCCACAACTTACACATGCAGAGACCCTACAATGGCAGGGTTCAAGCATTGCATAACAATACTGAAAAGCGCAAAAAGGAAAGAATCCAGTGGATTGGAGCCCAGAATGGAAAACATATTCCAATTTCATCATTATGAAAGAGCTGAATAATACAGCGGTGCATTTCTTATATTCGCTCACAATTACCATACAGAAACTCTGACCAAACGGGAGAATCTCCATCAGATCCTTAGGAAGGAACATTACATTTACACATAGTTCAAAATTCAATCAGATCCTTAGGAAGGAACATTACATTTACACATAGTTCAAAATTCAATCAGATCCTTAGGAAGGAACACTACATTTTACACATGGTTCAAAATTCAAATCACCTACATTCATCAATCCTCACTTTACTTGGTTCTCTTTATCAACTCATCAAGCACCTCAAATTCCAAGTTCCTGGCTTACACTCTATTTGTTTCGGGTGGAACACATTTTTCTAATAAAATCATTTCCGCAGATAATATACTCCAGTGTTTTGGGGTAAATGGAAAACAAAAGTCACTTGAAAATGTTTTCCTTAGTCAACAGGAAATGATCCATTTAAGACGGAAAATGATTTCCAGATTATGAAGCCAGAAAATATTTTCCGAGAGACCCCGACTCTCTCTCTCTCTCTCTCTCTCTTGGGAGTTAAGTGATGAGTTGGGTAAGCAGGTATGGCTACTCTGGGGCGACCAAGGACACCCAACCAAACGATCGGAAAAATGGGAAACTGGATCAGTCACATTTCTTCTTTTCCAAAAGTGGGTCCAGTGCAAATCCCCACCACAGAAAGTCAGAGGTGACCTTATTTTTGTTGTTCGAAGTGAGTGAATTATTTCCATATACAATTCTAGTTGGAAATGCTTTAAGTGCGGAAAGCATGAAAGAATAAAATGATCAGTCCTGTGAGCACGATCATTACCTATGATAAATAACATCAGATAATGTGCAGCTAATAATGCGCGAGCAAAGAAGAACTTCTAGTAACCAAAACACAAACTCCATGGATCAGCAAAGGCATGTTCTGGACATGCCACTAGATTGAGACCTCTCTCTCTCTCTCTCCTCCCCCCAATCAGGCATTACAACTGACAAATCCCAAATTACTTGTTTCATTTGTAAAACTAGTTGGCTCTATCAGTGTTTTGTTATACTCAAGATTTCCTGTTGATCTATCACTGTTTTTGTGGGTTCTATTATCTAGTTTAATTTACATGTTTGTCGTTAAAATCGCTACACATATAAGTCTAGTCCATTTAGACTATTTTGTGATATTTGTAACTTTCGTGTCAACCAAACACTAGAAAACAATGGTGACCTTCATAAGTGGGGAAAATTAACTTATCACCAAACAAGGTGGGTGTACAACATCAGACTACTTCACGCGTTTCCAAACATGTGGCAAGCATTAAACCTCGTAGGTCAAACTTCTTTTATTCCTAGTTTGAGTGGTACTAAATAATACTCCTGCCGACTCCTTTTCTGATCAAAGCTTTAGCTGCTTCGCATATTCTAATAGGAGCTAGGGTCTTGAAACTAGGGGGTTTGGTCCCCATAAGTCCAGTCTGCATTATTACATGAGGATCTCTCCTAGGATCTCTTTGTAGCATTTGGTAGAGCATAGAGTCTGGAGACTAAGAGCAACTTGCATGACTCTTTCAGGACCAGTATTAGAGTAGTCTATGTCTTGCATGCATCATCTGGTCAACTTTTTTTCTTTTGCGCTTGAAATGAAAGTGCATGTATGGTACCCGTCATCTCCGGCGCAAGTGAGTATTGTCCCGTCACACCATACCATTATCTGTAAGGGACCTCATTACACCTATGTCGGGACTGAAGCTGAGGTCCCACCACATGTGAGTGGTGTTAGGAATCAACCTGGGCATTGTCCAATCAAGTCCTAGTTTTCAACCACTGAACCAACCCCTCATTGGTATGTGGTTAATTATTTTGGTGAAGCTGTAATTTAGTTGCTTTTCATCAAAACGATGAACTCAACTAGTGTCTGGATCAATTCAAACACATTATCTAGATAAAATTCCAGTCTTTTTTTTTGTTGGTTCTGTTATGATTCATTGGTAAAACTAGCTGGCTCTATCAGTGTTTAGTAGTACTACTCAAGACTTCATGTTGATCTATCACTGTTTTTGTTGGTTCTGTTATTTAGTTTAATTTACATGTTTGTTGTTAGAATCTCTACACATGTATGTCTAGTCCATTTAGACTATTTTGTGATATTTGTAACTTTTGTGTCAACCAAAACACTAGAAAATCTTTTCCGGAAAACATTTTCCAGTTACAACCAAAGGCCACATTCCCAAAATTTCAGTAAATTGTCCCGGTTAAAATGACACACGCATTCTAAGACCCACACTGTTATCCTCCTTTTGCTTCTGCTTACCAAAATTCAGGCAAACTCAAACTAAATTATTCTACTCCTTTCACACCTTTACTCAAAACTTGGTTTATATGAATATTAAAAACCCAAGAAAAGGAATTGCACAAACATTCAACCACTCAACCGACCATCGGGGAATCCAAACCCACATTTCTTGGGAATGGAGTGCGTGATCACCTTCGACCAATCCACCTAACAGCGTATGCTTTTGGTTCAGATATAAAGTTTCTAAGACTACTACCATCCAGAGTTAACAATTTCAATCGGCAATGGCGAATTCATATCACAAAAAATCTGCGTTCGTCTTCTTTCTAATTTTTCTATGTTATATCTAGCATGTATGTATCAAACAAATAACAATATATACCTCGAGAGCGTGTTTGTAGCGCTTATTCTTCCGTAGCTCTCGCACAATCCTATTGAGCTGGTACTTTTGAACTTTGTGCCCTTCCTCTTTCCACTTGCGTATAGTGATGACAGCGCTGCGTTTCGAGTAAACAAGGCTCATAAGGCGTTTACCCAACGTATCTCCGCCGCTAGTCTTCGCGGCGGACCGGGTCCCGTCTCCGTCCTTTAACGCCGGCTTCGACGCCGTAGCCGCCGAGAAATGGCGGGCCACGGCCAGGGCTGTGTTTCCGACGCGACGGCTCAACATTTTCGGTGTATGCTCCTCCTAGGCTGTGAATGGTGGACAATGTGACCCCAGTTAATATGGGCCCTCCGTTTTAAGATTGTAAATGGAAGCCCACTGTCTTGTAGCCCAAACGGTATCGTGGGTTGGGGCCTCAGTTTCCCCAGTTCAGTTTATAGCCAGGAAAGGCCCAATACAATTCAGAACCACTGTGAACTACATTTTGCACCCTTTAAGTATCAGTCCATTGTCACTTTGGGACTGTGGCTATCGAACTTCGATTTTTTTTCTAATTTATTCAATCAACCATTTATTTTTTGTTACACCATTTTACTTAAACCTTTTCAATTGTTGCCTATAAGTTTCTAATGAAAACAGCTCTAAAAAGTTTTGTGAATTGCTGGCATATCCTAAGTTTTGTGATATAGATTCGTCTGATTTGTCGTGTTATCTAAGTTTATTCTTTGAATCATAGCAACCATCCATTTTCTGTTTACATATGTTATTTGATTACATAGCCTAGTATCACAATTCCGATTTTAGAGATATTGACACAAATAGGATTGAAACTTCAACCGATATAGACAGAGAAAAATTAAGGTGTATAGTATGCAATCTGTCACAAAGAAACAATTGGACCATGAATCCATATTAACATTTCAAGTACCTTCATCTCAAAGATGAAGAAGTTTGTAATCCTCAATTAATCTGCAACAAAAACATATACTCCCGCTCTCACATTTTATTTGTCAATTTTTGAAAATCGTGCTAATTTTTAATTGCTTATATCTTTCATTCTATTTGGTCATTTTTTTAATGTGTCTTACTCCATCTTAAATTGCGCTATGCTTCACATCAATCACTAATTGACAAACTTTAAATTATAATGCTTAACAAAAAGCTAACACAAAATTGATGATTCTCATAGTACCGACCAACATTGCCTAACATATCCAATTGTTATTTACCCTCTCCTTCTATTTGTGTATGGCTAAGTTTCTACTATGTATTATTGCTAATTTTTTTTTGTTATTTTTGCCACTCACATTTTCACAGGCAAAAATAATGAAAGTACCACAGTAAAAACTCTCTGTTCGAAGACTGATTTCATCTTCCCGATCGACCATGTTGAATTATCCTTCCATGCAAGCCCCTCACATGGAGGTAATTAAATAATCATCCTTTTGGGGGGCATCACGTAAGTTTTCATCTAGCCCACTTTTTCGGGTTATGTTTTTCATCCTTTAAGAGTATATTGTTTCCTAACTTAATGGGATTTAACTATTTTCCTAATTTAGTGGGATTAAACCATTTTCTAATTTAGTGGAATTCAACCACGTTAATTATAGGAGATAAGAAGAAGAGAGGATTTCAAAAATTCATAATAACCGATCCTAGTGATTTTATTTCCTTTTTTAAGAATATCAAACGTTAGGGTTTATTGAAATAGTGGGGGAATAACGAAATAATCATGGCAAATATATGTCACAATATTTTTCACTGAACATGGTAAAATCACACACGACACAGTAATCATAGTAAATTCACAAACAAGCATGGTAAAATGAAATAGGGCATAATATAAAATAAACCATATCAATCGTACTATTTAAGTACAGTACTCATGGTAAAAATCTGTCCATGACATATTCCAAGTTTATTGGTTTAACAATAAACATGGTAATATTTATTGATTTAACAACTTTTATCATGGTGAAAAATATGACCACAATATCTTCCAATCATCATGTTAAAATTAGTATCAGAATAGTAAATACGGTAAATATGAAACAATTAATTAACTAGGAATATTGGGTCATGGTAAAATACATGCCCACATCTTATTTTAATTGACTATGGCAAAAATATTAAACTCGATAGACTAAACTTGGTAAACTAATCAAAAAATTCAAAGAGAGGTTTGAGGACAAGCAACACCAAGATCAAACCATAACAAATATTAAAATATTAACTAACAAGGTTCATAGTGTTTATGGTAAAAAAAAAAAACTTAATAACTTGTAAACATGGTAAAAATAATCAATCGCCACTTGATCCGAACCCCACCAAACAAATTTCAATCTCCATTTGATCCGAAACCCACCGAACAAATTGGTTAGTTCTTTGCCATTCTCAATATCAATAAATAAATAAAAAAAAGGACTGTGGCCGACAACCACCGAGGATGGTGATGATCCACGGTGTTGGATGATGTCTGGTGGGACGATTCTGAGATCAGTGTGGGACGATTCCGAGGATGTTGGTGGTTGCATGACTATTGAGACGATGATGAATGATGGTGGTTGTCATTGCGGTGGCTCGAGATTCGGACGAAGAGCTGCTAGAAAGGGGCTGATGTGGATGGGTGGCAGTGCGGCTCGAGATGGGCTGACCTCAATGGGTGGAGGACGGCGTGGCGGTCGCTACCAAATTGAATGACAACGAAAGCAATTTGGGAGGATTTTTAGTTTCCATTCCTTATATGTGTGGAACAGAATTTATGGGATTTTGATTCCTTTTTCAGTTTCCCTTCCTCATACGTGTGGAACATAATTTATGGGATTTTGATTCCTCTTAAATCCCTAAAATTATGTATGGGACCTCTAAATTTGTAAAATCATCCTAAAATTCATCCTAATTTCCCTGCTCCTATATATATACAGAAATCTTCTATTCAAGGATCCTTGACTTTGCTTAAAGTCAAGACCTCACCTTTCCCGATTGAATTTTGATGATCCGAACTGTCCAATGTGTTTTTAAGGGTCTCCGCAAGGAATCATAAAAAAAAATGGTCGGGAAGGGCTTGATCCGAGCGGTTTTTGATTAAAAAAAACTATATATGTACAGTTTTATCAAGAACTGCTCGGATCAAGCCCTTCCCGGTCATTTTTTTTTATGATTCTTCGCGGGAACCCTTAAAAACACATTCTAAACACATTGAACGATTTGAATCATCAAAATTCCAGCGGGAAAAGTGAGATCCATATTAAGCAGTTTAAGGAATCCCTGACTAGAAGCCACACACGCATATATATATATATATATATATATATGAAATAATGGGCAATAATGAGTTTATTTAAATTTCGGGTTGAAAAGATAACTCCAAAAAGGAGACGGAATGACAACATAAATCCAAGTGAATTGAAAGATGATTATTTAAGTGCTCCTACATCATAAGGAAAGAAAATTATCTTATGATGATGGTGTACAATTCAATAAGTGGGTGCACTATACGTACTTCGTGCGTTTCCAAATATGTGGCAACCGTTAAACCTGGTACTATTCTTAGTGGTACTACGGCCAGATTTGGCTAAATTCAAAAAACTAGTTTTTTGGTTTTTTTTGTTTTATTCTTATTAAAAAAAAATTGCATTTTTTAGTTTTCGGTCGATTTTTTGTGGTTTCTTAGCTTGTCTCAACGAGAGAAATCTAAAAAGTATAAAATTGTTAGCCAAACTTAAAGTTTTGTGAATAAAGACGAAGAGTTTGGCTTATAATTTTATACTTTAGATTTCTCTCGTCGAGATAAGCCAAGAAACTACAAAAATTCGACCGAAAACTAAAAAATGCAAATTTTTTTTAACAAGGACAAAACAACAAAAAAAATTCAAAAAACCAGTTTTTGGGTTTGAGCCAAATGAGGCCTACTTCTAGAGTCCTGCCGACTCCTTGTCGGATCAAAGCTTTTGCTGCTTCGCATATTCTAATACTAGGAGCTAGCTAATGGGGTCTTGAAACTAGGGGGGTTGGTGTTGGTCCCCATGAGTCCACTCTGCATTATTACTACATGAGGATCTCTCCTAGGATCTGTTTGTAGCATTTGGTAGAGCATAGAGTCAAGAGCAATTTGCATCATCTCATGAATCAACTTTTCTTTTTCTTTTTTCTTTTTTGCGCTTCAAATGAAAGTGAATGTATGGTACCCGCCACCTCCGGTAGTGAGCGAGTATTGTCCCGTCACCTTACCATTATCTGTAAGAGACCTCATCACACATGTGTGGGTCTCACCACGTGTGAGTGGTGTTAGGAGTCAACCTGGAGATTGTCCAATCAAGTCCAAGTTTTTAACCACTAAACCAAACCCTCGTTAATATGTGAATTTTTTTTTTTTTTTTATGTTGGTGAAGCTGTAATTTAGTTGCTTTTCATCAAAATGACGAAAAAGTAACATCATAAAATCAACAAGAATCAAATTTGAACCAAGAATTATATGCTTATGCTTTAAAATTTTCTCTCCCTTGTTCTTAAAGTTATTTCAATTCTTTTGTTGTGTACCAATGATGGTATTTGAAAGACTAATTAAGGTTTTATTCTCTCCTCTCTTTTTTTCGTCTATCTAATTTGTAATCCTTTTAAATTCATTATTTGTATTGGTTTATCTTACTGGCAAAAAAATATTGGCTCCGCAATTAGTTCTGTTTTTGCATATAGCCCTATAGGCTTCCCAAAACCTAGATTTCTCCTTAATTATTAACTTTTGACACGAGGAGAGAAAAATGAGTTGAATGTTGAAAGTTTAAATAAAGTTCCCATCCGGTTCACTTCCATCACTACCAAGAAGAAACTCCTCTATCTCACTCTCTCATAGTACTCTAGTAAGGTTTGGCTGATTTCATTTCTCATTCAATTTCAAAGGAAAATATACAAAGTCATATGCAGTTTTCAAAGGAGGAGGAAGCAATCATGGCACACACTAAAACTACTTCTTTTACTTCTATTTTTTGGTTCGACCGTCAGGGTGTCCCGGTTATTCGGACCTCAATTGATACCCTCCCAAATTCGGTTAAAGACAAGTCATCCGTTCCGGGGTTAGAAGATTCATAAAAGATTTTTTTTCTTGATGCCTGGCCCGAAAAGGTTACCAAATTTTGAATTTATCAGGTCTTAGTTTACAGCTCAAAAACCCACTATTATTTGGGTTGTTAGGAAATATATATACATGGATCAGATGGCTGTAATAGTCATTTGAAAAAGAAAGAGCATTAATTTGACAAGGTTGGAGAAATTTAGGTGGTTGGAGCCGCGGCAGAGATAGTGATGGCATGATGCGTGCATTAAGGCGGCCGGACCACCGTCTAAGCCATCCTTGTCTACCGACTAGGTTTCCTCTCTATGAGTGCGGTCCGCCCTTCTTGACGACTAAGTACTAACTACTCTCTCCGTTCCTAAATAAGAGCCTCATTTTCTCTTTTTTACTATTTTTCAAATCAAAAGATGAAATACTTCCGTGTATCATTTTTTGAATTTTTTCGCACTGAATTAAAGTACTCATCGAGTATTTTAATTCGGTGCGAAAAAATTCGAAAAATGATACACGGAAGTACTTCATTTTTTTATTTGAAAAATAACACGACTTTTCGTAGTAGACTATTAATTTGGAACGGAGAGAGTAACATTTTAGACCTTCGTCATGCATGCGTGTGTTGCATTACTTTTTCGAGGAGTAGAGCCCAGAGAAATTTTTTCCGGAAATATCCAGGAAAGAAAAACGAAGGCTCCAAATCCCCAAAAAGAAAATGTCCGAAAATGTGAATCTAGACCCTTCATTTCTCTTTCTTGTACATTTCGGAGAAAGTTTTCCTGTATCCTAACTTTTCCTTCCTTTTCTAAGACCATGTACTAAAATGCCATCCACACAATGATTCATGAGAAGATAGCTGCATTTGCCCGTGCTCTTCCATTTACCAATATCCAACTCGAATTAATGTTTAATTTTGCGGAAATAATTAAAATTAAGTTCCGAAAACAGAGCCGCCAAATGATTGAAGTGGCAACCTAAGGTAAGATCGTTCTCACACAAAGTGAATAGTCGGCGTAACTATAAAACAATTTCACTGATAATACAATCTGAATTACAGATTTCCGTTCAGTCCGGTTAATGTTTGCTTAAAATAGATTCGCCGCCTATTCACTTCAATCATTTGGTAGCTCAGTTCTCGGAACTTAATTTTAATTATTTCCGCAAAATTAAACATTAACTCTCAAGTTGGATATCGGTAAATGGAAGAGCACCGACAAATGCAGTTATCCATGAATCATTAGATATCGTTCGGTAGATGGTCTGTACCCATTGCATCAGTACCTTTAACTTTTTCGCTTTCCTTCTCTTTTATAAGCAAGAATGTTACCCACTTTCTTGTCATGGCCCATGTTGCCAAATTCCAAGTTACCCAACCAAAAAAAAAAAAAAAAAAGGTGGACCACTACATATCTTAGGTACCTTTTTTTTTTGGTTGGCCGTTATAAATATCTGGACCAACTTGCGCACATCTCGACTTGTTTCCTTCCCGATCTGATCAAAGTCAAGTCATTCACACTGTGAATGGCGGAATTTACAAAAGAGACTCTTGCGGTTTGAGAGACTGCCAAGTTTCGAAGTCAGAATATTTGAGTTTACAGCTTATCTCTATTACCACTGAAGCTACCCCTTGAGGTTAAGTTACCCTTTTTAAATATGGGGATGCTGTTCATTCCCAGTGGATAGCCTGTATCCCAGTGAATTTACTCGCAGAGGGGAAAACAATCTGAAAAGGAAAGACAGAGAAGGCTCATTGTGTGTAAATTAATGCTAGTGATCTTTAATAGAATACCACAAGAAGGAGTGAATATTAAATTTCAGACTTGAACACAATTGTTTTTCCCAATTTGGTGGGACAATTTTAAGTGTAACTTTACAATTTATAACGCACGTGTGACATTGCATGTTAACTTATTATTCCTATTATTAGTACTGGACCCCACAAAATTACGTAGTTGAGAGGGCTCCGTGTTGGAGCACAATGTGTGGATATACGTACCTCAACACTATTGAATAATTTTTCCTTGCCCTAAACCTTCTTATCCAAGATTTAATTACTCAACAACATGCCCATCAACCTGGTCATTTTACCTAAGTTATCTCATGACCGCAGATCGTACTATCTGCATGGAATTGAAGAACTATCTTCTTACCCAAAAAAAAAAAAAAAAAATTTACTATATGAACTCTTTTATAGAATGATGTGAAGGCGAAAAATGTTGATATTTTAGTTTAGTTAGATTACTACAAGGGTCTCGATGTTGTTTATCGGAAAATAATTCATCACACAAATTATGAGTATACAGGGGGGAAGACCGCGCGAGCAAGCATATATGAATAATTAACCATAATAACTACCATTCACTTAACACCACAGTTCATGACAAATGAGACATGAGAGAACCTAAAACACTACTGGTGGATCGGAATCGGGAGGGCGTGTAGTGAGAGAACTCACTACTCGCGTGTAGTAGATGAGTAGCAAGAGAGACAGATTTCCAATTCCTTTAGCTGCTTAGCAGAGAGCTTTAAGAAATGGCCCCCAACTTGACATCCTTTCTTGCCCACCACCTTCCTTGCACCTGCTTGGCCTTTGAATCTCTCCAATCCCACTTTCACCCTCAACTTTCCCACTATTCCCTCTTATGCCCTCAGCCCCCATATCACCATCATCATCAACACCATCAACATCTTCACCATAATACCCAAAAGCTCTACTCTCACCTTCATCAACTTCCTCATTGTTCTCATAATCCATAGAATCATTATTTTTCACCAAACAAAGCCTAAGCCGGCCATCAACTCGATCGGCTTGAAAATAACCGTCGGAAGCAGCAAACTTAACGGCTTTTATAACTAACCGGCCTCCTTCCCTATGGAGCCTCACTCGAACACTGTCCGAGCCACTTATCGTAGTCAGGGGAGGGGGAAAACTACGGCTAGGAATTGGTTTCCTAGTGAATTCTTTTCCTCGTGAGTGAGAACTCTCAATTTTCGACGAAAGAGGAGAGTATTCGTCACTGCTTTCGCTAATGTCGCTACCCGTTTCGCTTCCTAGGCTCTCTGTGCACATTTCCAGGCTTTTCATGCTCAATGTGGAAGCAAAGTGCTTGGTAAGGGGGTGGACATAGATTTTCTCATTTTCTAACGATTCTTTGGAATTGTGGGAATTATTGGTTAGTGATTGTACGAAGCTCCACGTATCGGAATTCCGGCTATTGTTTTCTTTCTCGGTGTGAGAATTATCTCGGTGTTCTTGTCGATGTCGTGGAAAGGATTCGGAGGGATTTGATTTGGGTGGTGTCGATTTGAGTTTCGAAACATGTGGTTCTATGAGCCACCGATCGAGGCAGGGTTGAGGCATTTGACACAAAGTGGAGGACATCTTGTTATCAATGAATATTTAGGGAAGGAAACAGGGCAAAAACAGAGCAGAAACACGGCAAAAGCAAAGCAGAAACAGGGAAAAAACAGAGGATATGAGACTATATTCTTAAACCCAAGAATATTGAAGTAAGGGAATTGAGATGGTTGGTTAGAACAAGAGGGACAGAGAGAGAGAGAGAGAGAGAGAGAGAGGTAGAGGTGGGAGAGAAGTGACAGGGTTGGGGTGAATTTATAGGTGCAAAAAGTAGCCTCTCATGTGAATTTATAGGTGAATTTTTAGGTTGTCCAAGTCAGCTTACGCACACCTCGATTATTTCCTTCCCTATCTGATCAAAGGCAGGCTGTCCATGCCGGGATTACGAGATTCACGAGAGATTACTCTCATGTGGCCTAACCCCAATAGGTTGACAAGTTTAGGATGTCTGAGTTTATAGCTCATCTATGTTGCCACTTGAACTATCCTTTGAGTCAGTGATCTAATATTGTTGATATTAGGAATATAGAGTATTTTTTAGTGTCCGAGCTAACTTACACGCATATGGACTAAGCCATCCACTTTGGGACAAGAAAAGCTCTTGCGGCCAGACCCAAGAGGTTAGTAGTTTCAAACTCAAAATGTCTGAGTTTATAGTTCATCACTATTACGACTTGAGCTATCTCTCAGAGTAGAGGTTTTTTTACTTTTTTTAATACACCTTCACACACTATATTCTCACACATTTTAATGCAATTTTTTAACTTAACAATAACCTAGTGAGCTGTTTTAGCTTCTTTTGTTTAAAAAAAAGAAAAAAGAAAAAAGTGGAGGACTTGAATGTGTCGGTTAAAAGATTGGGTTCAACTTAATGATA
Source organism: Vaccinium vitis-idaea (assembly GCA_963854785.1). Taxonomy (NCBI): domain Eukaryota; kingdom Viridiplantae; phylum Streptophyta; class Magnoliopsida; order Ericales; family Ericaceae; genus Vaccinium; species Vaccinium vitis-idaea. The sequence continues at coordinate 38,107,616 of OY978223.1, forward strand.
AAAAAAAAAAAAAATGTGTAGGTTAGGAATATATTCATTTGCTTGCCAATTTTTGTGACCAAACTAGTGACAAGAATGAACATCAAGCTTTACATGACCACACCTTTTCATGCAAAAGCCACCAAAATAGTGACAAGAAAGAAGATATTTATTTACCGACCAAAAAAAACAAAAAAAAAGGGGAAGAGAGAAGATATTTTATGCTTAGGTGGCATTGCATTGCTTCTCCCAACTATTTGGAGGTTTGTGTAGTGTTTGATTTATTTCGAATCAGTTTGGTTTTGTTCAGTTTGGGTTTTGAGCGAGGGTTTTGGAGGTAATGAGTAGAGAGAGAAAAAAAAAAATTATTAGGGACCATGCAGGGTGAATCTCAAGACCCAAACCGAACAAGGTGTTTGGTAACGTAAATTAGACTTCTTTAGGTTTTTACGAAACGTTTGGGTCAACGAAATCAATGTATGAATGAAAATTCGGAGGTTGACATTGTTCATCTTTTTCTAGCACTAAGCTAAAAATTTAAACTACCACCACTATGGTTCATCTTTCTCCAATACTCAGCTAAAACTCTAATCATACTCCCTCCGTTCCAAAATGATAGTCCATTTTGGGATTGTGTGTTATTTTCAACAACTTATATCTTTTAGTTTGTAATTTTTTTTTATGATTTTGTATAGTAGAACTAATTAAGATCTATCAAACAAAATTCATAATGCATATTTTTTTAGATTCACATTAAAAAGTATAAAACGTTGAAAATGGTACACAGTCCCAAAAGGGACTATTATTTTGGGACAAAGGGAGTACAATATAGGTGTGCATGCATAAATAGATCGCGAGTCTAAGCATGAAATCGTCTTTCAAAAACGTTCCAAACTACTGAAATTAGAAAAAGTAAGTGCAGAACAAGACTTGAGAGTGGCAGCGGAGGATATTTCCGAAGAATTGGGTGACCATGGCCAAAACACATAATCCCTTTTTAGAAATGTCTCTTAGATATTTCCAAAGAATTGGGTGACCATGGCCAAAACACATAATCCCTTTTTAGAAATGTCTCTTAGATATTTCCAAAGAATTGGGTGACCAAATCCAAAACACACAATCCTTTTTCAGAAATGTCTCTTCCTTTTCTTCTCATTGCTCCTCGTTCCCTAGTGTACCTTGTACATTACTTGGAAATTGCATTTAACTAATAATGGCAAAAACTAGGAAGATAAGTAATGATTACATTAACTGTGAAAATACTACCTCTGTCTCTTTTAGAGATTCCAGCTTCTTAAAATAACATCATTATTACACTTGTCATAACTTTATTTTCTCATTTTACCCCTCACAACATAATCATTGCCTTTTCTATTACTAGTAGTTAATTTCAAAAGTAAAGGGCAAAAAAGTAAACTCTTCAACTTTTGCCCATTACTTTTGAATAGGGACAATATTTTTGGGTCAACAAAAAGGGAATGGGGGACCCTAGTGTGTGTTCCCAGGTATGCGGCATTCGAGTCTTCAAATGTGTTTTTAACGGTATTGATTTCATCTCGGCATTTTTCAGATCCGACCCGTCCATTGTCAAGATGAAATCCGAGCCATTGAAAGCCGAGATCAACGACTCGGATGCGCACATCAGGATCGTACGTCCAATCCTTTTAAATTTTTTTAGGAGTAGATTCGTCCTATTATCATGGGTATCAAAGTATGTTAGATTAATTCAATAAATTCAATTATTATGCTGGCATTTGCTGCATGCATTTCCATTTAGAGCCAAAGAAATCAATACCTCTCTGCTTTTGAGCCATAGGCTTCCTTAATGGTCGATCCTTGTGAGTCAGCAGAGAAAACAAAAGCTACACCCAGTTCTGTTATATCAACACTTGTAAAGAGGGCTCCCATCTAGAAGTTGTTCTAAATTAATTAGAGTTAATTTATAAAATTTAAAATTCTGTTTTAGTGGAATAAAGGGAGAGATTGTATTCCACTAACCCAAAACATTTTCTTTTTCGGCTCGGCTCGTCCACACACCCACCTCTTCGATGAGGTTTGATCAAAAATAAAATCCATCTTGCGATAACGAGAGAATTTTAGGGTCCGTTTATTTGAAAGGACTTATAATGTTGTGATTAATAAGACCGTGTCCCCTATGATATTGGTGTATTCTGTTATTACCGGGATAGCAATTATTAAATCCGAGGAGGAACATTTGATTCTTCGCACAAACATTTGCAAGTGGTGGCTTAGCTCATATGGTAGAGCTCTTGAATGCCCCACACTGCATCCGGGATTGAGTCACATTCCCTACCCCATGTAATAGATTTGGAATAACGAATGACAAAAAAAAAAAAAGGCACAGGCATTTTAACCAAATACGGATAATATAATAGTCTTCTTGAATACATGGTCTAATTAGATAATACTCCTTTCTTGAAGCACAAATGCTCAAAAAAGATTTCAGGAGGCAATATTAAGTCAGCAAGGGAACAATCAGGTCAATAGGCGATCTGATTTGGGCTTCATTTAACTTGGGCCCCTTTTTCTCTGATATAGTCCAACCCAAAAAATTTAAACTTCAGGCTTGCTGTAAGTCCAAAAAGGAAAATTTGTGCGTAGTGAACTCCCTCGGTCGTCCAATTGGCAGCCGACTATCCCGATAAATTGGGGTAAAATTAAATGTAAAAATATTTTTTTACAATGTAAGATGATCCGGACCACTGGTCGCTGATCGGACAGTCGAAGGAGCTCCTACACGCGTGCAGTGAACCCTTTCACTATAGGGCCCCCGTTGAGCAATATTTTGTGGACCCAAGCCGCTTTTGCTCTTGTAAGAGCATCTCCACTCTTGGAGCAAATCCTTCACCAAATTTAAATTTGAGTAAAAATGATCAAAAATCCCACTCCACCCCCTTCACCAAATCCATCACCAAATTTGCTCAACACCAAATTTGCTCAAATTTTTCACAAAATTTGATCAACACCAAATCTTTCACCAAATATTCAAACGGCTCTATTTGTTCCAAATAGGCAACGACTCAACACCAAATTTGCAGAGGGCAACGGATGAAAAGGAATTGACAAAATGAAAAAAAAAAACGAAAAAAAACTGTTTTTGACAAAATGGCGGGAAAGTTTTGGGGCCAAAATGAACAAAAAAAAACAGTTTTTGACAAAATTTTAACTAGAATTTGGTTAAAAAGGTGGTTTTCCATTGGAAGGGGTGTTATCAAATCAAGTTTTTGACCAAATTTTTACTCAAATTTGAGTAAAAATTTGGTGTATGAGTGGAGATGCTCTAAGCTATGGAGAATAGTTCACTTAAAGGGTATGCTCAGTTTGCTTTGAGAACAAAAGTAGTGATACCCTTCCTGTTTAGATTGTGTTCCCTTGATTGGAAGATGGAAATAATACTCCCTCCGTCCCATAAAGTTTGCTCCCTACGAAACTACGTGCAATTTTCAAACTAAAAAATAATGTATTTACCAAAATAATTTTTGAATTTTTTTTGCACCGTATAAAAGTTCTTGATGAGATCTATCAAACAAGATCCATATTGACTAAAAAAATTATTTTCGTAAGCACATTATTTTTTAGCTTGAAAATTGCAGTTTCGTAGGGACCAAACTTTATGGGACGGAGGGAGTATGAAAGAGAATTCTACTAATGTATTAAAAGTGAAAGGAAAATGCTAATTAGGCACACGTTAACGCCCCGTTTGGCGACCGGAGATGATTTTGGGTGGATTTGTAATGAGGGTGGATTTGAAGGTGAATTTGTAATGAGGGTGGCCCCACCTCATAAGAAGGGTGGATTTGTTAGTTAGGTGTTTTGATGATATTTTGAGAAGGGGGATTTGGAGAGTGGATAAGAGGAAAAATGACTGAATTGCCCCCAATTCATTAATTTAATTGACAATATGGTGTAATTTCATTATAATTAAAATAAATACATAATAAATACATAATACTTAGAATAAATACACAATAATTACATAAATATATTAAAAGTGTATTACATATTTATAAAATAATAATTATGAAAAAAATTCAAAAAAAAATAAATCAGAAAGTTAATTTTTTTCAAATTAAAAGACAATTTAAATTTGTATTATAAAGTTAGGGGGTGGGGGATAATAAGTAGTGTATTATAAATGTGGGGTAAATGTGTAGTATTACAAAATTAGGAGGTCTTAAATGTTTTATATATATATAGAAGAGGGCAATTTACATCATCTTCCTCCCCATTTCGATCAGATCAAAGTAGAGAGACCACCCATTTTGGATCAGCGACGGCGACGGCTTCGGGCCGACGGGCTCCTCCTCCTCCTCCCTCACGTCTCCACCGGCAAGCCGCCACCACCTCCGACGATGGTTTTTCCCCTCTCAGGCCAAAAAAAAATTTAGATCTAAACCCATGGTTGCTCCGACGACGATGGTAATCTCTCCGGCAAAGAAGATGGTTGCTCCGACCATGGTAATTACTCTTGTTTTAGCTTTTTTTTTGTTCAAAACCCTCCAAATCACCCGGATTTGGAGGGGTAAAATAGGTAGAAAATCCCCCAAATACACCCTTGTTAGCCAACGACAGGGTCAGGGCTGTCGTTGGCAAATCCGGGTGAAGCCGAATTTGCACTCCAAACAGTGAAAATAGTCCGGGTGGAGTTGGGGACGAAATTTGTGCGCCAAACGCCGGCTAGAGGTGGGCCCTGGATTACAAATCCGGGGCTGAGCCAAATCCGGGTGCAAATCCGGTCGCCAAACAGGGCGTAAGGTTGGAAAAGTATATTGAAATGTGTGAAAAGTGTATAGAGATATGTGAAAGTGTATTGAAAAGTGTAAAATGTGTATTGGAGTGTGTTGTTTTTGTTTGTTTATATGTTGCTTATTGTGTGCCTAATAGGCACACGTTAGCAAAACCCAAAGTGAAAACCATTTTCTTTTATTTTCTTTTTAGAGAGAGAAATAGCAAGAAGTTCAATATATGAGTAACAGTTTTCAGGAAATAAATAAAACAACTAACATAGCTACAAAGGAATACAAAAATCAGTATTGGATCTTTGCAAAAGGTGTTGATCTCATGTAACTGGATGCATCCTGAAAATTGACAGAGCCTACTTTACATAGTAATGAGCATACTGAACGTCCTTGCGCTGAACCTTCAAGATCCTATGAGAAAGAGAGCTTGAAAATCTTTTTATTGAGGTTGCGCGTAACAAAAAAGTATCGGTGTGATGGCCCAGTTGAATTAGTTTACTTCATTCTTGCTCTTGTTTCCTTTCTCCCCCCAAATCTTTCCTCTTTCTCTTTATTTATCCCTTTTAAGTTCAAAATCAGACATCCCAATCTACACAATCTACACTTTTGGCCCAAAAACTTGAAACAAATAACATATGAGTCCCTGGCTGCATGCAGCACTTCAGAAATCCTTTTCCACCTCATGCTGTTGTTCTTCATCATAAAATTCATCAACAGAGTTGCACAATTCCCACTTTTGGCCCAAAAACTTGAAACAAATAACATATGAGTCCCTGGCTGCATGCAGCACTTCAGAAATCCTCTTCCACCTCATGCTGTTGTTCTTCATCATAAAATTCATCAACAGAGTTGCACAGTTCCAAAAAATCACTTTGTGGCAACCGCAGAACCTCGGTACCGTCTCCTCCTTCCCTCTCCCTCTCCTCCTCCTCCTTTTCCGGTATCGCTGGCGGTGGGGACGAAAAGTCCAAGCACATTCCCCTTACTACATGCTCATAGGATGGAGTAGGAGAGAGATCTTGGGAAGTGAGTTGGTGGTACTCCACAAGCTGGTGAAGGCATTGGTTTTCCCTTGTCAAATTTGCATTCTCATTGGCTAATCTTGATTTCTCAAATAGCAGTGCCTCCAGCTGAAGCCTCACCTGCCCAAATATGCAAAAATTCCACAAGTCTAAGAATTTGAATTCTCCACTGTTAAAAAGAGAGAAATGGTGAGAAAAGATGAGAAATGAAGAAAACAAATGAATCCTTGTTGGTCCATTTTGTTTCTGACCAAATCATATTAAAGTTCCTTTTTTTTTTCTTTTAACTTGCTCACAATCCAAGGGCTTACAAATGACGAATGAATCGAAATCGAGAGAGCAATTGATTACCAGATCATCTTCCTCGGGTCTAATGCCTTTGGAAAACCCATCGCGGAGCCTTCTATTTTCCTCCTCAAGAATAGCACACCGTTCTTGCGCGAAACAAAGATCAGATTTGATCGATTTCAGTTCTCGTGCAAGCGAATTTGCTTTTGTTGCCATGGAGATTGCAAGCTGCAATTGACGAACATAAACAGTACCGATTACCAACACATAACTCACTAATAGTACTACTACTCCTAATCAGTTGTTAAAATGGTGAGAATTCTAACATTTTTTGCTTTGTTGAGCTTCCCATCTTCTTTTGGGCTTTTCTTCTCATTATTCTCATGAAGTGAATCATCTCCTTGTTCTTCAAACTTCCTCTTCACTCCTCTTTTGTCTTCATCACTCTCCTCTTCTTCTTCTTCGCTCTTTTCGGGTTCTTTTTCATTACTTTTGGCCTTTTCCATTGCACTCTGATATATTTCAGTCAATGTGGGAGGCCTTGATAGATCTCTTGCTCCCTTAAAAATAAAAAAACAATAGAAAACAGTGCTTAGCACAAAGACGGACGCAAAATTTGAATGAAGGTTGGGCGAACATTATAACCTTTGTGGAAGACGGTTTCAATTATGCCAATTCAAAATGCAAAGATACTACCTAAAATAACATACTATATGGAATTCATAGTTTTAAATATAGGCATAACAGCTTTTGGGTTGTCCGATATTGTTACACCCTGCTATATTGGTGAGAGTAAAAATCGCATGCGACCAGTTCCCGTTACGTATCGGCTCTGTATTTAATTTACGGACCGGTTCATGACTGATACTCGACTGTTACGGGTTATTTAAGCAATTGAAAATTATTTTTGCAAAAAAATAAAAATTTATAAAAATTCCCGACTGCTATAACCAATTCCCGACCGTTACACTCAAACTGTTACCGTTACGCATCGCGAAACTGATATTTAAAACATTGATATGGATACAATATTGCACATACATAGCTGTTCTAAAACAAAAATAACAGATGCTAGTGTTACATTTCTATATACAAATTGTGTTCGACGCTCCTTTCATAATGTACAAATTGAAAAAGAATTTGGAAGAGTTGGTGTGAGAGTATAAGAAAATAAACGTTAGGCCGGGGAACTTATAGGGAGAAAGAGAAGCCCTTTATGTGTTTAATTACCTGAAGAGCATTGTCCAGATTATTAGATAGCTGAGACAGAGAATGGGCAACAGAGTCAAACCCTCTGAGCAAAAGCAACGAATCCTCCTTCATCCGCTTCACGCGATCAGATTCTCCGGCACTCTACAAACAATTCCAACACAAACCCATTAGTCCATTCTCAAAAAACAAAAGAAAAATCCGGATCGAGTGAGAGCGAGAGCGAGAGGGCGCCCACCAATTTAGCAGGGAAAGACTGATCATCAATAGGCTTGCGATTCTCCAACAGGGTGCCGATCCTGCTATGCAGCGCGCTCCAGAAGCGCTTATCCGATGTAGGACTGAACATGGGAGACGAATTCGTCCAGCTCGTCGATACCTATGATGGAATTCAAAAGTTAGTAAACGATCAGATAAAAAGGCCTGAATTTTCCCATTGTTAAAGGAAAAGAAAAAAAAAGGCCTGAATTTTGGCAAACCTTGTTGAGGCTTTCAGGTGTTGATGATGATGATTCCTCCACTGATACTGCCATGAGAGATTTATTAGTGAGAGAGAAAAAGCCTCAGGGAGCGGAGGAAAAAGGAGGTAACGGCTAGTTTTGTGGAGCTTTCTTTTGTAGGGGGGTTATTATTAAATAGATGCGCGCCGATGTTGCCAACGTTATAATTTTGTCTCAAGTCCAAAAGTGGGACTTTACTAACGCTTTTAATGATGTGACTTTCCTTTCTTTATTTTTTATTTTTTATTACAGTGTTGGAGTATTATACAATGTACTTTACGCTTGAGGAAATAATTGGAGTGCAATTTTATTCATACTCGGCGAGGGTGTCCTTATTCTGTGTTTCTTTCTGTTCAACGAAACCATTTAATTTTTCTAGATTCAGTTTTTAGGGGACCCTTGAACAAAATCCGCTCAATTGAATATATCAATAACTGCTTCATCTAAGAGTTTATTAATTTTCTTTAAAATTCTTGACTAGAAATTTGAACTTGTATATCAAATGCTTACAAGTATTCGATTAATCAAAATTTTTGCATAACCACCAAATAAATGAGTTGGAACAAAATGAACGGTTTTGATTATTGTAGTGATACACAGAATAATCAAACCTTCGCGAGAGTGAACAAATTAGTAAAAGTGAGGGCGAATAAAAATTGCTCTCAAATGATTGGCATTAGATACTGTGGGACGCAGCACCGATACATTCCTGTCACTTGCATTGCCATCCTAAATGAGGAAAAAAATGAGTCAGTGGCGCACGAATCCTGTTGAGTGTTGATCACCCTTCGTTTCAAGATTTTCATCTCATTTTCCTTTCGGATTGTTTAAATATTCCACTCAAGTATAATCCGGCATGTGTTCAGGAAAGTTGATGTTTTTTTTTTTTTTGTTATTAGGAGAACGTAATTTCATTCATTTAAGTCATCCCGCACATACAAGATTTCTATCCGAATACAAGAAAAAAGAACTCTAACCAAATCCTCCAATTCTGGTGATAAATATGAAACACGTGAAGGAAAAATTAATGTCATGATCCGACACGCCCGTTCTGCAATTACTAATTTAAGCAGAAATAGTTTTAGCGTGCTTAAGTCAACAAGCTTAAACAAACTTGTTTCACGGTTTAAGATTGGTTACCGACTTAAGAAAAATTATGACTACAATGCTAATGTAAAATGCAACCCAACAATACCAATCGCATTGTAATTGTCCGATAACAACATGGTACGCGTACGAGCATAGCGACCCATTACGTACGGCACATTAAAAAATTTAGGTACCCATTACGTACGACACATTAAAAAATTTAGGTAGATACACTGACTATTTCCACTAGAAAACCTTACTACACATCACCACAATATTGCAGTACTTGCGCCAAATAAAGTGCAATCCAATAGTACGGATACAAAATGTACTTTCCCAATTTCGCATCACAAACAATTTCACCCCAAGTCGTGTAATTACCCATCAGATGGAGCTGATAAGCTCAAATAACTCTCATGGGCAATTTGGACATTTGACACTCCAAATTATACTTCCTACACAAGTTAAAGTCAGGAACAAGCTGATTTAAAAGTGCGTTTTTTTATTGTGGAGCAAATTGGCTTAACACATCTTTTCGAAGCTTAAGTCAAGGATTGCGGAACAGGCTCAAAACTCTCTCCATATGGACAATAGACATTCGACAAAAGTGGGGCTTGAAATCAAGACATTGATTTCACTAAGGGTAGCCGAGATCCTTATTAGAGATTACAAATGAAGCATCGATGGGAATCCAACTCTAAGGACCAGCTATCCATACGCCAACGCCGACCAACTCATGACACGAGAAAACGAAACGCTTGTAAAAAAAAAACTAGCGGGCCTTCGCTTGCCACGAGCCTTTGCTATACAAGCATGAATGCCACTCTAGCGAACTCCCGCTCTCACCGCAGGCAATGGGTGCAGGAAATCAAAGTCGACGAAACTGACGACCCACGCAACTACAGCGGGCGGATACCGCTCCAAGGATCAAATCACACAGAACCAACAAACTAAAATCTTAAAAATTATTAACCCACCACCAAACACCCATAAGATATAGAGAGACCAGACTGGTACAAAGACGCCGAGCTGAGAAGACCATTCGGAAAGAAAACCGAGCAATTAATTTTTTTAATTTGATTTTGTCATACCATATAAATCAACGGGGTTTATAGAAACATTAGTACTATATTAATAACCTTCAAAATCTCTACATTGGTTCGAACCATACCTCCGCTTGGAAGCCAAGGATACAATCAATGAAATAGGCGATTCACATGTAGAAGAAAAACTTGCATGCGGATAGGGTACCGCCATATGGTACCTGTCGCCACATCCGAGCCATCCAAACATGTCCTGGATGGCCCAAATTTGTGGGAGTAAATTTGCCTCCAAAATTTTAAAAATGTCACCCTTAAATTTGAGTCGTCCAAAACATGTTTGGGATCCTCATTTTCAGCTTTTCATTTTCATCTTTTTGGCTTTTTAGATTATAGTCATAATATATATTGAATTTGGTAGAAGTGTTTGCGAGATATGTGCAAAATGCATTTTGCAACAAGAATAATGTTTTGAAGATATGTGCAGAATATATTTTGTATGTCTTTTTTATAATAAAATGGGAAAAATAGAACTAAAAAAGAGAATGTAAAAAGCTCATCTATACCTCTTTTTGGCTTTTGTTCTCTATCAACAAAAAATTATAACCCATTTTGGTAGAACATATTATTGGTGATGACTGCCAAACACCTAAAAGATGAAAAGCCAAAAATGAGCATGTGAGGATCCGCGCCACTTGGCCGTCCGATCGTCTTTTAAACGGTCCAAATGCATTCAGAAATTTTGATTTATTTTTACTAATAAAAAATTAAAATACATCCGAACCATCCAAAACAACGCCGCACCATGTGAAAAATAGTCTTCCAAACTCTCCTGGTAGGAGTACTTCTTTCATCTTTGTCGAATTAAAAACCGTTGGCTCTAATAAATTCTCTCATCAGATCACACTTCAAACACTCAACACACACAGCTTCAATGGCCACTCTTCATTCCTCATCCTCTCTCCTCTTCACCTCTCCCACCTCCACCCACCATCCTCCTCCTCCTCTCTCTCCTACTTCACGCCTCTCTCTCTACTCCGCCTCCACCTCCGACTCCAGTCACTCTTTCTCCCTCTCCATTTCCCCTTCTTTCCTCACACGCCCAAAATCCTCCAGACGCCTTTCTCTTTCCTCATTCAAGGTCAAAGCCATTGCCGCAGACAAGAAGAAGGTCCTAATTGTCAATACCAACAGCGGTGGACACGCCGTCATTGGTTTCTACTTCGCAAAAGAGCTATTGGGTTCTGGCCATGAGGTCACCATTATGACTGTTGGTGAGGAGTCTTCAGACAAGATGAAGAAACCCCCATTCAACAGATTCTCTGTAAAGTTTCCATCTTTTCTACATATACACGGTTAACTTGGGATTTTTGCTTCTACTTTTGATGGGTATGATGAATTTCTTGAGGAAAACTCTGGGGCTTCTTTGTTCTTTTTTGAATCTCACCATTCAAAAGATCATTTGTTACCATCATTTAGTTTCTACATTTATTTAGAGATTGATTTGGGATTAAATTTTGCTATTCTGTAACGGGTATGGTGAATTTGTCAAGAAAAAATTGTGGGTATTTGGTTTTTCAGGAAATTGTTGGTGCTGGTGGAAAGACGGTGTGGGGAGACCCAACAGAGATAGGAAAGGTTTTGGAAGGAGTGACATTTGATGTAGTATTGGATAACAATGGCAAGGACTTGGATGCTGTGAGGTTTGTTATTTTTTTATTTTTTATATTGAAGACTTGAATTTTGCGGTGGCATGAAAATTCTCATCAACTAAAAGGTTTTAGACCTGTTTTTGGGTGGCCGAGAAGAAAGAAAAAATTGTTCCCCATCCAATCTCCTTATTTTTTTTATAACCGGATGTCCGGGCCAGTTTGCTCGCACCTCGATTAATTCTGGGGCCTGGAGGTAACGACTAGGCATACCCCAGTTGCCCCAAGTGTTTGCTGGCAAGGGGAATCGAAGCTGGGACCTTAGGTCCCCATCCAATCTCCTTTGATAATTCAATTGGATCCCTCATTCCCTCTCTCCAAATCCACAACCATACTTGCAAATACATAATTACCAGAGAGGAGGAACATGTTTTTCATTTCATAAAACAAATAAAGAACACATTCATCCATATCTCTATCTATCTCCATTGTTAGATTACTGGTTTTGGTTTCGGTTTAATGTGTTCTGATTATCAAAGCGCATGCATGGTGGATGCTGTTTCAGTGGAACTGTTAAAACATCTATGAGGTTACAAGAATAGGAGTAGATGTGTGAAAATTTCCACTCAAACAGCATCCACCATACATGTCCTTTGATAATCAGAACATACATCAAACCTAAACCAATAATCGAATAATAACGGAAAACGATTAACATCAAGTATCAATGAATTAGGTAGGACACGGTCATTTCGAAAACAATAGGTATCAAAGAAAAGAAAGAGGTTACAAATGAAGAGAGATAAAACCTGAGAGAAAGTAGAAAGCATGCTACGCCAAGATTGTGATCAAGACCCTTCAATAGGTGGAAGCCTTAGCAGCCTTTTCCTATCGAGAGGAGGACAAATTGCAACATGCAATGGATGAATTTCAATAGATACAGAGTACGCTTGAAAAGGTCAAATTGGAAGTTGAAAAGGTAAAATCAAGAGGGCGAAATATTAGAATCCAGAAAAGCATTGCAATTCATTCTTGTTTGCAATGATTAATTGGGGAACCTAGAATTCAATCCTTTTGTTGCATTTTTCTCTTTGTTTTTAGCAGTGTGTTAATACAACCTTCTTGCATAGGCCTGTGGCAGATTGGGCCAAGAGTAGCGGTGTTAAGCAGTTTTTGTTCATAAGCAGTGCCGGAATCTATAAGTCTACTGAGGAGCTTCCTCATGTTGAAGGGGTATGTATCATGTTTATACCTAGTAACATAGCAAAAAACGCAAGATTGGCTCAATTTATCTAAGCTTGCCTCATGACAGGATGTTGTTAAAGCTGATGCTGGTCATGTTGGAGTAGAAAAGTACATTTCAGAAATCTTCAGCAGTTGGGCATCATTCCGTCCACAGTACATGACTGGGTCCGGCAATAACAAAGATTGCGAGGAGTGGTTCTTTGATAGTAAGTACATTATCTTGAACTTTTTCTTAATATGCTTTCACTCTTAGGAGTTGGCTCATCATGAATATAGTACTCGAATGTTCAGGAAGGTTTTAAAACCTTTTGCTATGCTCTTGTAGTCCTGTTTGTTGCTCAGATATGTTTTCGGAACCTATGAATATGATTTCTTTTGTGGCTGGAAATGGTTTAACTTTTCGACTTTGTTTGGATAGATGTGATTTCAAAATGAGGGCATTTGATGGTTTATTTCATTAGAATAGCTCAAGTTTAAGTTTGATAGCTTACATTGGATTCCAACATTGAGTTAGAGTGCTTAATAAAGATGGATTTTGAATGACAAATTTATCCAAGGGATTTGCAATCCTTCACAGCCCAAGTGAGACTTATATTTTGGTTCAAATTGAACTTCAAATTCCTTTGTTTGAAGTTCATGCTTATCCTAGTGGACCGTTAATTTAAGATCTAATGACACTCATTTGTACTAAAACAAGTAATTTAAAAGAAAGAAGGGCATGGTACTTGTGCTTGCAGTTATCATACTTGATTTCCAGCAAAAATGCAAAGAGAAAAAAAAAGAACAAAGAGAGAAAAGAACAACTATCATATGAAATTCGTCAAAAAGAGAGTTCTTAAGTCAAAATGCAGTCATAAACTTGATTAAAATGCTGCTGTTATGTTCAGTCTGTTGCAGTTCATGAGTACAAAACTTATTGGTTTCTCCTAAACAGGAATTGTTAGGGGAAGACCAGTTCCCATTCCAGGCTCTGGAATGCAGCTAACTAACATCTCCCATGTTAGAGATCTGTCCTCCATGCTTACTCTGGCAGTAGAGAATTCATCTGCTGCAAGTGGTAACATCTTCAACTGCGTGAGTGATCGTGCTGTGACACTCGATGGAATGGCCAAACTATGTGCTAAAGCTGCAGGCCTCCCCGTTGAGATTGTGCATTATGATCCCAAAGCTGTTGGTGTTGATGCCAAGAAAGCTTTCCCTTTCCGCAATATGGTATGATCACATTTTCTTTTGATTTCGTATACAATATGGGAAATTTAGGCCAAACTACATAGAATCACCACAGCTGTACTTAAATGATCAGAAATTCAAATCGTCTAGCTTTACGAGGTTTTAATGCTTGAACGAGGTGGATTTTCTTCAAATACATGTTGGCTATGATGCCATGATTTTTCACTCTTACCAAAAACTTTTAGCCGAAAAGGCTGTGTTTCGTACTTGTGGACAGCAACAAGGAGAAAAGAAGGGAAAATAAGTGATTGAGAAATTCTGTGGAAAGTTGGTTGTTTCTCTATGTTTCGTTTTGTAAATAAAATGGAAAAACGAAACTATGAGAGGAAATAGCTTTTCCTTGTTTGATTTACATCAGCGAGAAAGGGAAATAATAGATTAACTTAGACCAGCAAGACAACAAACAACTAAGAGCCAAGCAACAGAAGAAGGAAAATTTACAGTCTTTCCTTAAGATCCAAACAAAGCCTTAAAATCCTCACAATGTGTCGTTTCTGATCTCTAAAGTTTGCATGCAAGCATAGGATAATTCATATCATCGATGTACTTTTGCAGCACTTTTATGCAGAACCAAGAGCAGCAAAGGACATTCTGGGGTGGGAACCATCCACAAACCTTCCTGAAGATTTGAAGGAGCGATATGAAGAGTATGTGAAGATCGGGAGAGATAAGAAGCCCTTGAAATTCGAGGTAGATGATAAGATTTTAGAGTCACTCAAAGTACCAGTGGCTGTATGATCATAACTCTTCCAAAGTACATTGTGTTTCAAAATCCATGTCTGCTATTCATGCCATGAATTGAGTCAATGAGACACAATTAGGTGGTTAATTGCCATACATTTGCTAGAGTGCTAAGATGCAATGTACATTTGCTAGAGTGTAAAGACGCAATATGGATGAATTGATTTACTTGTTCAACTTCCCTTTGAACATGCAAGTCAAGAGCAAGCACGATTCTGGGCTTGGTATATTGAGAGTTTGGGGTAAGCAGTTTCATTGAAATGAAGCCCAACCCTATTTACCCAAAACAGAAATTCTTAGCAGAGCCAATGATTTTCATTTTGTGGTGTGCGGATTTTTGCGACAACTATTCATGTTTCTGTTGGAACATATAATCCATAATTTTCCTAGAAGTTAGGGATGCATGTATCTATAGTAAGATACATGGTATTAGTAAATTCTTATCACATTGGAATATGTAGTCTTTTAGGTACTTGTAGTTCATTCTCTAGATTCATCTATGTAGTCCTATAAAAGGACATCGTATGTTATGGTTTAAGGAGCAATCAATCAATCACAATTCTCTTCAATTCATATCATATCAGCAAGGTTCTCTGGTAAAGTTATTGTGTGTAGGAGCTTTGTAGGGGTTCTACCCTACATCTCTAAAAAAAATGGTATCAGAGTACGCTTCAATTGCTCAATTGCAATTTTAGTAGCATCTTGCTCGGCCTCAATTTTCTTTTTGTGCACATAATTGTAAAACTTGATTTTTCCACCTTCAACAGTATTGTCCCACCTTCAAAACTTGATACTGGCGATACATCTCTTTAAAGACAAGGGTGAGTCTATTCGCAGCCCATTTTCCCTCAATACAGCCCATCCAAAATAAATACCAAAACCTTCCTTGTGAAAAGACCATTTAGCCCCTCAAATACCAAAACCTATCTTCTTCTTCCTTCACTTCTTCCATCGTTTTCTCATTTCCACAGTGAAAAAATCCCTCCTCCTCCTCCAGCCATTAACCCCATTGTCCTCCCCTGCCCCTCATCTCTCCTCTCTCTCAATGGAGAACCATGTTGAATCAATGGAGGGATCTTCTCCCTCACTAGATTTGGGAGAAGAGCTCCAAAGAGTATTGGAGCAATTTACAACTCCAAATCCACCCATGGATGCACAAATACATACCAAGAGTAACCTGGACATGAAGATTTTTGAGCAAAAAACGACCCAAGAGTAACCCATTGCTTTTTCGATTTTTCAGCCGTTGTTCGTTCAAAACGGTACACACACTCCCGAAAATCGCAATACATTTCGGTAGTTAATACCCGAAATTTACCTATAAAACCGGAAGTTTATATCCGAAATTGGTGATGGTAGTTAATATCCGCAATATTGGCTATAATTCAGTAGTTTGTATCCGAATTATGTGTTTAGTTTCGGGAGTAAATATCCGAAATGTGCCAAAACCAGACGAGTAAAATAGCGAGAGCTACGAGAGAGAGAGAGAGAGAGAGAGAGAGAGAGAGAGAGAGAGAGAGAGAGAGAGAGAGAGAGGTGATGGAGGTCGGTCGGAGGAAAAAGTGGGTAGCGGTGGTGATGGAGGTCGGTCGGTACCGGTGGTGATGGAGGTCGGTCGGTACCGGTGGGTTTTGAGCGTGGGTTTTGAGAGTGGGTGGGTTTTGAGTGAATTGGGAGAAGAAAAATAACAAGGGTAATTTGGGAAATTTTCTGGGTTATGTGAAGCAAAAATAAAGATTTGCCACATCAGCAGGGTTTTATTTAGCAAAAGGGCTGTATGAAGTCCAAAATGGGCTGCGAATAGAAGCTCCCTAAAGACAATGCTTTTGAAGGTGGAAAAATCAAGCTATATAGGGGCGTGCACAAAAAGAAAATTGAGTCCGAGCAAGATATTGCAAAAATTGCAATTGAGCAATTGAAGAATACTCTGAATTTTGAAGTTGAAGATTGAACCTTCATGACAAGAGATGTATCGCTAGTATCTTGAACAAGTTGACTTCACTTTGGTCGAGGCACTTCAAGAAAACGAGGCTCTCAAGGATGAAATTTCAAAACTCATTAGGAAAGCCAAAAGGTTGAGAAAATTATGAACTAAGGAGGGATGTTGCAACATGTAATCCATAATTTTCCTAGAAGTTGAGGATGCATGTACTATATAGTAAGATATACGGTATTAGTAAATTCTTATTACATTGGAATATATAAAGTCTTCAAGAGACTTGTGATTCATTCTTTAGATTCATCAACATCAGTCCCCTTCCTATCCAAACTCCCTTAACTTAATAAGTTACGGACCTCCACCTTTTAGTCACTTTCCGGACCAAATTTTGACGATCCGAACCGTTAGATGTGTTTAAAACGTGATTTTAAGGTCCAACGCGAAGATTTGGCAAAAAAAAATACCCGGAAGGGCTTGATCGGGCCAGTTTTTCACAAAAACGCTATAATAGCCTTTTTGTGAAAAACTGGCCCGATCAAGCCCTTCCGGGTATTTTTTTTTGCCAAATCTTCGCGTTGGACCTTAAAATCACGTTTTAAACACATCTAACGGTTCGGATCGTCAAAATTTGGTCCGGAAAGTGGAGGTCCGTAACTTAATAAAATGCGGGAGTTTGGATAGGAAGTGTGGTGCATCAACATAGTCCTGTAAAAGGACATTGTATGTTATGGTTTAAGAAGCAATCTATCAATTACAATTATCTTCAATTCATATCATACTAGCTAGGTTCTCTGATAAAATTCTTGTGTCTAGGGGCTCCGTAGAGGCTAGGGCTCTACCCTACATCTCCAAAAATATTTATTTTTTATTTTTTCTCTCCTCTTTCTGTCAAAACTAAACAAACGAGGGGGGGAAAAATTTTAATTTTCCTTTTTTTTTTCTTCTTTTCCACAATTTCCAAACAACCCCATTATGACTTCGCTCCCACTTGATGCAACGTTGTAGTGGAAGTAATGACTAGATTGTTCTAATAAACGAGTTGGTTAGATCTCATTCTAACAGATGATTTTCTTGAATCCACAAGAATAAGACAAACAACTTAAGCACAAGGACTAGATAAGTCTCTTAATTAGAAAGTTTGATTGAAGGGTGAATTCCCGGCCGGTACAGAACCATGGGAAAGTGCAAGCCCAACTCCCGAGGAAAATCAAAATGCACGCCTGAGGTAATTTTCCCGACTTCCATCTCTCTCTCTCTCTCTCTCTCTCTCTCTCTCTCTCTCTCTCTCTCTCTCTCTCTCTCTCAACTCCCCAAACCGTATGAAAGTGCCTAAATCCTAGGGTACCCTATAAAAGTGCCTAAATCCTAGGGTACCCTAGGATACTCTATAAAAGTGTCTAAACCACCAAAACTCTATAATAAGAAAGTGCACCCTAAATCTAAACCCTAGGATACTCTATGAAAATGCATAAATCCTAGAATTCTCATGATATTAATAAGCTAACTATTCGACTACTTTGACTTGCGATGAGCCAACTCTTTGAGAAACTCTTTGGCAACTGGTTCTGAATCAATTGGCCTCTTCTCTTTCTCACCATTTCTCACAACAAATGGTGGCATTTTATGAGAAAGAGCTCCCCTTTCTTATCTCGTCATTTCTCTCCATTCAAAGGGGGTGTTAAGTTTCCCCTATATATCCATCGATACCAAGGAATTAAGTCTTTTGGGGTCTAAATTTGTCACAACAAATGTTTTCTGTTTTTTTTTTTTCTTCAAACGTTTGGAGAAATTACGCTATAGGGATGTGGAGTATAAAGTATAAACCGCCACTGAAACACTACCTTGCCTATTTTATGCTTGTTCCTACATTAGTAATCCTTGATTGATTTGTGTGTTCTTGTGATTGAAACAATAAAGGTTTGTACACGGGTCCTGAATTGACTCGCAACAAAAACAACAAAAAAAAAAAAACAAGAGAAACAAAATTTCTTCCTGCTAGTAACCTATTCAGAAACAGACCACAGGCACAGCGATAAAGCTGTCCATTTGGGGTTGGAGTCGCGGAAACCTCTCTGCTTCCCGCGTGCATTAACCCTTCCCTCCCGCGTGCATTAACCCTTCCCTCCCGCGTACATTAACCCTACCTGAACCCCACGATATTTGCAGGAGCTTGCACTGGGTACGCTCCTTTATAATAACCTATTCAGTTTCCATTCGATAGCTACACCGAAAAAAAAGAGAAGAGACTTGTTCAATGTCAAGTATGAGGCATAAGTCTATGCTCTCCCAAAAACTCCTCAACACCTCCAAAGGGTGTTCAATACCTTAACGTTTTCCCATGATTTGAGGGCAGCACAAATTCAAGGCATTCCAACTGAAAGTAACATAATAAAATCATAACTTTAACACATCCAAAAAAAAACACATCGCCACTCAGTGAATCGGTGGATCACACACTTGGAGACAGGGACCGGGACACGCCTGACTATTCGAAAATATAAACTTAAGCATTGCTTGACAAGTACTAAGCAGTTCGAGGTTGTTTTCCATCACATACTGTCTAGAGGACACAAACCTCGTCTTTCGGAAGTAGCCCCCGAGCCCATACGATCAAGTAGCACATGTGGCACTTTTAGGATATTGTTCCCTACACATCAGAATGGTAGTCAGCCCAACAGTTTCACTAATAAAACGTACATGACATCTCAATGCTGCAACATTTAATGCCGAAGCTAAGAATCCCATTTTTGTTAAGGTAATCTGATGCCTATTAAACAAGTAAGCTAATCATGAGATGACGTCTTCAAAGATTTTCCTGTCTCACCATACCGGCTTGAAAGCTCATTCAAATTATATTTGGCACATCTCCAAATAAAAGAAGCGAAGCGCTAATCATGAGATGACGTCTTCAAAGATCCAAACTGAATTTCTTGCCACTGTTACGTAAGCCCTTAAAAGTTTAACCAACAGTATCCAGGGCCTTAAAAGAGAAAGCTTTTGGTAAATCCAAAAAAGCCGGTACCATGAACACAATCCAGGTGAGGAAACACTCAAAATGGTGGTGGGCACTTTGTTAGGATGCAAAGCAGCCTAGAACTGCCAAACGACCATACTACAGTCACTCTTACAGAAAAATCTCTAAGCCTTTCCCCTAACACCACCTTAAAAACCACATACTAGAGTGGTGTCTACCACCAGAAGGGTGGGATGTACGCGAATTGTGTTAAATGGGGTGTTCGGGCATGCCTAGTACTTGCTCGGTTATTTACTGACTGACCCAAACTCAGTCTTCACGTGTTCTGAAAATTAAATATTTGGGAAAAAGAATAATTATCTACAAACATCTCTAGGCATTTGGGTTCAGTATCTGCCTATTTCTCTTCCAGACAATTCACTATGAAGCCACATCGGGAAAGACATTGTGTCTAGAATCACTACATCAGCTCATTCCAAATCACAATTAGCATCATTTGATCAACCATAAATTTTCAGTACGATACACCAATACTGCACAAATTTATTGCTTGTTAGCTTTTAGTATAATTTATAAAGATAGCTCAAACCACAAGGGAGAGAGAGAGAGAGAGAGAGAGAGAGAGAGAGAGTACAGTTCCATCAATGTCAACGCTCATGACGTGTCTTGTAGTACTCGTGTGAGACTCCACCTTTTCAATCTTGGTGGCAGCAGAACTACGAAAAAGGTAGCAGATGTTAGAAGAAAAGCCTGAGAAGTAGTGAGTATAACACGTCCCATACAAGTAATGTGTATATATGGGAGAAAATCCGAAGTCAACCCCTCCTTAAACACTGTTGACTTCGGAGTGACTGGCTGAGAAGGGTGTCCGGTGAGATCTTCGGATGGGTGACGGCGATACTGTTGGGTCATCACGCGCGTTGGGTCACGAGGTCAAAGGCGCTTGGTCTTCTAGATGGTTACAGTGTTGTGCTCCTGGGGTTCTGCAAAATTGATATTTTGAATTTGTCTGATGGGCAGGTCCGGCCCTGAGATTTCCGGGGCCCTAAGCACATAATCAATTTGGGGCCCTTCACATTTAAAGAAGCACTATAATTTCAAAAGATATAAACTAAAAAACTTGCAAGAATTTGAATTTAGAAGTGACAAATTTTCATTTTCCTCATTCACCAAATTTTCATTTTCCTTGTTCACCAAATTTTTATTTTCATCATTCACCAAATTTTCAACTTCTTCATTTTCCAAGTCGTGAACTAATTGTTCCGTAGGTTTATCACTTTTAAAAAACTTGTCCATTGCTCCTCTTTGACTCGGCTAGTTGTTGGACTCTTTTTTTTTTTTTTTTTTCTCTTTTCATATCCAGACGGGTAACTTCTTTTAAGAGGCATGATAAGCTGAGACCAAAAAAAAAAAGCATTACTTTTTATTTCTCATCCCTTTTTAATAGATTAATACAAATCTTATTGCAAAACATTAAAAATATAATGGTTTCAATTGAAAATTAAACAAATAAACACCAAGCACAACACCAAATGGCAACATATTTATTCTAAATGCATCAAAAGAATGAAAGATTCGGAAAAAAAAATAAAGAATTGCATACCTTTTTGTTTTGAGATTAGGGCACAAAACAATCACAAAGAGGGGAGAGAAGGAGAGCTTGTTGTTAGCTTGACTGGGTTGCAGTGGCAACTAGCAATCGGAATCCCTGGTGGCAATCAGAACTCTTTTCTTCCCTTAGTCGGTCAGTTGTTCCATTGTCGGTTTCTCAGAGAACGAATAAAGAGGATGGGTTTTAACCTTTTCTATTTGTTTTCTATTTGTTCAATTTTCAGAAATCGAGATCAGATAAAAGGATGGGTGTCCTTTCTAAAAGACATGTTCTGGGCTTATGAGAATGTGGGCCTTTATTTTTTTCGTGGACCTCATAAATTAAGGTGGTTGGGGCCCTATTTAGTGTTTATTGGGCTAAAAAGAGTTCTAGGGTGCTATACTAACCCATTACAGCAGGGGGCCCCTGTTTTGGGCCTTTTTGGGGGGGCCCTTTGCCACCGCCTGGTGGGCTTGGCCCAAGGGCCGGCCCTGCTGATGGGGCAGAGACAGGTTGGCTTTATTTATTTTTTTTGCTCAGTAAAAGAAGATTTATTAAGGAAAAACTTGATAAGGGTACATCAAGTTGAGGGAGGGGAGAGGAATCCAACAAAGGGTTGGATAAAAGAGAGAGAAACATCAGTATGGGCAAAGCCCAAAACATCCTATGGGCTGAGCCCAAATCATCTCAAAAGATCAAAACCCTAAAAGCAAAGCAATAGCTGCCGACAACACTCAGCCGTCCGGCAACCACCACAGCCTCCGCCTGAGAAAACCATGGCCTCACCACCTGCGTCCAGCCATCAAACCACAAAACATACCATGCCGTTAAGCCTTAGAACCGGAAACACCCAACAATGTGACCGGCGAGAGACGGAGCCAAATGGAGAACCACAGGAGATGAGAGGAGAACCCAGAAAACAGCGACCAACATAGTCAGCCACCAGAAAACCATTGTCGTTGGCTTTATTGGGAGTTTGTGAAGGAGTTTTAATTAGGTATTTGCTCATTGGATAGACGTGGGTTTACGGGGCTTCTTGAAAACATGTTCATATTGGGTGGGGACTTGTGGCAAAGGGGTGGATTACGGGCGCTTCTTGGAATAGCATGGACATTATATTCTACTGGATATTCTACGAGCATGTGGAGCTTTATTTCGTGGGGTTCAAGGTGGCTAGTTGGCATCTTGGCAACTATTTTTTGTATTTTTCTTATATAATATTAAAATGGGAGGTCAGGGGACAGTTTAGGTTTTCTACGAGCTCTAGGAGTAAGAGGGTTCTAGTCCCTTCGAGACTACCTCAATGTAGGACCTCTTCTGTTGTACTAATTTCATTAGCCCTTATGGAGCTGAAATTTTCTTTTGCCGATCAAAAAAAAAAAAATCCGAAGTCAATCAAATCAGATCAAATAAACTTTCTGTACCCGTAACCACCAAAAAATAAGCAGCTTTTGCATGGCGCAAATCACAATGCGGAACAGTACATCCCACAGCTACTGGCGAACGTCCTCTATACGGGACATCGAACTTTTTTGCAAATTCCGCGACTTTTTGTTGTTGATGTGACCTTATCTTTAGAAAAGCTATATTTGAACAAAAATCAGCATCCAACAACACAGCCTGGTATGTTGCTCCAGAGTCCAGAATCACGACATCAACCTGCAGTTAAACTAAAACTTGAAGCACTGAACATAATATATAGAGCCGGGAAACTAAATCAAGTATGGATTGTAGTTTGCCACATCCAAGAGGATTTATGTGCAAATGCCTTAATAGGCAATAATGTGGCTTGAGTATACTCTGATCTAGTGGCTTGACTAATTTACACTCCCAAGTGGTTCTCATTCTAAGTACCTGTATTATGTTCTCTATGTTGTCTTAATACACTCTTAAGGTTTATCATTTGAGCCACAACTTTAGGTCTTCAACTGATTCAAATAGTCAACACCATGCAAGTAGATATTCATGAAGAAGGTAGACAAAAAGCAAAGAAATTATCTGTTGGAAAAAACTTGAGTTTATCCATTTTTAATTAATTATTAAAGTGGGTTCCACACGTCCACGTGGCCGGACCCACATACCGTTGTGTTCGTCTTAGTTAGGAGATTAAGATCGAACCCTTGGTTGGATAAAAACAAGTTAAGGTGAATGAGAAATTGACCTTGAAAGTGTCTACATGAACATTGGTAGAAGGGGGAAAATGTGTTGTCCCACATTGGTGAGGCACAACAAATTCATTGGATATATGTATCCCAAGTTGGGCGATAAGGGCTGGCCCTTTGGGTCATTACAACTTTTGTTGGGGGGAGAAGGCAATGACAAAGTGGGCTTTGGTCCATATAACGCGCGCTGCCGCCGTCCGTCCGACCGGGCCGGTTTGGTTTGGTCATTAGATAAGATGGGCTTAGGCCCAAGCGGTTCTTATCTTTTTACTGAAATTTTACACACGAACTGGGTCAGGTCGAACCGGGTCCGTTTCAGTAAAATTTAATTTCCTTCTCCTTACCGAAACAATGTGCCCACGAAATATTTTTTCCCTTTCCAGTGCGTCTGTTCACGAACAGTCATCGGACATGACTGTTCACTTCCGGCAGGTTGCATCCGTTCCGAACAGCCACACCTTATTGCTTCGTACCTTCCCGTTCGGGTGCCTATTTATCTATAAATAGGACCCTCCTCTTCCTCATTCATTCACGTTTTCACTCTGCATCCATTCTGCACTTACTGCATATAACATTCTGAGAGTTCTGCGTAGTTTCCTGGTTCGCCTACCAATCAGATTGCAATGCTGCTTCCGACCGGTGAAAGTCGGATATTCCTGGGAGGCAAACGCCCAAGTTTCTCCATCAGCACCGTAGTGGAGGGCGAATTTGCCTTAAGGACAAGGTATTTTGATACTCGCCTCGACTCGAATCGTCTCTCGCCAATTTTCGGTGTACTGAAATTGGCCCGGTACATTTTTTTATTATTCTTTATTTTGTTTCCGTGTTTATTTCCAGTTATTTTGAAACCGAGTTTCCAACATTATCTTCCTCTTAACAATATAAAACTTGACACCATTGTCAATTTGCAAAGTAAGTTTAACTTTAAGTACATACATGAATACGGAAAGAAAAAAAATGTACATTCATGTATGGCATGCATTGTTTAACACATCACGCATATTTCGCATTTCACATACTTGTTTGTATGTGTATCTTTAGATACTGTAAACAATATGTATGTTTCGAGAAACTAGTCGGGTTTTTGGCTCAACACGTTGAATAGCTGGGCTTTATTTTGATCTAGGTTTTTGCTTATTAAAGAAAAAGTAGAGTGTGACAATAGGAATGCAAATTGAACTCTTGACGTTACCTGTTAGAGTTGCATCCATCTCAAAGATTATTTTTATTTCTAAAGGTCTCGTTTGATTCGGAGACTAAAACAGATAGGATTAGGAGTCCCGGCATAAATTGTACCGGACTATTAGTCCCGGTATTAATTTAGTTCTGCATCTTGCATAATTCCTTGTTTGATTGGCACGGGATTAACAATGGGACACTTTTCTTTTTCTTTTTTTTTTCAGGATTCTCTGATCTCTCTCTCAAAACAACTTTCATTGTAGCAAATTCTGAAGTTCTGAGAATAGGATTGACGTAGGGGCTCTCTCTTTTTTCTTTTTCTTTTTTTTCCTTCAGGACTCTCTCTGATCTCTCTCAAACCAAATTAAGTTCACCATTGTAGCAAATTCTGAAGTTCTGAAGTTGAGAGAGAGAGAGAGAGAACACGAATCGGATAAACAAGCCCAAAAATTAAGAACACAAATCGGAATATTATAAAACGAAAACCGAACAAATCGGAACCCAAAATCGTACCACGAGAAGGGAGACGAGGTTGAGGGGAGAGAGAGAGAGAGAGAGAACACAAATCGGAATATTATAAAACGAAAACCAAACAAATCGGAACCCAAAATCGTACCACGAGAAGGGAGACGAGGTTGAGGATGTCGGTGTTACCCATCAGAACGACCGAATCACCTCTCAACCCCTTCCGTATGTTCTGGATCTGAGAGTAAATGTCGAGCAGCTTGCACAGTTTTCCATCGTACGTCGTTTTCCTCTCGGCCTTGGTCGGTTTCACCATTGTTGTTGCAGATCTGGGTTTAGAGAGAGAGAAATTGAGAGAGAGAAGAAGACAACTGTTCTAGGGCCTGAAAATATTTCAGTGGCAAATTTGTAATATTTGGGCCAACAGCCTTCCGTGTGTTTTTGTCCGGGATTGGTAGCACTACCATACATATAGGGATAATTTTTGTCCCAGGATTATTAATCTCAGGCATCTTTGTGGGAACCAAACAAGGGATTAGCGGGATTAGACACGCCTAATCCTATCCCAGGCTCCCAATACCCCAATCAAACGAGAATTGTTTATGAAGCTTTTAAGTGGGATAGGGGCAGTTAGTATAGGTGGATATTGTATCTATATCTTCCAATCTCCCCCGTATCCTGTTTTGCTCATTTAAATCAGAGTATTTGATTTTCTTATCTCTTTTGTCTCTCCCTGCCTCCCTGGTCTTCTTGTCCTTCGAAGTTTCTTTTCGCTTCTCCTACATTGTTATCTTGTTTCTCCACACCATCTTCTTGAAGCCAAGGCCTTTATGCCGAAGCTGATATAAGAACATCTGAAAATTTGAAAAGAGCAGTCAGTTTTAAAAAGCAAAACATAGAGAACCAAATTCCAATTAAAATGAAATTTGTAGTCTAAATCAATCCAATTAAAATGAAATTTGTAGTCTTTTTTTGAACCAGATATCCATTAACTCAAAAAAGCCCTAAAGGGTTACAAAACGCCAAATCGGAGCCCACCGTTGGGACAAACCCACAACGGATTAAACGGGTTATCCATGTGATTTGGATGGTTAGCACTAAGTACAGATGAATAAACAGTACAGAGAGCTCCCTCGGAGAGAGAATCATACCGGAGCAAATCCCTCGCAGGGGAAACAAAGACAGTAACGGTGAGAGGAGAGGGTAAGAGAGGATGATAGGAGAGGGGGAGGGGAGAGTGTAGCTCCTGGATTGCTGTAAAGGAAGAGGATCGGAATCCCCCCCTCCCTCCCGCTGCCATGGGTGGAGGAACCCTAGGGGGGAGGGGAGGGGTGAGGCGGCTAGATTTTGAAACTTTGTAGAGAGAGATGCTCTGATATTTTAGAGGGGATTTTCGCCAAACATGATAATTTGTAGTCTAAATCAATCCAATTAACATAACATTGGTTTTTATTTTATTTGGATTTTTTTAGTATTTTTTTAGAGGGAGGTAGAAATGCTAAAAATACATCAATTAAAATAAACATTCTGGATTTTCGAATTGAGAGAGATATTGAACGAGATCAAAAATTGTCATTATGTGTCAGAGTCATGGATCGAATTCAATTAGTATAGAGACAGGATTGAGACAGCAAAAGATTAAGAAAAACTAGATTGTGCAGGACAACAACAACCATGAGCATCTCTACTCACTCAAATTTGAGTAAAAATCACCAAAAACACCACTCCACTCCTTACTCAAACCCATTACCAGATTTGAGTTTACTCAAATTTTTCACCAAATTTGGTTTGAATCAAATGCTTACTCAAATTTTTAAGGCCATTTTCTCCATCTTAAATTTACAATTATGCAATTAATGAACCCTTTACACAAATTTATGTCTACGTTTGCTTTTGTCCATTTGGAGTGTTCCATATCAAACCAAGTTTTTACTCAAATTTGTATAAAAAAAATTGAGCTTGGGTGCAGATGCTCGACTAAAGACAGAGACATCTATGTCAAAAAGATTAGGAAACTCAGAGACGTAGAGGGAAACAACTACCCAGATTAGAAAGAATGAACTGAAGGAAAACTATACAAGATTTTCCAGAAAATCATCTCCCACCCTCCTAGTCCTAAGAAGAAAACATGAATTTTGCCGATAAAAATGTGAATAATCACTTCACTTAAAAACCTAAATAACACACTTCTGATCGGCTTTTTTCTGTTGGCTCGATGCTTGCATTTTTCTTGTTCTTTTGCAGGTTTGAGCAGCGGATGGGAGTAAGGTTATTGTTAGGTTTGTTTGAGCATAGGTTGGGAGTAAGGTTAACGTTGTGTTTGTTAGGCGTTGCGTGGTGATGGCGGTGGTAGTCTTCCTAATCGGCGGCTGTATATTGCGTGGTGATGGTGGCGGGCGTCTTTGATGGAGGCTGTTTTGTTTAGTTGTGTAGTTTTAATATGGTTGTTGTAATTGTGTTTGATGTATCTGTGCCTCTGTTGTGTAAGCCGAAGCTTTGTCGTGACAGCTTAGCTTCACAAAGGTCTCCGCCTATCGCCGGCGACAGTCTGTACTGGCGATTTCACAGATATTGAATTTTCTCTCTATTCCTCTAAAAAAACAGAAGATCATGGGTTCTAATTTTGTCCCCTACTACTCTGCTGTGTTTTTATTGTTTTAGATGCTCCCAGACGTGGTCAAATGAACCGAGTTGAAACAAAAGGAGTCAAAGGTTTTCCTCTTAACTTACTCCATAAAACTTTCTTTTCCAGTATTATTTAATAATTCAATAAGTATTGGATAATGATTTTGGCACTTTAATTTTTATAATGGCTAGCTAAAATTTGTCTTTTAATGCAAATATTATGCACGACAGAGGTACTAAAAGACGATTTTTAGAGTATCATTATAAAAAAGTGAAGTGTCAAAATTATTCTCCGTAATAAATGGTGAACATCCTTACTTTTAAAAGTATTTGGATATTTTTGATACTTCGGTTATGAGTCTGGCTATGTTCGGTTGTTAGTTTTAGTTTTGTTTAGTTTTAGTTTTGATGATGTAAGCAGGTGTAATAAGTGGAGAGAGATAGAGAGAAAAGTGAAAAAAGTGATGATGTAATCAAAACTGGAATAGTGTCAAAACTGGGGCAAAACCCCCAAACGAACACAGCCAGAGCACTTTTTTTCACTCTTAGCAAGTTTTTATTTTGTGACCATTACATGATCTCATTCAAAACATAACAATGTTATAACAATTTATTGACGATCCATATTTAAGACTGGGCACCCTGGACCCTAAAATCTGAGGGCCAGCCATGTACTCGAAAGGTGACCCCTCTGGATGAAATTCCTGGATCCGCCACTAAATCCGGGTAACTCACAATAAAATCCTTAATACACCAGCTCAAAACAAAGTGCACACTCTTTACGGCAAAAATTAGGACAATTAAGAGAAAAAAAAGTATTTATTGTATTGATATCATCCTATGACTTTTCTTTGAGCAACAATCAACTCTCTATATGAGAAAATAAATATCCGTGCAAACCTATTCGGCACACAAATTTTAACAATAAATATTGGTGTATTTATCTCCTGATTTAGTTTTACTTGACCCAATAACATAGAATTCGCCAAGAAAATTTGTGATATCTTATGTATTTTCATATCATTTGGCCTCATTATTCACACTAATATATGAAAATTTTGTATGTATATACTAGTTAGTAGAACTAGTAGAGTTAAGGTAAATCTTGAATACCCTGTTCAAATTTTCTGGAGCCGCCACTGATTATTCATAGCCACCTTCTGTGACATTCCATTATTCCAAGCTATTATGTTGATCAAAGCCATTGCAGCAATACATCGATCACCCTGTCTTTAATCTTGTATTCAAGAACATATTTCCCCTCTAAATTGAAATAAATCCAGTAACTCGTAGTACAATAAAAAAGATGCAGCACAGCCCCCATGTTTCCACATTCAGGTCATCAAAGGCCTCTCACTATCCGCCCAAAAGTGGTCAGTATATCCACTGCACTTCGCTAGCTATATAAAGGTAGATATCACACGAAAAAAGAAAGAAACTATTATATACCCCTATTCTAAGCTACCAAGTATAACCAAATGAGGCAGCTAATTAATGGGAACCATGTAGTTTCTTAAAAGGATGTCTAAGCTATACATCTTCTCCCTGGTCTTCTATGCTTTGCTATGTCCCAGGTCACAAGCTAGGTAGTAGATCAAAGGGTCAAATCAAGCCAAGTAACGGAACTAGTTTGTGTTCCCCTTGTCCCTTTCCAAGTAGTCACGGGCAATCAGATCTTCAATCCACTTCTTGATTGCTTTGAAGTCAGGCTGCACAAGCACATTGGTTAATAATGTATTAGATGCATGCATATACATACAGGTTTATGTAACCATAAATGGTTCTGCTCCTTGACTTCACGTATAACAAGCATGCGTGTGAAGCTCTCCTCTCTTGCCCATAAAAAGATTAACTTTCTGCAGTTCACACCATTGAGATTTTTGTAATATACCTTGAACATGCGGCGTAACTACTCAACACATTTCATGACCAATTGAGGTGTCAATGCTGTAACGATACTGTAACGTCTGTCCTTGTCAACATCTTCGACCACTGTCTTCCTTTCATCCACCGGAGGTAGAGGAATCTGAGCCAACAAATAATTTTTTACCATCTCAGACACAACGTGGGAAGCGGAGGGAGAGAGGGAGGAGGACGTGAGGTGGGTGAAGGCAAAAATAAATACTAAAAAGAGCACATAATTTACCCTGATCCTCCTCATTCTGTCCGTAAACTGGGAGCTGAACTCAAAATAGTCATTTGAAGTGACAGTTTTTGTGTTTGGTTCCTTGATAAGAATTTTGTACTTGTCGCACGACAGGGACTGAAGCAACCTTACTAAGTCATCCTCAGACAAATTTAATTGGGTCCTGATCTCTGAGTAACTCAATCTATCTGATTGATTGAATAGCAAAAGAGCTGCAGCCTGAAAACCAAATAGGTGAAGGGCTTGTTCAATCCAAGAGTTACAGGAAATTGTTAACGTTCAAATAGCTTTCTACCTGATAAGTCACCACAATCAGCTCTATTGGTTTTGGCACAAACTTGCTGTTTAGGCAGGCACCCAATGAGTAAATCCACGTAAGCTTTCTATGTTTTGTTTTCGTTTGATAGAATTCCTCGAAAGACTTCACCTGAGAGAGGGGGCGTGGAGGAAATCAGATGTCATTCATCCTAACAATAACAATAATTACAACATTTCTTGCTTCAACTGTTATAGAATTAGTAAATCACTACATCTTATCATCTCTGCAGGGAGTCTGAGATCAGAGGATTTATAAGTTGGCCAGAACCCAGAGGTAAGGACAGTAACAGAAAAAGCAATTCCTGGATTTCCGTTTGGGTTACTGCCAAGATATTCCTCGACATGGCATTGATTTTCCTTTGCCAATGTCCAATCGGTAAAATGGGATAACACCATCAAATGTCAATGACTGCCAACTACCAAACAAAACATTTAAGTGCAAGCAAGCCAAGTTGACTCACCATCCCCTCCATCTTCGATGTGTACTGTCCACCACATTGTTGCTTCAGCTTTGTCAGGATCATTCTTTCATGGTCATCACTACCACTCACGTCAAAAAGAAGTCGACCAGAAAGCTTTTTCCTGCAGCATAATGAAAATAGATGAGAGGTACTACTAATTGCCACCTTCAAACGGACCTTGCAGAAAGGGAACATTTCATTCAAAACAAGTTGAAATGTGCTAGTACCTATAGAATTCAGCGAAAAGGTCCTTATCACTAAGATAAACAAGCAACTTCACCACCTGAAGAAACGAAGAAAATGCACTGGTCAGAAGTACCATGATAGGTCTATATAATCCTATATATAAGAAAAAATGCAGAATTTGAAAACATAGCAACAAGAACGCTACCTTATCCAATGTTTCCTCTATGGCTTCATCACTCAATTTTCCATTTCCACTCTTCTTGAGGATATTATCGCAAAATGAAGCCAAAAGCTCCGCGCTCGAGCATCCAAAAACTTGTTTGTTGCAGAAAACCTCAAAAGCCACTTTCATAGCCTAAGGAAGAAAGAATAGCGTGAGCTTTGGGAGGGATGGAGGGAAAGAAGAGGACCCAAACCATAAAACAACACTCCAAAACAAACCTTCTGAAAGAGAGAGTGGTTTCCAAAACAGTCATTCACATGGGGAAAGTACTTGTTATGTAGCTCGATTACTTTTCTGATAAAAATCTGAATAAGAGATGATAACATCAGATTTTACAATTTCCATCTGCAACAAAGTCAGATTCTGAATGCATAGGCAATTAAAGAATTGCCTTCCCCTGTGAGCCAACAGCATGCTCTGCCTGTGGAGAAATAGTTGTTAGACCTCAGAGGATAAAAAAATAGTGTAACATAACCCCTTCGGACTTCGATTCTTCTTTCATATATAAACAAATTACCCTGCCAATTCTACAGTGTTCACTATCTCAACATTCATACTTTCCCTTCTGCTCTTGACTGTGAGTGACTGCATATGGTGGTGAGGGCAGGGGAGACAGAGGGCCAGAGTAGGTTATGTGGGGAGGGTGGGTGTGTGCGGCTAGGTGTTTTTGAACTTTTTATGTGGGGTGGGAGGAACCACAGCATAATATAATAGGATGGAAGAGCTTAACAAGGCTTGATCCCTGAAAACCAACAGTCCAAGTGTCTAACAAACCCACAAGAAGCATAGTATACAACGAACTACAAGTGTGGTGCTTGTGGATTTGCAACCTACTGGACATGGGTAACAATATTAACCATAGTCTGAATTGCCTGCTTATGTCTGATTCCCAGTGATTATCTTCCCCATTCTTTGTTGGCTTGAGAAAACAGATAATTGAAATATCTGTATCAATTATGTACTGGATAGAGATACGACTTGTCAGTATCCCATACGCATAATCGAATCCATCCTTCCAATGCATGCAACACGTAAAAGATAGCAAGTGATAGAATGAGGTACTCAAAGACGCGAGAATGTGAAATAAAGACCAAGGGATGAAGTGGGAAGTTAACAACCTATATTAAATTTTTTGCATTCAGGTAACTTCTGCCTAAGAAAGCTAATTATCTCAAATTGAACGACTAACACGTGGAACAAGACCAAAACAAGAAGGGAAAATCAAAATTTCATGTCCAATTCCTTGGGTTCCTGCTCGACTTTCAGGCTTCAGCTCAAGTGGTCAGGCTGCTTTTGATTGGACCCAGAGCAAGAATGTCTTGGACTTTTGAGTCCGACCTTCATTATATACTTCAAATAGACATGATCCATGCCTGGGAGCCTCTCTTCAGAACGCCTTTAAAGTATACTACCTATAGGCTATAAGGAGCCACGACGCGATAGGTCAACTAAAGCTGAATCAAGTCTCCGGGTCAGGTGGTCAACTAAAGCTAAATCCATTCTTCGCTTTGAAACTACTTGGGCTTACGAGATACAAAATCAAATATTGGCGAGAACTCATCCAATGGGGGGCGACTTAATGAAATTCAATTCACCTAAAAAAAAAGAGTGTACAAGAGCACAACCCTTGACATAGGCAGGGGAATTATTTCATGATGAAGCTTAGAAGTCATGAAAACAAAAAATGGAAGACAAGGAAATAAACTAAAAGCGAAATACCTGCAAGTACACAAATAACAAAGAAGTAACAACAGTGACAATTGGCATGTTTTCCACCTTCAATAACAATCATTACAACGTTTCTTGCTTCAACTGTTATAGAATTAGTAAATCACTAAATCTTACCTCTGCAGGGTGTCTGAGATCAGACGATTTATAAGTTGGTCAGAACCCAGTGGTAAGGACAGTAACAGAAAAATCAATTCCTGGATTTGCGTTTCGGTTACTGCCAAGCCTCAAAATGGCCCTTTGCCAATGTCCAGTCGGTAACCTGGGATAACACCATCAAATGTCAATGACGCTGCCAACTACCAAACAAAACATTTGAGTGCAAGCAAGCCAAGTTGACTCACCATCCCCTCCATTATCGATGAGAACTGCCCACTGCATTGTTGCTTCAGGTTTGTCAGGATCATTCTTTCATGATCATCACTACCACTCTTGTCAAAAAGAAGTCGACCAGAAAGCTTTTTCCTGCAGAATAATGAAAATAGATTAGAGGTACTACTAATTGCCACCTTCAAACGGACCTTGCAGAAATGGAACATTCCATTCAAAACAAGTTGAAATGTGCTAGTGCCTGTAGAATTCAGCGAAAAAGTCCTATCTCTGAGATAAACAAGCAACTTCACCACCTGAAGAAATAAAGAAAATGCACTGGTCAGAAGTACCATGATAGGTCTATATAATCCTATATATAATAACAAAATCAGAATTTGAAAGCATAGCAACAACGACGCCTTATCCAATGTTTCCTCCATGGCCTCATCATTCAATTTTTCATTCCCACCCGTATTGAGGATATTATCGCACAATGAACCCAAAAGCTCCACGCTCGAGCATCCAAAAACTTGCTTGTTGCAGAAAACTTCAAAAGCCACTTTCAGTACCTAGGAAAGCAAGAACAGCGTGAGCTTTTGGAGGGAAGGAGGGGAAGAAGAGGAGCCAAAGGAACCAACCCATAAAACAACACTCCAAAACATAAATGGCAATAGGTTGAAAACTCCCAACCCTACAGCCAAAGGAAATACAAGTTGAAAGTCACCTTGGAAATAAGTTAACCAAAATACAGCTTGGGAGAAAAACCTTAAAACGCATTACAAGTGATTCACACAAAATAAAGTTGTATAGATGAGTACAGAAATCAACAACCAGACTTCACTATGAGAGCCCAAAGCAACATGTCAGACTCTCCAGTAAAATAGGAGAAAATGATTGTGGGAAAACTACTACGATTAGATCATTCCAATGCAAGGAGAATGAGGATGGAGAAAAAATACTAGTGTTTCTAGTCTCATTGATTGCTACAAAGTTTGCATTAAACAGATATCAATTTGCAAATTGGGAACTACAAGCAAAAAGTTACTGAATGATTTAGAAGCGAAGTGTCAATGTATTCCAGTTTGACTTCTGTGAACAACAAATTCCAGAACGACACACTTAGGAGCACAATTGTATCTAGAATCCTTCAACGAGGGCACCCGATATCCATGACTCTTATAAACTAGGATTAGATGAACAATAGCTGCAAATGTTTTCCTTCTGTGTACCTTCTTCAGTCAAAAGATGAGATCTTAAGTTAGTGTACCCCTCAGGTTCTTAAGCATCTGAATAGTTTTTTCCTTGAACAGTTCCGCTCCCATATTATAGCAGTGTATTCTTAAGCATCTGAATTACTAGGAGAGATAGCAACTATACAAGCAACTGTGCTTTTAATAGAATTCTGGCAAGCTGATGACTTAGTTTAACTGATTGAAGCGCATATATACTCCTGATAGGAAGGAAAAGGTAACAAGGGGCTATTTCTAAAAAACAAAGATTGGACAAGAGTCATGACATTAGCGAATACGCTCACATGAGAAATTTGAAATTTCAAACTTCAATATTGGTCATTACCACATTAACAGAGTCAATTGTGAGCTATATCAAATAATAAGATAAAGGATGACAGATACTAAAGAGGAAATCATACCATCATCCCCACCCAAGAAGCCAGCATGTACTCCCCTAGGTGAACAGGAGTAAACGGAACAAGCCGAATCACAAAAACAATCTGCCGTATTAAGCGAAAAAAGAATAAATTAGAAATCTTATATAAAAAAATAAAAGACACAGACCAAAAGGGAAATTAAATACCGACAAATATCCAGTTAGCAACAGATGATACAAGACTTGGTTACAAATTCAGGAAACATGAAAGGAAGATTACACAGCTAGGCTTATGCTACGGAAGCTTAAGTTACACTAGGTAATGCAAGGAAGATTATACAACTAGGCTTATGGTACGGAAGCTTAAGTTTACACCAAGTAATGCATGTACCTTGACACAAAACCTCGCAAGGAAGACAAACCTAATCTGTTGGGTCAGTTGTCTTGTATAAGTCATGAAGATTTTCGTAATTGAAACTTGGGCAGTAGGAACAAATCTAGGCGAATTCAACTCTCAATAATCCAAATGGTTATCTAAAAATGTAACCTGTCATTCCCTAAACGTATTGCACAAGAATATCCATTTAGAACAAGGGTTTGATCAGTTTAGGAATGAAAAGACAAGTTTACAGATGCTTGCAAGTTCACATAGAATCAACCTTAAAGCCAGATCTTTGAATTGCAATAGCAACAGCCTGAAACTTTGGGTACTTCTTTAACTTGGAATTCACGTGAGATCTTCCTATCTGCAAAGTAAGTGAAAAAACAACCTAAGTGAAGACACATACAAAATATTGTATCCAGAAGAAAATTCATCACCAAAATTATATGATTTGTAGAATGCCTCAGCATGCGTAGAGTCGAGTATATTGGTGAGAATCCAACAATATTTTTGAGCAACAAATAAGGTTTCCTCCATAAAGTCATGCATGGACATCTGATTATTCACCCAAGGAGAGGTTTAACTATTCAAGAAACTTACTGTCCTTCCCAGAAGAAAGGCAGCCGTTGCACCAATAGAATCAGCTACGACTCCTACTAGCAACCAAAAGAGATAACCACCTCCAAGCTACAACTAACAATTACAAGAACCTTGTTATGAAACCCCAAATGGAATACCAATAGAAGAAGCGAGTCTACTTTCACAATCAACTTGAAGAAGTTAAGCTTGCTCTAAGAGCATCAACAATTACAATATCACTACCTACCGAGAGCACTGGGGCTGGAACTGCGAGAACAGTAAGAGGAATATGTGCAATAGCCCTGCAAAATCCCCAAAGTGACGATAAAATGTGAAGTTAAAAGACAAAGAAAACAGATTAATGCTTGGAAATTCAAAAATATTTGGACAGACTGGTCTAGGTGAAACATCACAATCATCGATGATCGGAACTTGTGCTTAGTTTGGGAGCATGGCCTATATGTAGTATAGATATGAGACCAAATATTATCGCGCCGTGAACACTTTGGTATCTTACCGCGCAAGTGGAGCAGCTTTGTATCAAGCTTCGCATAAAAAATAACCAACTGCTTGTCCGTATACGCTTTCACTATCTCCTTTATGTACTTAACGGGAACAACGAAATTGGTGTATCCTTCAAATTCCCCTTTCCCACTTTGCACAATACCTATGATATTCCCTTCTGAATCAAAATACTTAATTGAGCAGTTGATTGAGGCTCAATTTGGTTTGGTTTGGTTAGGCTAAAACGTTTAAATTTCACTGCAGAAATCGATGACTAGATTCACCCGCATGGTTTTAATTCTTTGAGCATTTGGTTGTTTTCAAGATCTGTGTTTTTGTAGCTTGGGTTCTATTTACTTGTATGTCTTTTGCTGACTTGTTGTCTTTCCACTTCTAACTGTAACTAGAATTTTGAGAAGCTTGTGGAAAACCCAAAAAGATTCATATCTGACAAAGCTTTCGAGCATGTGGAAATCATTTGCTCGTGTTGGGGTCTCTTCCCTCTCAAAGACATGGAGAAGATTCAGATCCGACAAAGCTTTCGAGGACATTGTATCACGTGTCAAACCTGGAATTCTGATGATTGAATCTGATTCTGTACGTTCCAACATATTTCATTGTTTAATTTCCCATTAGAGTTTGCAATATTGTCGTTCTTAATATGTTATGTTTTTTATGCAGCTGATCGTAGCTCAGCTGGAGGTGCTTTTATGGTCGCAAAGAACCTCGCCGTTGAGTGTCTGCATGAAGTTTGTCAATATAGGTTTGGTAAGCCAGAGATAGGGAAAGTCTACGTTGTTTCGGTGGGTGGGGAAGATTGTGATGGTAATGGTATAGGTATAGAGGTTCAAGTGGTTGCAACTTACCCCGGTTACGACCTAGTTTTACTTGAGTTGCCTGATGTAGTTAGTGCTAATCTGATATTCAATTTAGAAGATAAGGTTCTATCCGCTGGGTCTTCCATTTTCACAATGGGCCACCCAATTTTCTTGCGTTTTGCCCTATGGAAAGGAATTGTTTCCATACCTAGGATCCTCTACTCGTCATTTCCCCTTGATTTCAAGAACAACTGCTCAATTAAGTATTTGGAGTCCCCAAAAGATCTTGAAATGGTATTGTGCAAAGTGGGAAAGGGGAATTTGAAGGATACACCAATTTCGTTGTTCCCTTTAAGCACCCAATTTTCTTGCGTTTTGCCCTACAGAAAGGAATTGTTTCCATACCTAGGATCCTCAATTAAGTATCATTTCAAGATTGGTGTATCAATTAAATATCTCCTTTTATGTACTTAACGGGAACAACGAAATTGGTGTATCCTTCAAATTCCCCTTTCCCACTTTGCACAATACCATTTCAAGATCTTTTGGGGACTCCAAATACTTAATTGAGCAGTTGTTCTTGAAATCAAGAGGAAATGACGAGTAGAGGATCCTAGGTATGGAACAATTCCTTTCCGTAGGGCAAAATGCAAGAAAATTGGGTGCTTAACGGGAACAGTGAAATTGGTGTATCCTTCAAATTCCCCTTTCCCACTTTGCACAATACCATTTCAAGATCTTTTGGGGACTCCAAATACTTAATTAAGCAGTTGTTCTTGAAATCAAGGGGAAATGATGAGTAGAGGATCCTAGGTATGGAAACAATTCCTTTCCGCAGGGCAAAACTCAAGAAAATTGGGTGCCCCATTGTGAAAATGGAAGACCCAGCAGATAGAACATTATCTTCTAAATTGAATATCAGATTAGCACTAACTACGTCAGGCAACTCAAGTAAAACTAGGTCGTAACCGGGGTAAGTTGCAACCACTTGAACCTCTATACCTATACCATTACCATCACAAAATCTTCCCCACCCACCGAAACAACGTAGACTCTCCCTATCTCTGGCTTTACCAAACCTATATTGACAAACTTCATGCAGACACTCAACATCGAGGTTCTTTGCGACCATAAAAGCACCTCCAGCTGAGCTACGATCAGCTGCATAAAAAACATAACATATTAAGAACGACAATATTGCAAACTCTAATGGGAAATTAAACAATGAAATATGTTGGAACGTACAGAATCAGATTCAATCATCAGAATTTCAGGTTTGACACGTGATACAATGTCCTCGAAAGCTTTGTCGGATCTGAATCTTCTCCATGTCTTTGAGAGGGAAGAGACCCCAACACGAGCAAATGATTTCCACATGCTCAAAAGCTTTGTCAGATATGAATCTTTTGGGGTTTTCCACAAGTTTCTCAAAATTCTAGAAACATTTAGAAGTGGAAAGACAACAAGTCAGCAAAAGACATACAAGTAAATAGAACCCAAGCTACAAAAACACAGATCTTGAAAACAACCAAATGCTCAAAGAATTAAAACCATGCAGGTGAATCTAGTCATCGATTTCTGCAGCGAAATTTAAACGATTGAGCCTAACCAAACCAAACCAAATTGAGCCTCAATCAATTGGGTCGGCAACATAAATTCTTTTTTTTTTCCATTTGAGCCTGATAACTGATAATATCTCATCATATTTTGGGGAGAAGGAGAGACTGACAAGTGTTGAACATTGAAGTGCAAGTTAGGTTTCACCATGTTATTAGGTCTGTAATAGCCCTAAGAATGCGAGTTGTTCTGGGCATGGAGAGTTTTAATCTAACCACAGATCAGATACGAACTTGTAATAGGTACCAACAGAGAAGAGAAGAAGACAAAATGTACAGTCCTCAAGATTCTGATTTTTTTTTTTTCCTAAACTAACACGAATTAGGGTTGCAGTAGCTTGTTGTAGAAATAGTCTTTAGCCAAAAGGAGCTCAATGCTACAACCATAAACCAATTCTATGAATGTTGATCTATTAGGCTTTTCCACAAGTTTCTCAAAATTCTAGCAACAGTTAGAAGTGGAAAGACAACAAGTCAGCGAAAGACATACAAGTAACTAGAACCCAAGATACAAAAACACAGATATTGACAACAACCAAAAGCTGAACTGTGAACTGAAAACACAAACACAAACCCATATTATGCCAATAAATAGAACCCACTTTATTCTCATCAGAAAAATTCAATTTAGAAGTTCAACAGTAACCCTCCAACTGAATTGATAACTATGGAACAAAACATTGAGCTTCTTGACATTGAAAAATCAACGTGGAAAAATCTCGGGAT
This sequence comes from Vaccinium vitis-idaea, assembly GCA_963854785.1. Taxonomy (NCBI): domain Eukaryota; kingdom Viridiplantae; phylum Streptophyta; class Magnoliopsida; order Ericales; family Ericaceae; genus Vaccinium; species Vaccinium vitis-idaea. The sequence goes on from OY978223.1 coordinate 38,146,910, forward strand.
AGTTGATGGGAAAATAGACCACACACAACGAAAATCTGTTTTTCTATGAAATTGGCAGACACATACAGTCACATTCTCACATCTCTCACACACACACACACTTGATATGTTTCCCTCCCACTTATGGTGGGGGGAGACCCCCAAAGGGATACCCACGTCTCTCTGTCTTCTCTGATCTCCCTTTGCTCTTCAAATTCCCACACATGCAATACAACATACACATACTAATACAAATCTTAGACCACATTGGGGTTATTAACGATTAAGATTGGGGTTATTAACGATTGGGGTTATGAGTGTACTCTCATAACAAAAAAATTCAACACAAGTGGTATATACGTGCATATATTTTTCTGTGGCATTTATGCGCAGAGAGATTCTTACCAAGGGAACTTAGGGTTTTGTTCAGGAACAAGGAAACGATAGAAACCCAGAAATTTGGGGGGCTCAACTTTTCGGTTGCTGCATTTGGTAGTGGTGGTGGTAATTGTTTTGACAGAATGCAGTTCTGCAGCAGCAGAGGTGGTTATGCTGTAGAAAAAGGTGGAGGAGGTTCTAATTACACACTCGTTTTCTTATCTCCACGCGCTTTTCTCGAGAAATTTCTCAGTGCTGAGCAGGCACCGGCTAGCAGTGCCATCTTGTGCCCATCAGCTCGTCCGGACCTTCCATTCGTATTTCGGACGGTCAAGATCTGTATTAGTCCTCAAAATTACAAAACACGGATGGACGGTCCAAATGAGCCGACGGACATCACATGACAGTGCCAGCTGGTGCCCACTGAGTAGGGGTGAAAAAAAAACCGACGGCCCCGAACCGACCGAAAAAACCGACCGGTTTTTTCGGTTTTCGGTAGGTTTTGTATTGGTTTCGGTCGGTTTCGGTTTTTGATCAGGAAAAATTAAAATTTCGGTTCAGTTTTCGGGTACCTGTAATTTAGACCAAACCGAACCGAAATATAGACCGAAACGAACCGATTTCACCCCTACCACTGAGTATTGAAAAATTTCTCCTCGGCAGCTACTAAACAATTTTAAAACTTCTTTTTTCTTTTCTTTTTATCGGCGACAATTCTTAAGACTTTCTTAAAACATTCTGTTTTTGTTAATAAAATATCATTATTTCCACACCTTTCTAAAATTCAACCCAAGCCTATTCTACAGGTCTTTAATCTAAAATCTTTTCTTTTTTAATTTCTAATTTTTACATAGGAAGACTACTCAAAAAATATAAAGACTGGTCTTTGTGAGAGAAAATCATGCATGCTTTGGGGAAAAAGCAATAAATTAATTTTTTGGTTTATTAAATTTGTCTTTATCAATTTTTTTTCATTTTTTAATTTTGCATCAAGTTTTCATGGATTATTGATTTGTCTCAACGAGAGAAATCTAAAATGTAAAAAAAATATGGTCAAAACTAATTTTTTTGAATAAAGCCAAAATTAATCTAATAATCCACATATTTTTTGCTTTATTCAAAAAAATTATTGCTTTTCTACCTTCCTTTTTCATTGTAATAATCTTCAAAATATATGTAGATTGAATATTTATGGAAATTCTCCCACACGCACATGGAGTTAATGAATTGCACAAACCATACGTGGGCCCCATACTGTGAGAGAGAATTGGTACAATTTCTAGTATGTGATACTTTGCTTTGACAAAAAAACCAAAAAGTGGTTTTTTCGTTTTGTCGTTATTCAAATTTTTTTTTGCATTTGTTAGTTTTGCGTCAAGTTTTTGTGGTTTATGAATTCGTCGAGACGAGACGAATCCGAAGAGTATAAAATTATGGTCGAAACTAATTTTTTTTTAATAAAGTCAAAATTAAACCAATAAACTGGTTTATTTTCGGTTTTATTTAAAAAAAATATTACTTTTGATAATAATTTTATACTCTTTGGATTCGACTCGACGAGACGAATCCATAAATCACGAAAACTTGACGCAAAACTAACAAAAGCAAAAAAATTTTGAATAAAGACAACCAAAAAGCTACTTTTTGATTTTTTTTGCCAAATAATAATGTTGTAAACAATGGGGTCGTTCAAATTATTGTTCCAGCCATCTATAATGGAGTATTTACAGAGATGATATGATTTTTTGGGGTAGTTCGATAATACTCTTCGATGCTATGATTTTTTGGGGGGCCAGTTTATATGTGGATTTGTTTTAGCTTTAATTTAGAGGATTCCTGCAAGTGGGTAGCGAGAGTGATTCTTAGGATTAGTAGAGGTTTGTGGAAGTTAACCCAGATATTTGAGTATAGTGCGGCTAGTGCCCTATGAGCACAACACAGTGTAGTGCCTCCCATCCAACTGTCCACTTGATAGTGCATGGCTCGGATTTAATCCGAGCTCCTCCAAATGTGTACCATTCATTACTCGGATGAAATCCGAACAGTGCACTGTCGAAGTGGACGGTTGAATAAGGCACTACACAGTATAGTGCTCGGGGGCACTATACCATCCCTGCTTCCTTAAATAATAAAAAGTTGGCACTCACAAATGACGAACTGTCCCTGTTGCAAATCTACGGCTTGTAAGGAGACGCACAAAATTTTGCTCAATTAGATATAGGTAGTTGTTTCATCTAGAGTTCTAATATTTATTTTCTTTGAAATTTTCTCTAAAAAAAATCGAACTTTTATTACCAAGCACTTACCAATATTGGATTGAACTCAATTTTTGCATGAGCTCCTAAGAAATGAATCTATACAAAATTAACGATTTTTAATTCTCGATGTGACACAGAATGAGTATACTCTCTTGAGGGTGAACAAAATTGTTCTCATTTGCAATTTGCACCATGGCTGTGATTGTTCTATTGCACACTTGGATTAAGATGACGTCCCTACTCTCTACTACTCCCTTCATCCGTATTTGTTAGTTCATTTTCAGTATTCATGTCATGTATTAATTGTCTACATCTTTCAATTTAGAAGGGGTTTCATGATTTTGAAAATTTCATATAATAGAATTAATTTAAATCTATCAAATAAGATCTATATATATTGCATATTTTTAAAGATTTGTATAGAAAGATACCTATGATTTTTCAAGAGATGTGGAATAGTGAAAGTAGACATTTTGCAAATTAATTTAGTCTTTTCTCTGTTCTTTTTTCTCTTTTTTGGAAGTTGGTTAGTCTCAATTTAGCCTCTGGTGAACATGTTTGCAAATTGATGCTGACATGGTTTTCAAAATGAGTGTATGATTGCATTTGGTTGCTTTGATCTTTTGAGTTTGGCCTCTGGGATGCATGTTTAATCATAAAGTGAACAAAGTATTAACTCCAAGGGGTTGACCTAGTGGTCAAGACTTGGAACTTAAGAGTTTGCTCATTTCTAAGATCTCAGGTTTGAAACATCTTTGGTGCTACAAACTCTTTTGGGGTCAGTCCACACAGAGCTTTGCTCCGACTTTAAATGGGGCACACGCTAATGGACAGTGAGTTTGGTCTCCCAAGATTAATCGAGGTGCGCAAATGCTAACCCGGACACCTGGTTATAAAAAAACATGGTAATCAAACACAATATCAATGATGGTTTGTGCAATTGTAATTTTGTAGCCTTGTATAAAGGAAATTATGACTGATGATTATGATGAATAAAAACACACAAATGTGTCCAATTTGTGAGTCATTCAGTCAACTTTCCGAGGCACGCGTGATGCTAATTTAGAATTATTCGTGTTAGGGTTTGAGTTGTTAGAGCATCACTAGTGGTATACTCAAATATGGATACTCAAATATTGCCACGTCACATTTTGAGTATTCATTTAATGGGTTTGTAAGTTTGAGTATCTACCCTTCTACAGTGGTTCATTTGTGTCCATAATCAAAAAAGTACTATTCGCTCTATTTTTATTCATAAAATGGGCACAACTTTAAATTTGTACATATATATTTTTATAATATTAGTACCATTTAAAAGATATTCACAATACGTTTAAAATGAGATCAATCTTGAACATGTTTTGGTAAAGATTAAAAATTGATAATTTCAATTTTTGAGAGAAAGTGCAAAAAAATTGAGTTTTCAATTAAGTATTTGAAAAATGGGGAGAGAATGTTGCTACTTTTGATAGGGTGTGGTCCCCAAAATTTGGTTATTGAGGTTTGGTTATTGAGAAAGATTGGTAGTTTTGAGTATCCAAATGCAAAAAGTTGAGTATTTGTAACAAATGTTGTTAACTTTGAGTATTTATCCAAATACCATTGTGAGCCTCTTTTGTGTATCAAAATACTCATCTTTTAGTATTTTTGTGTTTGAGTATACCACTAGTGATGCTCTTATCCTTCGAAATCTCTACTACCAGATCGAGGACGGGTTCTTTGTCCAGCAACCTAGTTGTTGGTCTGTCTTTGGTAGGGGTGCCACTGAGCTTACTAGCGTAGGTGCTCGTGTCTGAATTTTGTTAGTTTGGATCAATCCTTATTTCGTGATGAAATCTGTATTACCCTCGGGCTCTTATATAAATGGAATTGACTCTTTTATTCAAACATCATACAAAATTAAATGAACTTTTGGTACGTACCACCAATAACATAAAAATGTGTTGACATCCTATCAATAACTATAGAGAAAACATTATTTCCACCGCCGGCGGAAACAAATGTTTCCTCCAAATCAATCACACAGACTGCTGTGATTGATTTGGAGGAAACATTTATTTCCACCGCCAACGGAAATAACTTATTCTCATAACTATATGCCTGTAAGCAAATAACCATGTGAATTAATCTCACATTTACTCTATGCACAAGTCAAACCAGCCCTCTCACATGATTACCCCACCCTCAGACGAGCTTCACATCTATTGATCCATCTTCACCTTATAATCTCTCAGTAAAATTCATGAATACCCTCACCCAAGTCATAACACCTAACCAAGGGCTTGTAGCCTAGCGGTTATCTCCTGGTTCTCCCACAAGAGAGACCAGGGTTCGAGCCTCGGTAGAGGCGTTTGGGGTTTAGGGCTATGGATAGTTTCTAGACCCCCCTTTGGACTAAATCACTAACTCTCCCGCTAACCCCCCACTGATGTATATCGAATGACCAAAAAAACAAATTCATAACACCTACTACCTGATCGAGATGGGACGAGTTGAATTTTCGTATCTACTTATGACACAATCTTCTACATAGCATTAATTGTTTGCGCAACCGCCTCATGACTCATAAAATGGAAATTGGTGATAAAAAAAAAAGGGAGCAAATAAATCAAAGAAATCCCTAGAGTTTGGCTCTAGCTTAAGCTGACTTAAGTTGTATTTTCTTGGATATTTTCCAAACTATTTGGGTAAAGTCATAATTTTACCCAATTAAAATTCCTCTTGTCGAGACGAACTTATAATAACAAAAAATTTGACGCAAAATTAACAAATGCGAAAAAAAATTTTGAATAAAAATAAAATCAAAAAATTCTTAAGTCAGTGGCTCTGGAACAAACAAGTCTGAATTTTTCTCACCAGTGTTATCCCAAGGTAAATACTAAATACCCTTTTCCTTAAAAAAAGAAATTACAATAAACCCCTAAACTATGAATTATTTTAAATTTTGCCCCTAATCATGTGGCAAATTGTAAAATAAACAAATTTATGGACAAATATACCCTTTATTTTTTAGATTGCTGTATCACTCTTATTCACCAATCATCCATTTCCCTTCACTATTATTTGACTAAGACTGCGCACTAAACACACAGTACTAGTGACCCTATTTTTTTCTACTGTGATTCTACATTACGATTATTTGGAGGAATGGGAATTTCATTGCACAAGCTGAATTCAGCTGAAAAATTATACAGAGTATAGGTGAGCGCCTTAAGTAGGAGAAAGCGATAGCAAAAATATACACAGTTAAGCACTAATCCATAATCTGCTAGGATCGAATTCACACTAAACTACAGTAATGAAACATAAGCAAATCAACTTACTATCGAACTTGGAAAATAACGGTGACATTTCTACTTGATTGAACCAATGCACCATCACTGTTGTATCAACGAGAGTCGACTAGAGGATGTTGCGAAGCATTGCTATCCCAGTCAAACACAACTAACCAAATAAAAAAACTAAAAATAGCAAACAACCTATCTCCAAAATTAGACTAATACAGAAAATAGACTAAAACTAAAAACTAGAAAATAACCTGTCTCCAATATTTTTCCAATACTGGTCTTCTGTAACCCAATCCTTAAACCGATTTGCTTGAATCCAGATCCAAGCTCCTTTCGAAGCCATTGTTTGGATTAAGGATATCAAGGCCAGAGCTCAAAAGCCAAAAAGAAAACTATCCAAAATCACAAACCTCAGAATATAACAAGTCATCCCAAGGCCGGAGCACTATCTCCGTCAAGGCCACCGGCAATCTCGAATGCAAATCAAAAACCCCGGCGCCCACAAGCCACGAGACACAACCTCCGGCGACCATGAACAGTGAGACCCGGAGACAAACCACCATGCTCCATTATGATGGATCAAGGGTCTTGTTGCGGAGATATGGCCGTCGATTGCGAAAATGCACCGCTCGGATTTAATTCAAGCAATGAACGATTCGGATTTACATGAGATTCGGATTAAATTCGAGACGTGCATATTTTCGCAATAGACGACCGAATCCTGCCCTACATCACACGACCGTGCACCATGTGCACGATAGGAACTCCACTCCCCATTGTGATTATTGATCATGCGACTATGAATATAATGCTTGTAGTGTGACTAGACTTCCAGTTGGGCAACCCGAAAATAAAACAATGTAACCCTCCTAAGTCCTAATTAATCCGCCTCGATCATTTGATTCATATTATCTTCGGTCATTCTGTCTAATCTCACAATTAGAGGTATTCTGCTAAGAGTGTTTTTAGAATAAACTGGTTTGGGTTTTTTTTTAAAAAACTGTTTTTGTTAGTGGAACACCCCTTTAATCCGGCTAACAGACCGACTCCTACGTTCTATGAAAGCAAAATAAAAGATAAATCGGAAGACCTAAGGGTATAGATTTCACTCAGATTTGTTTATGGAACCACTTGTGAGTCCCACAAGGGCAATCCGACCCGTTAATTCATCTCCGAATAATTTTTTAAGGGGTCCCTTAAAAAAAAACCTCAATCCGACATGCGTACGTGGTTGATCCGAAACTCACCCATTTCATTCAAAATTGTTTTGAATGAAATGGGTGAGTTTTGGATCAACCGTTTACTCACATCGGATTGAAATGATTTTTCGCATGGCCTCTTGAAAAATTATTCTAAAATGAATAAACGGTTAGATTGTCCGTGTGAAACACAGAAGTAGGTCCTTAATTAGATCTGTGCGAAGGTTGTGTACCCCTAGCACTGATAAATAGCAGTAATAAGATGATGGCCCCGTTAACTTACCCGCCGAAGTTCATTTCGAATAGCACGACAACATAAATTGCAGGTCTCTCTCTCTTCTCTCTCTCTCTCTCTCTCTCTCTCTCTCTCTCTCTCTCTCTTCTCTTTTTGATTTGCAAAATCAAATTAATAGAAAAATGGAGAATGCGAACGAAGGAGAAGGAAGATCGGAGATGGAGTTCACGGACATCGAGACCACCGCTGACTCCCTTGACAGCTCTGTCGTATTCCATGTCGTCACGGACATCCTAGGGTTCGTCCTTTTCATGCACCAGCAAATCCCTTCGTAAGTTCTTCCCACCATTTTCTCTATTTCTTGCTTGCTTTGTTTCTCCTCTCAACAAGTTGAGCACTATTACCACGGTATTGGGGCGTATGCTGAAATTATTTCAAAGCGTTTAACTTCTGAATCTCACTAGTATGAATCGCTGTTCAGGGTTTAGTATCCTGGATCTTCTGATAGTTTCTTGGAAATCAGATTACGTATCCAATGAAATCCAGAAAAGCTCTAGCTGTTCTGTTCTAATCCGTTCTCGGATTAACTGTGGCTTTCAATTGTGTTTCATCGTAAGTTCTTAGAGCATCTCCGGCCCTAATTCTTTTAGCTCAAATTTGAGTAAAAGCTTGATTTGCTATGAAGCACTCGAATGGGAAATTCAAACTTATGTATAAATTTGAGTAAAACCTTTACTAATGGAAAATTTGTAATTTTGAAAAGCACAAAATGGCCTGCTAAAATTTGAGTGAAGGTTTGAGTCTCTATTTATAGGTTGGAGTGAGCTTTAGTTTTTACTCAAATTTTGAGTTTGAGTAAAAGAAAGATCCCATCTCCAGCACTTACTCAAATTTGACAAAAAATTGAATAAAAGCTTCATTTGTTGTTAAACTTTTGGATGGGCAAACCCAAACCTAAGTACAAATTTGAGTATAACCTTCATTAATGGTATAGTTGTAAATTTGGGAGAGAAAAAATAGCCTTGTGAAATATGAGTGGAAATTTGAGTATCCCTTGATTTGAGTAAAACTCAATTTGTGGTTGTTCAATTTTGGTTGAGTATTGAGCCAAAAGAATAAGCATTTTCCTCTCAAGGACACGAATAAAATAGTCCATACTTAATTCCTCTTCAAGGTATTGTTCTATGGGATTGAAGTCGTGAATTTAATCTATATTTTCTGGATAGTATTTTGCAGGATATCAGCCTTGAATTCGAAGGACTGCAAACGGAGTATAGGGAACTGGTATATAAGCTGAGAGAAGTTGGTTTATTGAGTAGCAATTAGGCTTTGAATGTTGTCATCCTCTTAATTTTCTGTTTTAGGAGACTGTTCTTGCACAAACTGAATTGAAGGCATCTACGCGGAGGATGCATGGTGGAAGAATGAGAGAGGTCAAACGGGGGATCAGAAGACTGGACAAAATGATGAAAACAGTTTCGAATATCCAAACTGCCCTGCAAATGGTGATTAGTGAAATTCCAAATGTCCAGCAAGTCATGTTGGTTCTTGGACCTAGTCCAATGCGCCCGCAACATGTTTACGAGGTGTGCTTTTTGCATGGAAAGGTTATCTGTGGTGGTCCTGGTGGTTTCACTAAAACCAGAGCAGCAGAGGGGCTTTCAAGAAAGGTAAAGAAGAATAGCATACATCTTATTTATTTCTATGAATTCCTTTTGTCAAAGTTCTCTTTATGATTCAAGGGGGGAAAAACTTTTTTTAAGTGTTCCATTTTCTTGGACCTTAGCAGGCCTGTTTGGTTCCTTGTTTAGAACTCTGCAATAAGCAAAATACTTGATGTGCAAATTCTTTGTCTGCGCTTGCTTATTTGCTGATTTATTGGGTTGGTAACCAGTGAGCAATGAAGTGGGGGTGTCAAACAGGTTAGTGTTTTGATCTAAGCCATGAGAAATGAGCAAATGGGAACCAAACAGGCCTTAAACTTACATTTTTGTTTGGCTTATATATCATACTTGGAACAGGCTATTCGGACACTTGTTTCGAAGGGTGCGGGATCTGATTCTTATTCTGGTATATTGTTGAGACTATCTTGTACCTAGTAAATACTTTGGAAAATGACCTTTTGCTGCAGCTTGTAGCAATATTTTCGTTTGATTTTTAGGCCCTACCAAGTTGTTTCTGTTGGTTAAAGCTCCCTCTTCTCTCACTATGCCTTTGCATTTTCTGCCCAAGCGCGACTTCAAATACAGCAAAAAGGTAACCTTGCTCTCAAGAACAACATTTACCATTTCTTTTATGCTTCTTTTTCTAGCATTTAGTTGTTTTGATTTTGGTGGGCTGTTTCCTTGGATCCTGCTGGGGATCTTGATAAGTATGAGAGATCCAATTAAGTGAGGTTGCGTGGTTATCTGACTTTATTTGAATGAAGCATATTGCATGTGCAAAATCTGATTTAAAGGCACCTAACACACCTTTCTACCTAATTGCATGTATCTTGAAGCTTCCTTGCGTAAATCAAAGCATTGTAATCATGATTCCACATTCTGTACTGCCTACATGACGGCAGCTTATGGTTTGTATTTTATGCTGCAGATAGTGCCTTTCAGGTTACGATTCACGTGTAAAACCCGAGATCAGGAAATGGACGATGCAAATCAAGTTGCTCAAACTGTTGACTCTATCAGTTTGATGGATCACACTTCAAATGATTTGATCTGGTACTTTTTTCGGGTTCTAATCTGGTGCTTCAACTGTCTTTTCTAATATGTCGTCAAATTCAATATTCTTCAAAGTAAGAAATTTAATGGAAACTTACCGTCTTTGGATATATGATCATCCAGTCGCAGAACTCTTCCAACTGAGTTCTAAATTCTAATAACCACTTAGGTGCTGCTCGACAGTTAGGACACAGGCCAGGACTCCATTCCCTAGTTTTTTATGTTACAATTTCACTTGGAATTCCAATGGCTTCTTTCTTTCTTTTTTTTACTGTTCGCATCGTATCTCCATAGTTTCATTGAGAAACTCTCAATATGGATGATAAGTTTGTCTTTTACAGGTATCAGTGTCGACACATAATCAAGGGCCTAGTGACCAAGACATCACCAACAGAAGATTGAGAACACGGTCATGAAAATTTTGCGAGATTTTGGTTCATCCTATTTGGCAGTTTCATGTGATGGTACAGTTCCAATGACCCGTGACTGTTCAATAACTTCCTTGCAAACGCATCTTAGTTCCATGATTGGTTAGACAAAGTCTCGATTCTTTATATCATCTAAGCCTTGATATAACATCACTAATGGCGTAATTGTATCTTCTAGTCTTGACATGCTGTGATTCTATTACAGTTTGAACAGATCTTTCATGTGTAAAACTCCTAATGGGTATGGTGTTCCCGTCTTGCATTGTATCTACATGATCATCGTTCCTACTTTGCGCACATCTAGAACTTGCTTTTTCTCTTTGAAATAGGAATGCTCGTGTACAGGCCAGCATAATTTACTTGCTAGATGATCTTTCTGTGAGGCAGGACCTGTGTAGGTGAGACTTTGTGGAATTTAGCCACTTTTCCTGCACTGGCTGTATCGGAAATGTTTACTGCAGAATGTGGGACTTTTTTGCTGTAGATGTTTGAATGTTACAATGGATTCAACGGCTATATAGGTGACACGATTATTAGGTAACAGCGTTTCTTTTGATAACTCAGATGTAAGTGCCAACTTGTATGCACTTCAAAACTTATCCTCGGAACGAATTCCCCCGTCCATTATTGTGGGTCTACTTAAAGCCGGGAGCAAAACCTCATATGAATTGGCCCAAAGGAGTTGATAACACATGCAAAGTTTTGAAACTGAAACCTTACGAGGGTACGAATCCTTGAGACAGCAAGGCTCAAGCCTTGACTGTAGGCCAACTTCCCAAGGACTTTTCTCAACCAGGAGTTTGCTAAACAAACTGTTTATACATCAGGATTGTTAAATGAACCTAGTTTGCCTGAGCTTGACTTGTACGGCTCGTTGAGTTCGACGTGTTACGGAAAGAAATGAAGCTTAAATACATCTACGGACATCGTTAAGGTTTCAAACTAAACATAAATAGCTCACTAGTGGGTCCTTTTTTTTTTATAGAAAATTGGTCTAAAGGCCAAGTTTGGGGTTTTAAAGGTTGTTTAGTCCAACTTAAGTTATTTTAGACCTCCAATGCAATGATGTGAAATTTTTGAGGATTCAAGGACAACACTAGACAAAAATACCCTTAATGATAAAAAAAAATTACAAAGGGAAAGTCGGTACAGTGCGCGTCAGTCCGTCACCTTTGTTGCTGACCAACTAATATCCCTTGAAAGCGACGTGTCAGTGCTACTGCCATGTAAGAGCAAGTGCACAAGATGAGGTAAATAGGCATTTTAGCTTTTTTACTTAGCCAATATGAGAAAAACACCCCTGCACCAGACTATGTAAACCCCAAGGTATTTTTCCTCCAGCTACAGTAGCTGGCTATGTTTATCTAGGCACTGGACACTTGCTTTCCATTTCTTTTTCTTTTTTCCTCCTCCTCCTCTCTCTCTCATCAAAAGATGTACTTTTTTAATTTTTTTACGGCAAAAGATGTACTTCAAGTATAATATTTTTTGATATTAAATTTATAGAGAGAAAATAATAAAGAGGCTGGTGGAGGGGGGTACCAAAAAGTGGATAGGTAAACTAGAAATTGTACTTTTTTGACAAGGTAGTTTGCCTAGTGTTGGTGCTCTTGCTCTAACCCTTGAAAGTTGCTGACCCACACGTCACTCTCTCTCTCTCTCTCTCTCTCTCTCATGTATGGGTGGGACAAAAATTAGTTTTCTCTCTCTTTAATTTTGGGGTTGGGTTCAATTTGGGGGTTAAATTTTAGGGGGTTTAGGCTCTTTGGGGTAGAGTATAATGGGTTTATGCATTTTGAGTTTAGGCACTTAGGGTGCACTTTCCAATTATAGATTTTTAGTGGTTTAGGCACTTTCATAGGGTACCCTGGGGTTTAAGTTTAGGGTGCACTTTCTAATTATAGGGTTCTAATTGTTTAGACACTTTCATAGGGTACCCTAGGGTTTTAGGCACTTTCATAGAGTACCGTAGGGTTTAGGTTTAGAAACTTTCATTAGGTTTGGGAGTTTAGGCACTTTTATAGGCTAGCGGAGGCATTTTTGAAATGTGTAGGTAATTTGTCCTCTTTGCATTAAAAAATTAGTTTGTGTAACTTCTATACCATGTCCTTGTCGAAAAAGACTTTTTTTTATCATCTCACTAGTAGGCTAGACAAAGCAATTAAGGCTCAATTCAAGATCGATTTGATTAAAGCTCGTGCAAGCGTGACCGAAATTACACAAATGATGTTTACCAACTTTTTAAAATTCAAACCCATTTAAACAACCCACTTGGTGACTAGAGCTTTTGGGAGACCTCAAGATTCTACTCATTGAGAAGATAATATGGCCTTGAATCAACTAACAATGCACAGAGTCCCATAAGCTTTCAGGGGATTCATTTGGCTCATAGTCTATCTGGTTGTATTTTTTACTTCTGGTTTGGAACCAAGGGCTACAAGCCCAGCGTTATCTCCTAGTTCTCCCACAAGGGAGGCCAGGGTTGGAGCCTCCGCAGAGGCGTTTGGGGTTTAGGGCTATGGATAGCTTCTAGATCCCATCTATACTAACTCACTAACTCCCCCGTTAACCCCCTACTGATGTGTAAAGAATGGAAGAGAGGGTGTGTGTTTTGAGTCTATAGAAAGACTTCGAACTCTCTTTAATTGTTAACACACTAACTTTTGCACTAACTCCCACTAATGTATATCATATGGAAAGAAAGAAAAAAGCTCTGAGGATTCAGGAATCCAAATCCCATTTGCAAGTGAGAAGACAAAAACCTAACTCTGTAACTAATGATCGGACAGGATTGTGCATGGATTGACACTAGAAAAATGTGTCACCAACTATTCCCATTTTCTTTGGCAGCTAAACATGTGTATGTCGACGATAAGAAGTTGAGATAAGTGAATTGGTGGACATCCCACCTATCATTTGTCGTATTTAATTGTAGATATTTATTATTAAAAAATTTCTTAGTACGTTTTTTTATTTCTGTTCACACACACTAATTAATCAATTTGGAAAAGTCGATTAAGATCACAATTCTTTGGATTTTGTGTTCCCACAATATTCATGCTTTGAAGATGCATGCTTAGTTGGGAAGAGGAGAGATGACAATCACGGGGCCAGTTTCTTTTTTGGTTCGGTTTTGTTCGGTTCGAAGAGGGGAAATTCATATAGAATTTGCGCCTTCAAATAATGGCAGCTCACAAACATTACTCAAATGAAGCTCGTATGCCAAATGATACTTGTACATGCAAAAGACCATCTTGGGAGTCAAGCTGCAGACGAGTTGGCAAAGCAGTTGAACTTAAGTGTGCGCTTTTTTCTTGTGCAATCCATCTCGCTTGCGGTACCAAGTCTTCTAAACCGGACAGAGGGGAGGTGCTGCGCAGCGTGCTGTGCGATAACTTTCGCTGACGTGCCGGCATCATTTCGACGATCGGAAACATTCACCTCGTAGAGCTCGTCGAGTACTACAACTCCACCAAAAATCAACTTGATTGAATATCGTTAAGTCCCTCATCGGAACTAAAATAACTTGAAAAAAAATGGGTTTAATGGTTTTCATCCAGTGTTTCAAGTTTTAGATGTTCCGATTTTTTTCAAGTTATATGTGTTAAGTCCCTCCTCGTGAAAACGATGCCAGTACGACGCCGAAAGTCACCGCACATCACGCTGCGCATCACAAGGCTGCGCAACACCTCCCCTCTGTTACATATGCCAAACAAGGGAGACTTTGTCAATTGGTAATGTTAAAAAAATCACAGTTCACTGCATACTGGATAGTGGATAGTACTATTTACATAACATCAAAAACTTAAGAGTTTAAAGACACTTTTTTCACGAGTATTATTGCACTTGTACATATTTGTGTGCCAGCAGATAGCAATGGAGTTTTGTGTATGAATTATTGTATGTTGGGATGTGGTTATCATCTTCTAAAACTGTAAAAGCTCTTAGTATAGAAGAAGAAGAAAAGAAAACTAGATGCAACAACTATTAACGCCCCTAGTGAGTAAGAGCAGGGACGGAATCAGAATTTCATATCCGGGGGTTGTAACATCAACAACAAGGTTTTAAAAATTTATGGTTCAAGAGTCTAAAACATTTAAATGACTTAATAGTACCCAATGCAAAACCTCATATTTAAGTGGTCTTAATAAATCATAAGTACTCCTAACTAGAAAGTTACTAAAAAATAAAAGTATCTCACTGCGTTATCTCAACCATGAATCATAATGGAATGCGACGTTCTTTTAGATCTCGAAAGTCATCTAATACGTATGAAACAAAATTCCCTTCTCTATGAAACAAAACCAAATTACAATCAAATTCCCTTCTCTATGAAAATTCCCTTCTCTATGAAACAAAACCAAATTACAATCAAATTCCCTTCTCTATGAAAATTCCCTTCTCTATGAAACAAAACCAAATTACAATCAAATTCCCTTCTCTATGAAACAAAACCAAAACGTCTAGTTTTGATTGTTGGGGGCACTAGAAGTTCTAACATTAAAAAAATTTCAATCAAATTACATATATATGTTATTAGTGAAAATTTTCAGTCGGGCAGGGCTAAGGCCACCAGTAACCAACTGCTGGCTCCGTCTTCGAGTAAGAGAATGTTTGGAGTATAACCGGTAACCAATCGGGCAAGGGCCAAGGCCACCGGTAACCAAATAAGAGGGCGTTACACATAACCACAGTTGATTTTTTGTCAACAGGGAGGGAATTCCAAATGCAGTGGAACTTTGCGTCACAGGTGTGCAAGGGGACGGAGGAGATTGGTTACAATTGATTAATCTTTCCGAGTCCAGTCCGTGCCACGGAAAGCACCAAAATGCTTTTGACTTGAAATCGTATTTTCTTCAAAATTCTTCTTTTGGAATGATGACTGATGATGATCGATGGGGGGCCATCAACACCAGTGATATTAGGTTGTCGATTTAGTTGGTACACCGTCACACAGCAGATCCGAAAGCACGTTTGTACCTTCTTCAGACACCAAATGTGACAGTGACAGTGATAGTTTATAAACAGTTAAGACTATACGTATCGTGTTTTTATGACTTGTAGTCTGTCTTCGAGAGATATTAATCGGTCTTCCCGCAGTTTGCTTCACACACTCGCATGCTTGTGTCGGTGGCAAGCAATGCGCGAGTGTTTTGGAACAAATCGCAAGAAGACCGGATAACTTTTCGTGATCTTGTGCATTGGAAAACAGAGGAAGATCAAACCAAAAACCCCAGACTAGTGAAATGCAAATCTGGTAAAGTAAACCGCTTGATCCATCCTCTAGTCACAGATGCCACATTCTATTAGGGCTGATAGTCCAAATAATCGAGTTCGATCTTGTATTCGTGTTCGTTCAAAACTCGTTTGGAGTCGTTTTGATGTGTGTAAGTAAACAAGGTTGATCATTTTGAAGCTCTCGGAGCTTGTAAACTAAACTTGAGCAAGACACTGCCCAGCTCGTTCAGCTTATGGTGTGTATATATATTCTAACTACTCATCGTTGGTTCGTGACGCAGCGTAGAAACGTTAACAAAAACAGAACCACTACACGAACAAAGAACAACTACTCATTGTTGATTTGCATTCCGCGGGATACAAGTCCTCGTGAGGACCTCATTGTTGATTTGCTGTCATGCATGATCGATGACTGTCGAATGAATGCAGTGGAGGCAAATGCCACATGGCTAAGCCATTGCACTCGGTGCCGACGTGGGTCCACCATGCGTCATATGTCACCATTAACACCTAACCCGACACGAGGGCTGGCCCAAGGGTAAGCCCCGCAAAACTTCGATATATCTTGGGCAACCTCCCCTTTTAGGGCTACCAAAAAAAATTATGAATATAATAATAATATTATGTTTAAATTACTTGGAGACTAAACACAATGAGAGATCTGGTACAGTGGCTATGTGTGCATCCATTAGAGTTGAAAGTCTTGGGGTTCGAATCCTTGGGTGCTTTTTTTGCCTAATGATTACAAATCGATTACTTGCGAGTTACGAGACTTCGGCGGCAATAGAGAGAGATCGTTGGCTGCAGTCAGTCATCCCAACATCTGATCTAGAGAGAGATGAGAGAGAGAGGGATAGTGACTAGTGAGAGAAATGAAAGAGTCTGAGAAGATGCGCCGTTTAGGAAATTAGGAGAAGAGATCGATAGTGGGATACCGAGAGGTGAGAAGTAGGAAATTATGCGCCGTGTTTGGTTGAGTTTTTTTAGAAGAATATTTTGAAATATATATTTGAGATAGTATTTGGATGGATTTTTTAAAAAAATAATAATTAAAGAGATGTGTAATAATTGGAGAGAGATGGAAAGAAAAATGAGAATAATGATTAGATAAAAGAGTATGAGTAGAGAGAGAAATATGATTAATGATTGGAAAGATGAGAGATGGGGAAATGATCTTTTTGAATTATTTTTTGAAAATGTGAAGTGAACAAAGTGATGATTTTCTTTATATCCCAACATCGCTTAGGGCCCCTGGTTTGTGGCCCAATAATAGGGTCCCCAAATTTTAGATTATAATAATTATTATAAGCGTCATTAGATTTGCAGATAAGGCATGGTAGCCCAGTGGTAAGATTTCGGGGTTGTAACACGCATGTTGCGTGTTCAACTCCCGCCATCTTCATTTTTTTCCCCGTAGCATGTTCAAAAAAATGCTAATCTATTCTGCTCGTGCCATGAATGGAACCCTTGACCTCTGGGTTTGAGAGGAATTCTTTGCAAAATCGGCCACACCATAAAGCATCTTTCAACATCTAAACGAACAACTAATATATATATCAATAGTAAGAGGCCCTATTGTTGAAAATCACTTAGGGTCCCCAAAATCTTAGGGCCGGGCCTGGTCGGGCCATCTGGCCTTTCTCATTATTGCGCTTGTCCAGATGGACCGGTTCCAAAACCCGCTATCTGGCCCACGACACCTACATTTTATTAAGCACTGAAATTTGTCCAAATACATTCACAACAGGGAGATTAAAGTACAATTAACGTTCCTTTCCAATCAATCTGGTTTTTAATAGAGACTTGTACAACAAGCACTAGCAGAAAAGAGATTGTGGGATTCTAAAGATACCTAATTTCAAGTGCGCTGCGTTCAAACTAAAATGCAAATTAAAAGCTAGTTTAGTGGGCACAGCAAATCCACTCATTATTCATTATACGAAAGACAAAAGTCACCAGGGATGGAGCCGGGGAGGGGCAGTTGTCCTTGCGAGGGGAAAAAAACACACGTCTGGTATTATATAGAAAAAAAACAAAATTTTCTATGAATTATATAGGTTCGCCCATGTCTCGAACACATGTTTGTCCTTGTATAGTGAAATTTCTAGCTCCGTCCCTTGACAAACCAGAAACCAAATTAGCACATTTACTGGACAGGTTGATAATAAAATACACAAAATAGTCATGCTTTATTGACCTTTTTTCAACATCTTTTTCTCAAACTTTTAACCGCGGGATTTCCGTGTCCAAAACGAGTGCTAAGAATTTAGGTAAAGCAATATCTCATTGCATATTGACTTCTTTTCATGCTTTTAGCAGGCATGGAGAAGTACGGTTTGCAGTACAATGGATTGGAAAACGAAATTCGATTCTTCTTCTTCCTCGCGTCAGCATCGCAAAAGGGAATAAGAACCTCATCAAAATTCCCAAGAAATTTCCTGGTTCTTTCGTTGATATTATTTAGGAGTCAGTATCCTTATCGGTATCCGTTCCATTCTGGAACTCGCGGATACATATTAGAGGTATTCACAATAGGGGTGAGCACGGGTCGGGTTGATCGGGTTTCCGTCGGGTTCGGGTCGGGTCGGGTCGGGTCAGATTTGATCGGGTTGAGAAAAACACAACCCGGAACCGAACCGAACTACACTAGAAACCGATCGGTATCCGTTCCCTTCTGGTACTCGAGGATACATATTAGAGGTATTCACAATACAAAAATCTACTATAAATTTTAAGCTTTGAAGTATCCAATACTTTTTGGATACTCTAGATCACGTATCCGAGCTTTTATGAAATTATGATTGTCCCACTTCTAGGATAGTACATAAGAATATAGAAATGTACACATTTCTAATACTCTACGCACTTTTTTAAAGATGATGATATAGTGAGATGAAAGTAGTATAATAGTTCCTGACTTCCTGTTAGTATGTTTTTTAAGATCCTTATTGCGGTGTACAGTGTTCCATAAAATTGAATTCCAACAAGTAACCAAACTTGTGTACAGAACTTTTGAATACAAAAAATACAACGGTTTCTAACTGTACACGTATCTTATCTTTAGTTATTCTTGTATCGAAATGTCCGAATCGTATCATAGTCGTGTCCCGTAATGGCGTAATGGTTCCATGCTTCATAGAAAGCCACTTATTACTGAAAATCTTAAAATTGCAGCAGAAGCCAACTTGTAATTTTTTGCTCATAAAAGATTGCTGATTTCCCTGATAAATCTACGGTTGACAGTGCATTCACATGATATGGAGAACTAAATCACTTCTATGGAACATACCAGATTCGGTATGAATCACAGGGAAGAAAACTAGGAAGTTCTTAAAAACTCAAAAGCTACGGGACATTTAGCACTATCAGTATCAGGAATTTCAAAGAAAATTCACGAAACTATCGATGAAGAAGATGACAAGCTCCCTTAATAGACAACTAATAGTGGCCTAATAGGATAGATTGCACTAATAACAGAGTGAGGTGGTCACTTTCTATTAATCATCGCAAGTAACAACAGTTGAATCATTGTTATCTTATTGCAGTACGCTTGCTGCTTTTCCTTTTTTGACAAATTTCAGAACTAAATCACTTCTAGGGAACATACCAGATTCAGTATGAATCACAGGGAAGAAAACTAGGAAGTTCTTAAAAAACTCAAAAGCTACGAGACATTTAGCACTATCAGTATCAGGAATTTCAAAGAAAACTCACGAAACTATCGATGAAGAAGATGACAAGCTCCCTTAATAGACAACTAATAGTGGCCTAATATGATAGATTGCACTAATAACAGAGTGAGGTGGTCACTTTCTATTAATCATCACAAGTAACAACAGTTGAATCATTGTTATCTTATTGCAGTACACTTGCTGCTTTTCCTTTTTTGACAAATTTCACTGTTTTTTTCACATCATTGATGCAGCTGTTAAATTCAGAAGCCATTTCCGGAAATTATGTGCATGGTAAATACGATAAATCTAATTAGAAGACTCTCAAACAGACAAAACCTACAGATACCTGTCACAACATGACACTGAAACCATTATAAGCATCCATAAAACATGGCAGAATAGACAACAATGGTGAAAGCTAATGGAACCACGTCGATTTGGTCTCTTTATGGGGAAAGAAGTTGCATGATCACACTAATATTGTGGGATTATCTGAAATCCTAGTATTTTACTAGCTTCCTACTAGCTTCCCTATGCATCAGTGAGATAGACAGCATTGGAGTTAGTACCTCACTCACAATAGACATGATAGAGCGCATTGTGGTTAGTACCTCAGTCCACAAAAGATGTTTTTTTTTTTTGGGTAAGTACCACAAAAGATGTTGGTTCAACAACAAGCATCGCATTTGAGTTGTTGCGATAAGACCATTCTCCACGCACAGATGCATTTGTGCCTTGCAAGTGTGTTCTACCTAGGGTCACCAAAGCTCAGTGGCAGACGCAATAAGTTTAGGCCTGGGAAGAGTGGATGTATTCTTCTACTTACAGCAATATAACATTTGCCAAATACGGTTCACTTTAGTCGATACCTACCCTTTATTAGATTTTTATAGCATAAAAGGTTGCAGAAGGCTTCTTGGTAATCTTATTTAATGCGGAGGGTCAATATGAAAATACGTAGTTGTGGAGGGGACAATATTCCATTTCTTCTCACTAATACCAAAAAAGGCATATGATTTATCTGAATGTTTAAAAACTTTGTGGGCTTCGTCTTCTTACCCCAAACGCATCCGCCCCTGCTTAAGCTCGCTATTGAATACAACTTGAGATATTTAAACGAAGACTACTGTTTTTTTATTTTCACCTCTTTTTTAGGCCAAACCAATAGCCAAGTGAGCAAAAAGGCAGTGTCCACTTTGATCCTTCGGATGTAACTTTATGTCTACCCACCTTCTATATTTCATGGGATGGTGTGTATATAAACGGTTCCTCTCTCACTCAACTTCCCAACAAGATAGTGATACTCAGTCCAAGAAAAAAAGGGAAAGAGTTGAAAAAAAATCTAACAATGAGTTCCACTGTGATAACTATTCCAAACGCAGATGAGATTAGTCATATCCAGAAGAAGAAATCTCAATATGCACTTCCTTTTAGTGTTTCTTCTCTTATAGCAATACAAAGCAAGTATGACAAAAGAAAAGTCCTTCACAGTATTAAAGTTGGAATTGCCTTGGTTTTGGTTTCACTTCTCTATCTCCTTGATCCATTGTACGAGCAAGTTGGGGAGAATGCCATGTGGGCTATTATGACTGTTGTTGTGATTTTTGAGTTCACCGCAGGTTTGTCTCCATTTTAGGAGGTTCTTTCTTTGTGAAATGTTTCTGTACCCCTACAAATTGTTTTTACGTGTTTTAGTGTTTGAAGACTCTGACCTAATATGTATGTCAGGTGCTACACTTGGAAAGGGTTTGAATCGCGGTATTGGAACACTACTAGGTGGTGGTTTGGGATGTTTGGTGGCAATTTTAGCTGATGAAGTAGATCGGGTTAGCAATGCCATTATTGTGGGCACTTCTGTCTTTCTTTTTGGTAAGCATTCGCTCAACCCACTAGCCTCGTATTCTTTCAAATTTGGAGTTTCAGACCATATGACTCGTGTCGACAAAGTCAGCACACGATCTTTTTTCCTCATTGTTTAGTCCTAACATGTTATATGTCTTCTGCCGAGCAAAAAAAAAAAAACTTGTTATATGTTTTGTGCAATTAATTGCCATATATCTATTCTAAAGAACCCATTTATCATAATGAACAGGCGCAGCAGCAACATACTGTCGATTGGTTCCAAGCATTAAGAGGAGATATGACTATGGAGCCATGATTTTCATACTTACCTTCAACCTGGTTGTGGTGTCTGGTTTGCGGGCTGATAAGATAATCGAACTAGCCCGCCAACGTCTCTCAACCATCGGCATGGGGTTCGCAGTCTGCGTTTTCACAAGCTTATTCATCTTTCCCAACTGGGCCAGTGATGAACTTCATCACTCTATATCCTCTAAATTCGAAAAGCTTGGAATCTGCATTGAAGGTAAAGCCATGGCGTTGAACAAGAAAATAATAACCTTTTCAACCTTTAAGGATGTAGTTATAGGATAGGAATCCTTAAACTCAACCATCAAAAGGTAAGAAATCATTTATGAGCATAGCCATAATACAACTGAGCTCAGGTTTGAATAGTTTTAGACAATATTTGGATTAAGAATTAGGTTTAGGAAATAGCCAAGTTAAAGGATCTAGCAGCAGTCAACAAAGTTAAATCCTTCAACTTTTACATTTCCTTACCGAAATCCTTGATTGATACAGCCTCAAAGAAATTTGACGTCTTTCTCCATCTACCCTCTCAAACTCATCAAAGAAGGATATGATTTTGATTTTGAAACGAACCTCTGAAATATTTTTTGGTCATAAATGCAGGTTGCTTGGAGGAGTACTTCAGACTAGCCGATGAGAAAGAAAACCAGACCAAAGGCAATTTTGCTGATTGCAGAGCAGTGTTAGACTCAAAGTCCATCGATGAGTCTCTGGTACACTTTTGTATGCTATTACACCACATATAGTTAGAATTGATGAGCTACATGATTGCGAAGAAACTCTCATAAGAAGCTTGACAACTACTGAAATAAAGAAATTAAACAATTCTACGGTTACTTCATCACTATTACAAATTGAAACAACATATGCACAAGAGATTCCAGTCACCTGTTAAAATTGATTACGTAGGAAAAAATCCCACAGACGATTATCTTTGATTCCATCTATATTCCTTCCATTTTCCTCTAAAAAAAAGAAGCAAAATTAGTAGCTTACATGGATCAAAATCTATTTTTCAGGCAAATTTTGCAAGATGGGAACCATGGCATGGAAAATTTGGGATTTCTTATCCCTGGGATAAGTACCTACAAATTGGAGATGTTCTTCGGGAGCTTTCTGCTACAATCATTTCCGTAAAAGGATGTCTTCAATCTCCTAGACAGGTCTGTAATACTCATCCCTTTTGCTTTTGTCAATCAATGTATGCTTGTATGCAAATACTATACTGACGATTTATCTATTTTGTTTAACCAGCCGTCATCAACTATAAGGCACTCAGTTATGGAACCATGTGAAACCGTCGGCTTGTATCTTGCATGGACTCTGGGAGAGCTTGGAGAGAGTATTAAGAAAATGGAGAGGTGCCCACCTAAAGAGTTGGTAGCATCAAAATTGCAGTCTATGAAACTGGCGCTTAGCCTAATTGCTTCTCCTTCCAAACTAGGCGCAGTGGACAATGGTGAAGGACTTGCTATGGCAAGCTTTGTGTTCTTGTTGATGGAAATAGTAGACAAGGTGGAAGTATTAGCAAAAGAGGTTGACGAACTCGGGGAACTTGCTGGGTTTCGAACTAAATAGCCATAAGCATTCGATGTTGGATATGAACATCATAGCCAATTTGTTTGGCAAGGTAAATATGAATATATGCATCAAAAAATAAGTAAAGAACAAGTGCTAAAAAGACGAGGGAATTTGTATTGATGCAGCTTGAAAAATATGTAATTCATGTAACATGGGTATATATTTATTGACCTCATAAAACTGAGGGTACTGCATCTATAAGCAGTCAACTACTGATGGTACTAACTGAGAAAGACTTTCTGCGACCTGTAGCCTGTTTTTTTCTCAGCATATCACCCCAAGAGGGATGCTATTTGTCACTTCAAGAATTTGAGTTCTAAATTTAATTGTAATCTATTATGGATTGATTTTCTGACGTTAGATAACAACGGACGCATAATCATCTGTGTCCGGTCCAGTACTTCACATGCAGTCCTGAATTCTATTTCGAAACAAACTGCCAACTGCAGCTACGCATGTCTCTCTCTTTCTTATTTTCATTGCTTTTTGCAATTTTATCTCACATGTTCCTCTGGTTTCAGTCAAATTAATATGAACTCTTAGACTATGCTAGATAAATAAGTTAAAGAAAGGGTGGGTTAGTTAACTAATTCCATCTACTTTGGGCAAATAATTTATTACATATGGCACCTTACTGTTTCGGAGAGTAGAAAGGCAACTGAGTTACTAATTCTAATATCCCAAAAAAAAAAAAAACTATATTAGTACTTTTTTTCTTCCCTTTGGTGGATAAGGTGAATAAAAAGAAATAGAAGTAATGCAAGGAGCATACTGCATACTCTTACCTGTACAAATACTATTTGTCTTGGGTATCATGTCCTAAGGGCATCTCTAGTGCCACCTAAACTCACTACCTAAAGTGCCCTAACTAGTTATCTAAGAAAAACCTCAAAAAATGGTCTCTAGTGCACAAAAATTGGCTCCCTAAAATCCTAGGTGGCACCCCTCGCTACCTAAAGTGCCCCCCTCGCTACCTAAAGTGCCCTAAGTGACTACCTAAATTTGGGGAGTGACTTAAGGAGAGAGAAAGATGAGAGAGAAGGGAAGGAGAGGAGAATTTTGTGGGACAACTTGGCACCCCTCACCACTTAAATGGGTCCCATTCTAAAAGATAATGAACATTTTTAGGGAGCTCCATTAAAGTGCATTTCTCCTTAGCTAGCTAACTAAGTTCTTAGCACATAAAATAGAGTCTCACATGT
This sequence comes from Vaccinium vitis-idaea, assembly GCA_963854785.1. Taxonomy (NCBI): domain Eukaryota; kingdom Viridiplantae; phylum Streptophyta; class Magnoliopsida; order Ericales; family Ericaceae; genus Vaccinium; species Vaccinium vitis-idaea. The sequence goes on from OY978223.1 coordinate 38,171,234, forward strand.
GCTTAGGTGTACACTTTAGCAAATATTTTTTAAGTAGTACACTAAAGATGCTCTAATTGGGTGGTCTCATGCAACTCATTCAATGTCAAACTAGGGGCAGAAAATTGAGTATAAGCCTATAGTATTGGAAAAGCAGGCACTGTGTTTGAATAAGACTTCACAGTTCTACTACCTGAAATCCTGAATTAGGTTTAATTGCAAAGTTACCAATATACCCACTTTTATTAGCTTAGATTCAAAGAACTTTTGGGAGAAGGGTATTTAGGAAGAATATCTTTTTCTGGGTTAGGGGTATTTTCAGATATGTAATGTAATGAACCCAAATGATGTTGGTTGTGTTTGGTTAGATAGTTTAGTTTAGTTTAGTTTTGATAATGTCAGCATGTGTAATGACTAGAGAGAGATAGAGAGAGAAATGAGAAAAATGATAATGTCATCAAAACTAAAATTAAAACTAAATAGAGAAACGAACAAAGCTGCTATATTTTAGTCTAAAGGGTCATATGCAGTAATGCGGCCCATATTGACCACAAGCAGTTACCTAAAGCAACAAAGTAGAAGAATCCAGAGAAAACAAACCAAAAGGACAACATATGATAATGTCAAAAGACTCAAAATTGCTGGAAAAACCAGGAAACCCCTCATACTAGATGAAAAAAACAAAAACAAAAACAAAACCTGAATGACCCTGATAAAGAGTTAAGAAAGCATCATATGTCATCAGAAAGAGGCAGGGAAGGAGGAAGAGGAGAAAGAGGAGACAAACACTGAGAGGGCATTTCTTCTGAAGATGATGAAAGTATTTGTAACTGGACTGTTGATTGGATTTCTTGGGCTATCCAGTGTTGTGCAATGCATTCCAAATACAAACGTGTCAAGCATTTTGTGCAACTCCAGGGTGTTCTCGAAGGGCGATCCTTTCAGCATAAGTCTAGCCTATGTTCTATCAGAACTAGAGGCTGTTACGCCGACTCGGCACGGTTATGACTATCACAACGTTTCTCCTTACCCTAATGCTTTTGCGTATGGCCATTCTGCTTGCAACGCAAACCTTACCAGTCCAGACTGCAGCACCTGCCTTGGAGCCGCTAAGACCGCCATGTTTGCGACTTGTGTCAGCCGGATCGGTGCCCGGGCTGTTCTCTTTGATTGTACAATTAGGTATGAGCAGTACCCATTTGATGACTAAATTCCCAAAAGATTTGATAAAATCGACCCTTGATTTTAACAAATGAGGAAAAGCTTTGATAAAAATCTCAGCTTTTTTGCACTAAAAAAGCTGAGATTCCTCATTTGATAAAATCTTTTGGGAAACTAGGCTATTAGGGAATAGAGATGTTTCTGATAAGTGTGATCTACCATAGATAAAACCTTGTCCACTCATAATAGTTTCCCTTCCTACTTTTGCTACTAGGGTTCTTCACTTGTTGTTTGCTTGGTTATGATCATTTATAAATGGTGGTGGTCCGCCAGTGTGTGTACTGCACTCATAATATTTATAAGGTCAAGGGACTTTCTGGATTAGCTAACAATCACTCCAAAGAGACGAATTGGAAGGCAAAATGTTGCGTGAGAAAGATATTCCAAGTTAAATTACCTTTGTAAATGTGTTGATTGTACAATTAGGCGAGCAGTACCCATTTGATTTGTAATATGCCGAGATGAAATTAGAACCATTGAAAACACACCTGACGGCTCGAATGCCGCTAGGGCCGCACACTGGAGAGCGCACACCAGCTCCATAGCGGCAAACCATCTAAAGACACGACCAAGGGCTCCTTACGGAGAACCAATTCTACTCCCCCATCCAATTTCGGAAACCGCACATACTTCTTCCTATGACGTTGATCTACCCTTTCCACTGTAAATCTTGTTTACAAACAAAGACGGTCAGTGCGGGTACAGCATGAGGGACATCCCAGAAATACTTTGTTCACTTTCTTTATGAACTAATGATGGAGATTTTTCCTTTCATCACTCCTCACACATGGTGCGACACAGAAACCACCTCTCACTCTCTCACAATATAATGGTCAAAAGTAATCTTTTCTTTTTTTGCTCAATAAAGGGGGAGGAAAGGCGGCGTAGCGACCTTCCTTTGGGTGTGACCTCGGGGTTTCGTACCTGCTATGGAATATTTGGCTAGGAGATGCTCTTGCGAGATAGCCACTGGTAATAGTCGTGTTGCTTTCTCATAGACGTGGTTGTAAACAGAACAAAACAAATTACAATATGACATTCCAACCTATCTTCTATATGCAAAAGTGCAATGGAAAATATCGAGGACTTCTATATATTTGACTGTACTCCCCTAAATGAACGACAAATACATTTTCTCTCTGGTAAACTCTCAAGTTCACATCAGACCAAGCCAACTCAAATGCAGAATCAATCGCAAGCATCCAGTTTCAATCGTGAATGTGGCATGCCAAAAATTTCTCCACCACCCCTGGCTATATAGCATCAGAGCAGGCTGTATCAACATTGTACAAAATGCCAAAGCCATCATTTCACAGGTACGTACTCGTGAAACAAGAAAATCCTTGGAGGAAGAAGAGATGAATTGACCACAGAAAAGCCACACCCAACTCTCACTCCACGTTTAATAGTCATGCCTTCTGTAGCAAAGTGGCAGTTCCTTCAGTCAATTTACTCAAAAACCCATCTCCAATAAAAGAGTAATCGGTGGCGGTAGTTAGATCACTGAACTTTCTTATCCATCATACTAGAGCATGAGAAGCGTTCATTGATTTTCGTGTGCGACTGTACTCCCACTTGAGGAAGAGCGTGTAAAGAAGCTCATTCCATGAATCAGGGACACCTGGCAGGCACCAGTGACTGCAGTCTTGCCGGTAGAGAGGCGGGGGGCCGATCCCGGGCCCCAAATAATACAAAGACGAGTGGCCATCTTTTCTCAGTGATGTCAAATAAGTCACATTCAATAAATCCAGTTTCTTCATTTTGGAGTTGTCCAAGCGTTCTGATAACACATCCATGACAATCTTTAAGTGGACCGACATTTGGGATGAAACGGGGAATGAAGCCAGGTCGGGCATCGTCTCCAGGTGGCACGTACCACCGGTATTCCAGTCGCCGCCTCTGTTAAAGCAAGTGACATTATCAATTGTTGCATCACATAGCAAGACAATTGCATGAGTAATTAACCATATTAACAGATTTTTCATGGGCAATAAGGAAAAGATATAAAAATCGATAGGGACAGTAATAGCAACAAGTTCATATGATTAGAAGTGTTTTCTAACTGCACTTAAGTACGTGGTTTCATCTTGTTTTCGCCAATCTGGTGATCAAGGAAATAAGAAAATGTACAACTCACTGCAAATTGAACAAATAGCTCAGATTTCATAAAGCACCCGTAAAAGATACAATTCACAGACCAATACCGTATTTGACAACTGAGACGTTAGAAATATAGAACTTAATAGATCATGTATGGCCAGGTCTGACTATACGGGAACTCATGAACAAATGAAACATGCAAGGGCAAAAAACATTGATTTCCTTTACAAGAATATCACAATTACAGCAAACCAAAAGGGAACGGTGCGGTGCTGGGGTTAGAACCTCAGCTAAATCAGCAGCTACTCAATGTTGGTGGGGTGCAGTCACAACTATAGGGAAAATCGGAAAAACATGCAATAAGGAAACTAACCTGAAGTGCACAGGAGCATAGCTTCGAAAGAGGACGTGGGTCTTGCTCAAATTTACTTCACTATCTATCCAATCCACCAGTGTCTCAATAGCTCTTTGAAATGCGCTTTCTACACTCATCTCTATCTTCACTTCATCCCCTTCCTGAAAGTAACTACCCCTACCAAGAATATGAATCCAAATATCAGTCATAGTGTTTATTGCTTAGGTGATAGCTCCAAAAGAACATTAGGAGCAGGAAATTTCAAGACAAATCTAAGATCCAACTAGCCCTACCCTTACTAAAAAAAATACACTAGCATGGCCTTTGAATTCTCTACATTTTAGGAGCTAGATATCATTGTGAAGATAAATTTTCATTTAAATTGGTAAAATACCAACATAGTATCCCTTAAGGTAGTTGACCTTCTATCTAAAGAGTCAAACAATCTCACTTCTTTCTTATTCCCAAAAGCATTAATTGACAATTTATTTCAGATGACGTGTCCATGACTCATGGATTCCGAGATCTTCCTATTTTGTAAACTTAGTCTTATAAATATGTGATCCTTCAATTAGTGTTTCTGTCCGAACCAACCAATACTTGTCCATACAGGGAAAAAAAATGCAAATCTGAGTTCGAAAATGCCTTCATTGGAACAGTCGATTGTTCTTAGATTCGAGAATGGACATGAGTCTAAGTGTGAGATTTTTTTTTCAATTTTCACGTCTAGGACAATGAAGACTACAATAGGGTCATGTTCATCAGTATCGTTAGAATGTGTTTACAAGGTGTCCTAAACCATAGAATTCATACAATTCGAGTTTTATTAACAAAATTGTTCCCTAGACAAATGTCCTACAGTACGGGTGAAATGTCCTTGCCAAGTCTTGAGTGCCCAATATGGTTACTTCAACTTCTTGAAGAGTTCGTATAAGATAGGACACAGTCTCCTTGTTTGACAGGGAAAAATCAAACTACGAAAACAATTTAACAGAAGTATATCAGAGTATAATGTTTACTCTCTTATTGTCTTCTCATAGTTCCACCAATGCCCAGCATTGAAAACCAGCACGTCTGCACCTTTCCACTTTGGGGAGCTCCAATCCAAATGATCCAGTTTCAAAGTAGTCTTCACCATTGCTGGAGCTCCAACTGGAGCCCGAGTCTGTGCAACCAGAAATGGAGCTCTGTAGTACTCAATAGTGCAGTTGTAATCCCTGAACTTGAACACCAAGAAACCAGAATGCTTTGTGATTGGGCTCCCGTTTGCTTCAAATATTGAAGTGTTATCAGGAACTGCAGAAGAAAGCATGCAGAGAAGGGATTCCCATTGGTTTCTTCCAATAGAATCACCAACAAATACAAGCCGGCGGTTCCGGAGATTTTCCAACATGTTTTTTGCATCAAATCTGGATTCAAAAGAGCAGATGAGCGAATTAAAAACTTTTTTCTCGATCAATCACTCAGCTGAAGACAAAGTTGGTCATAACAAATGAAGTGGTGCAGACCCGTGGCACAGCCAGGATTTGGATAGGGGTGGCTCTGGTTGATGGGAACCCACTAGCATTTGTTACATGCTTTTCGTTAAAATACAAAGACAAGCTTAAAATCATGCTTTGTCTTCGACTTTGTTTTTTTTCTTAAAAGCGGATAAAAAAAGCTTGGCTCAACTATGGCGTTCTTTAAATGAAAGTCACTGACCTATCATTGTCATGATCCGAACTGTTTCTGCTGTTTTTTCATCATTGGTGTCAAAAAAATAAGTTGTTCAGATTACCAATAAATACTTAATCAACTTCTCTTACTGTACAATAATTCTTTTTTGGAACCGTGGTGGCATGTGTCACACCCGTCCACATACCTCGCCCCTGGTGCAGACTCAGAATTAGCCTAGTGGTCAAGGTAGGGACTTAAGTTTGCTCCCTTCTAGACTCTTAAGGTTTCAGGTTCGAATCACCTTTATACGGATTTTCGTCCCAGCTTAATTAGACCTGCTGTAAGATGGCGGGATTGGTACCCATTGATTAGCGCGTAAAGCTAGCCCATACACACTAATATATCAAAAAAAACTACAGTCCAATTGTGCTTATGACACTTGAAATGTGTGTGACTGTGTGTTCCCATTTCCCAATTGTGTGCATACTGCTTGGACAACTTGTTTCCACTAAAAAAACCATCTTTACCAAGTCATTCCCACTAAAAAAACCATTTAGTCTAGCTTAGTAGGAGAAATGACCATCTTCAGTAGTGAAAAAAGTGCAAAATACCGAAATTCCGCTTAGTCAATAGCCGAAAATCAGTCTAAGGCTGAGTTTCCACTAAAAAAACACTTAGGTATTTTTAGTATTTTCGGTATTCTTGCAGACGAAAATAACGAAAGTAGCATAGCATAAACTCACCCTTAAGTATATCAAGAGAGTATAAGCTTCAAGGGAAGTACAAAATAAACCTGGGCAAATTGCAATTCTTAGGCTGCCAACGCCATTTGGTGTAGAAATTATCCGGCCTTCCATTCTCAGAACACCTAAACCCCTCATCCACAAACAAACAATCTCCTGATTTATAAAGTGGATAACTATCATCCCAAACCCAATTCCCATCAAACACATCACACCCATCTCCACCCTCTTCAAGAAACTCCCGCCTTTGATTCTCACCCAATGACCCATTCAATCCGAACGACGTAGTTATCAAGCTGACTTTCCCTTGCGAGTGAAACCCTTTAGTCACAGCTCGGTAATCCAAGTAAAAGAAACCAAGGATAATGCAAACAGAGGCAAAAAAGAAGCCAATTAGGCTAATTGAGGGCCCAAGAAAGGTAAATTTCTTGAATAACTTTGTCATTGTGTTTGGTTTCTGGTAAAGATTAATGCTTTACTACCAAAAGACCTGGAAAAGATTATCACGAGATGGGTTTTAGAGAGAGAAGAGAAAGATGAGCAGAGAGCAGGAAGAAAAAAAGCCCACAATGAAGAACAGTGAAGTGGGTCATTGGTTGTTTAGCATTAGGAAGTGGGATACATGGGTGGAGAGAGAGAGAGAGAGAAGACAGAATTGGAAGATGAGAGGTGGATGAGGTTTGTGGGGTCGGGAAGAAAGACACAACATTCATTGCAAAAAAAACTGGGTTTTGGGTGGAGAAAATGTGAGAAGTTTTGAATTGGGTTTTCATCTGTTAAAATCTTTTGACAAGGATGGTTCCAAAGAAGCGCCAAGAAAGCGTACAAAGAGCTAAGCAGAGGTCGGTTTCATGATTACCAGCACAGCAGAGAGAGAGAGAGAGAGAGAGATGAAACTTCATTGGTTGGTGATTAAACGTGCAGATTTGGAGTAAATAACTGAGGACATGGTTAATCCAAAGCAAAAGATTTTCAAAGGTGAAAAAAGACAGTGGTCCTGTCGTGGGTTAGTGGGCCTAATTATTCAGCGCTCTACAGGTGGCGGTGTTCCAAATCACTCCAGAACCACACGATCTTGTAGAATGCACAAGATTCGAAGTATTATGTAGATGTGCTCCGAGACTACTGAATAATTACTAGTTTGTGGGCAACAGACATATGGAAATGTTTTCTTCACATTTTTTCTGAAACTCGAGCGTTTTGGCTAATTTTTACGTATTTCGATTAATTTTTTGGTCCTTAGAAAATGTGTAAAGATTGTTCAGTTATCCTTATTTAGTATTGCTTATTCTTTTCTTGGTGCACTTTGCTTATTCGATTCAGGATCAAAACACTGAATAAGCAAATAGATAACAGCAACCAAACAGGCCCTTTGCAATTAGCATTAGCGGATACAAATTAGGGTAAATTTCATTGATTGCCCCTAGGCTTGCCTTAATGACGATCCCCTCACATATGCGAAATAATAACGAATCGAACCCTTCTACCTGCACCGACCGTGGTGCACTGACCACGTACCGACGGCGTCGGGGACGCCGTTGTGGGTCCCAATCGATCGATCCGAGCCGTTCATCCTTCTCAAAATCGAATTCCGAGTGGGCCTTCGCAGGAATCGAGGCAATTGGACGCCTGTATGAGCTCGATCCAAAATCACTCCCATTTCATTCAAAAAAATTTGGGTGAAATGGGGTGATTTTGGATCGAGCTCATACAGCCGTCCGATTGCCTCGATTCCTGCGTAGGCCCACTCAGAATTCGATTTTGAGAAGGATGAACGGCTCGGATCGATCGATTGGGACCCACAAGGGCGTCCCCGACGCCGTCGGTACGTGGTCGGTGCACCACGGTCGGTGCCCATCGTTTTACCGTAACGAATCTCTGTGGTTTTCATAGTTCACTGACACTTCAATCAATAATTGTCTATCCAAACACATGATTAGATGAGTCAAAAGTAAATTAAGAAAATCACCCTTTTTATTATAAAAAGTGATAAAAATTATCAACTCATTTATTTTGAATTAACTGACCTTTTTTTAGTCACTGGAGGAGCCGTTTGGATTGATAGAAAAGGGTAAACATTATTCTCCACTAGTTATTTTTTACTAATAAAAAAACTTTTTTTTTTTTGTTAGGAAGACCAAATTTATTATGTTTGAGTCAAAGAATTAAGACTTGATAGTTTTTTATTTTATTTATTCTATTTTGAACAGGCTGAATTTGTCATACTTTTGGCTAATTCCATTACGTTTTTCATCGACCAGTTGTTATAATGTTGTTGAAATCAACATTGAAACTTAAGGGGTTTATATTCATTAAACATACGTGAGGGGGTATCCATCATTAAGGCAAACATCAGGGGTGTAAGTGAAATTTAACCTACAAATTATTCAATGGTAGATTTTTAAATGCACACCCTCTAATTTTTCCATCCATATTCGTCAAATTATAAATATTTTTATCGATTTCAATTTCTGACGCAAAATAAAACCACTGTTATGTTTTTCTTAATATAGTATCATGGAAGGAAAAACACATCATGAACTAAATACAAACGTTATAGTTGAAATTGTCTCCGTCAAATCATATGTCTTATGCATTTTTTTATAAATATTTTCTTAATGTTTTTTATACGAATAAGAGTAACTCCTTTACAATAAAAATAGTATTAGAAAGATAACGACGGCGAAAATAAAAAAACAGTCAAGATACGCGTAAATTGAATTCAATATACAATCATTAAGGAAACGACAGTGAAGATCGTATCAGTACAATCTAAAATTTTCATGGAAACTTTTCTCGGGAATCTTTTTAAGATTGATTTATTGGAACACCTTTTCTTTCTTTTTTTAAACAATTATCCCCCCATTTTGAGAAATAACAAGAGACTGATGGGTTACCATCAGTAGCCAGCCAAGCATAACCTGTACTATCAAATTTATTAGATTAATAATTCTCTCTTGAACAAGAAATGTTTGAAAGCAATGATTCAGGCATGTATGTCATAAGCTTTTATGCACAACTAGTGTACGGCGACGTGCGTTGCACGTTGCCGCATGCTCATCGATTGAATTTTGATCAGATGAAGGAGGAAACTTTTTTACCGTATAGACATTGCTATCGATGCATGTTATAGACATTGATTCATTTCATTACACGGGTGAACCCATTAAAAATGACATAAACAAACAATATATTGCCATGCTTAAATCAAGGAACTATAGCAATATGTCGCCATGCGTTTTCCCAATGGTCAAATGCGATTTTAATTCCTCCCAACAACATATATACCATATACTAACAACCCAAGAAACATTCCAAGGTTTACCTCCACGGGTATGGGGTCTGCCTCTTCAAATTGGAAGCAAACCAGTTCCTCCAGTCTCTTCATTCTACTCAACGCACAATCATTGAATAAATGATGCATCTACTGGACATGCATATGCATCAAGGACGTGCACTATCTTAATGCGAATAAAACATTTCATGTTTTGGGAAAAATTCAGCTTCCATAACCAGCTCCAATTCTCGTGTGGTTTCATAGTGGATTCTGAGACTCTATCCTTTCAATGAATCTACAAAGAATCATCAAGGAACAGGAAAAATAAGGAACCAAGAAAAGTAACCAATTGTCATTATTTCTAGATAAACAATTATTGAATTACCCACACATATTGTGTGAATTGGAGACTATATAGAACTCAAAGGGCCTCTTGCATGCAAGTCAAAGGAAATTTACAAAAAAGCTACAGTTGAGCCATATAATGCTTAGAAAATTTACGCCAATACAACCATTAACCATAGAAACTTAGAAATGCATAGGTATGAAAAGACCCCTAAGAAATGCAAAAAGCAGGAAAATCTCTTTAGTTGTTCTAGAGGAAACTGAAATGACTTAAAAATAAATATAATCGGATCGTCCATATGCCTTCCACTAAGGTGGTTTTTTGAAAAAACTGGTTTTTCACGGTTTTTTATGTGATGTATTGTGAGAGAATGCCCTATCTCGGTTTTTGGAAAAAACTGTTTTTTGTTAGTGGAACACCAGTCTTTTTAGAAGCATTAAAGCCATTTGATTTAGCTAGGTCTTAATGTATCAAGTTTTTCGGAGTTCATATGCAAGTAGCAGAGAAAAAGATTTTTGTCATTCTTATTACTGGTCACGCCAAGCTTGATAGTAAATACGTACACCAACATAGTGTATTTTGTTTGATCTAGTTTTCTTTTTAAGCCCTAGATATTCTTTTGTTATTTCAATCTCATTAGAACTTCAAAGCATAGAACAAATAAGAGATTCCAGGACCAAATAAGAAGGATTGGAAGAGAGTGGATATGTATATTCATCATATCAAGAAATCAATTCGCCCAATTTCAATTCATCCAAAATACTGTCTTGAAGATAAAAAGTACTTTCAATCCCGACCATCAATGATGCTTTAAGCGTACTTTAAGTTGAATCTTCCAAATTACAAAATATTCTACTATCAAAGAGCGGTGTGTATCATTTTAAGCATAACACGGATAAAATGCTATTTCAAGTGTGCAAACCTTCCAGTGAGAAAAGGGAAGACAAATTTATTGTCTAATTAACATCAAAAAAAAAACAAATAATAATATTTTCAAATGAAATTTATCCTCGGAAAATGACTTACTAACCTTATGGAGAGAAAACAGAGCGTAAAACCTCAAACCTAAACAAAAAGCATACCATCAAAACACACATAAAATAAAGCCAAAATGTGTACTTATGTGCTGACATAAAGATATACAGTAATATGAACGAATTAAATACCATGAATTGACCAAGGTCCTTATCATCATCATCAAGAAGCTAATTACCACGTCCAAGAACCGAATACTTGATCACCACATGCTCTGATTGCACGTCGATCCTCTACTACTCAATGTCCGGCGTCGCGATTGATTCAAAGACGCTAAACGTGAGCCGATAGAAATTGCTCATACACAAAGAGACGCATAAGAAGTTGGATGAGTTTAAAGCAGTTGAGAGGGGTGATAATGTTCAAGATCTCATGAGAAAGATTTCTGGAGGAGTACTTTGTTCCAACTCGTCCCCTGTTTATTCGGCTATAGGACGGAGAAAGTGACAAGATTAATAGGAAATGCGCCGAAAGTAGATTGCAAAAAGCCCTAAAACATGGGCGCCCACAAAATCTGTTGAAATAGTATCAATTATCAAGTGAGGAGCAAAAGAAAAGGGACAAACTTCTATGAAATTCCTAAACTACCCTAATTTGATAACTGAGTGTATGGACAGAATCTGTGTCCATCTCACCACCAAAAGATCAACAACACTTTAACCATAGTAACCACCAAGTTACAAAATCATGCCATCGTCTTCCCCCGGTAAAACCCAGTAAACGCATCAGCTTTTACAGTATAGGTAAAGAACAATCAAGAAAGAAAGAAGCCATATATACATATTACAGTTTAGTCGATTAGCTCTTTCTTCCACAATTCGAGTTCAGAAAAGACGATCGCTTACTTCTATTGCCTAAACAAAATTGATTTACATCAAAATGGTTGACAACATCCATTTCACAACAAGTAGTAACAGAACGAGACAAACGCTGCGATACCACTCAAAATAAACATTCTCTCTAACCTGTTTTCGTTTCTCATCTTCTCTTCCTTCAACTCGCTCTGGGCTTTGGAATACAAATGGCACGATTCAAGGGCTTCACTGTAATTCCCACTCCTCTGGCAGCTCAGCGCTTCTTTGAGGACAAGCAAACTGTTTCTGCCATTAACATGAGTGCCTTCCATGTCTCCCAGTTGCATGCTTAGCTCTTTCAGTTTCAGAGTCGTCCTGAAACCCTCACCACCACCTTCTTCGGTACGGACCACTCTAAATTTCATAAGGAGGATGCATTCAACAACTTGACATGGAAGAATGTCTTTGGCTGGAAGGATGGATCCGAACCGTATCAGGAAATCCTTATCCGTGGGCCAATGTCTTTGCCCCCCTAGGGAGCTCCAGCTCGAAAGATTAGCTGCTTGATTAACTTTATTATTCACCACAATCCAACTAAGGCGGAGCCCACTCCGCAGATCCTGCCATAGCTTCCCGTCTTTCCTCTCTCTCTCCATCGAAGAAATCGGCGGCAGACCATCGGAAACTGAAAGGGTAATTTCATCATCTTGGTCATCGTCCCTTGTGGAATACGTAAGAAGATCAACCCGAAAGGGGCAGTTGTAAAACCAACCATTGGAGCCATTTGCATTAGGGATTCCCCAAAGGACTTTTGAGCAAATAGTTTTGTTTTTGTATCTTATATCCACGATAGATATGAAATCCGACGGCAAAACGCTTTCAGAATCATCCGTGTCCCCATAGTATTCGGCTTCGGTCCATTCTTCTGGGTATTCTTCTGGGTAATCGTTCCATCTGAAGTCGTTCCATCTGAAGTCAGGAACTTGTTTGTTCACTATGAGGGGGAAACAATCTGCATAAAACTTTTTGTACCCGCCGATTGATGATATTAGACTTTTGATATCTTCTCTGTTGGTTGAAGGCCACCTGGAAGAACATACGTTTTCCCATAGTCTCTCTTCTTGAGAGATGGAACGGAGTGCTGCACAAGTACACGCTGCACTAGCCAAAGTCACACCGTCAAGGCGCCTTAGTATGTCATAGAAGAGATCACCGCTCAATGGTGCCGGACTTTCAACTTGAGCAACTGTCACTGCCATTGGCCTCGATACTCTAAAAGGCAAATCAAACGGAGGTATAAGTAATGAACACACCTATTTAGTATGGTCCAACAAGAAGTATTATTAGATGGCACAAGGATGTTAAACGATACAGTTCTAGAATTCTCAGTTGACTTCCTAGTCGTGATTTACGGGCATATCCAACATCATCCAGCACCTATTCCAGTTTCTCAAAACAACAGCCACAAAATTCATGTACATCGTATGGTTTAGCAGAGCATGCAGATATTTCAGCCTCATTGAGCCACAGGCCACATAATTCTTTACCATTTCTTCTTTGGTGAGCACATTTAGTAACATTATTTAGTTTCTTTTTCACTAGAGGAGCCTAGAAATTATTAAATAGTGAAGCAAGTGCGAAAAAAGTTCACCTTAAGACGTCATGGCCGTTTTTTAGAGACAAACTGGCTTAACTTGTCAGCTGTGACTTTTCAGGTGCATTCCGCAACTAAGAAAGATCCCAAACAGCGCAAATTTTTCCCAATCACAACAATTAATATCTTGCTTGGCAAGCTCTGATCAGAATCTACTACCTACAGTGTAGAAGAGGTTACATAAAGTCGCTTGGAAACACCGTCTCCTGCAATAAGCTTTCATTCTGTAAATATACATCTGACTATCAGATTGATTAATTTAGCATCCCCCAAGTTCCAGAAAAAAGTGTGCCCAGATTAATATAACCCGATTCAACTCCTTATTACATCCAAACCAAAGCCAATTATTGCTCAACCCCCAATCTACGTACTAACCAATCCCCTTCAACACCCATACGTTTTTTCTCCTGAAACTAGCAAAGAGGCTGACCAAACCCTTTTCTGTTCGCCCAAAGCCTCGTAAAAAGGCAACCTTGATAAAAGTGTTGATTAGCGGCAGAACCCATAAAAGCTACATAGGGGAAGAATGTTTGCAGTTCAAATGGAGTGATCTACAACTGGTTTAAGGAAACTACAAACCGGACAGAGGTGCATTAATGAGAAGCTGAAAATGGAACCAATTTAGAAGTTAAGGAAAATGAATCCCCGAATAAAGAGGCACACTTTGATCAAGTCAAGAGCACCACTAGGGAAAGGATGAATGGTGAGTTATATATAACAAATTACAGCGACAGAGGAAAGAAATATCTAAATGGGACATAAGAAAAATGCAATACGTAGGTCAGAGCATTGTTAAATTGGCCGGCAAATCTGGATCACAACATTAAAACATAGGACAAAACTTGGCAACAGTTGAGCAACAATGAATAACATGGGCTAATACGTCACCAATAAGGGGGAGCCTATACAAGTTATACTTAGTAACATACGTGGAAACAGCAGTTAGTAACACAAAGCACTAGCAGTACACCCAAGAATGGTGAAAAGAAAATTTGATTGGCCCAATTAACCAAACAAAATAAGGCCAGCAGACAGCTTGCTAACAATCTAAACCACTCATGGATCTCACTCCTAGAGTCAACCGGAGGCACTGCCCCCAACAAGTCATTCTTCATATTTGAAATCATTTAAGAAGCAAGAAAAGAAAAGGAAAAGAAGTCTTAAAACCATGCCAAAAAGAATCTGAGGGAAGCATAGTAACCCTATGTAGAATTACAAGAATAGATATAGTATCAAACAGAAGAGAACCAGCAAAAAATCAGTACTTGACAACACAAACCAATCTGCTTCCAAGATAATGCATTTAAGTCCCATAGCTCTACACATTCAAACTTTCAGAAAGGAGAGAGCCAGATCCACCATGCCAAACAGCCTATAAAGCAGAAAGAAAGTCGCCCACCTGACTCTCGACAAAATACTAACAACGATATGGCTCAGATTGGCAGTAGATTTGAAACATTACAGACTACAGGTGAAGGGAGCCCAAAGATGCAAAACATACTCCAAGACGTAAGGTCCAAGCAACATTCCCTTCAAAACTGGACCGAGACATTCTTTACCTATAAAAATCCGCATGCTTTTTATCCGCCCACTGTATATATGACTTTTGGCTAACCACTAACCTTACCCTGTAACTGAAACACTACAACACAACATTGAGGCAGAGGGACCAGCCAACGAGTAACACAAACAAACTATACACACCACAAAACAACATACAAAATCTACAAGATCGAGGCCCATTACTCTCCGTGACAAAGAGATTATCTATGATCCCAATGAAAATCAAGAACAGACAAAAATATAAGCGCACCTGCAGCCCTTACTCAAACTACTTGAAACCAAATTTGTTGTGTGAAAAAAAGACTTGTTTGGGAGTTTGGCAAAAGAAAGGAAAAGAAGGCAAATTTTAAAAAGAAAATAAAAGAATCTCTTCCATTGTTTGGTTTGGGAAGAAACTGAAGTATTAACCACAGTAAAATTTTCTTTAATACTTTTCTCTCACTTTCCTCCTTAATTATTTTGGCCTTGTTCGGTTGGGAGTTTTGGGAGAGTTTAGTTTAGTTTTGATGATGTAAGCAGGTGTAATAAGTGGAGAGAGATAGAGAGAAAAGTGAGAAAAATGATGATGTCAGAGCAAAACAGAACTTGACAAAGCCGGAGCAAAGCTCCCAACCGAACATGGCCTTTGTCTTCTCTTCTCTCACTTTCCCCACGTTTCAAGCACACTCCCTCCATACTAGTGATCAAACGTACATACAAATTGATTTTTTTCTCAAATTATGAGTCAAATAAAGAGTCGGACCGTTTTTCCACCGTCTCTCCTAGAATCAATTGGTATTAAGAGGGGCTTTGATACCACTTGTCAGACCGCTTTTCTACCATCTCCCCTAAAACCTATAAGTATTAGGAAGGGATACAATTAAGTTTTTTATGGCATTCGTCGCACCGAGTAATCATGAGGGAGGGATTGTTGGGACGCAAGGCACCGGATTTGGTTACACAAGACCACTCCTGACCGTTTTAAGTTCTAAAAACAGACCCGTAGTGCATGGGCGATGTCGAATGCCATAAAACACCATACTGAATTCCGAAAAAGTGATTTTGAAGCCATTATCTAAGCTTAGATTTCAATAGAATCATTGACTCATATTTGGGTTTGAGTAAAATTGGTCTAATAACAACAGTAACCCAAATTCTTGCTACCACATTTACAAAAAAAATAACCCACAAACCACAAACTTTTACTGGACAAAGTGGTCAAAACACAAAATTAAACGAATATCGCAAATCTTGCATCACACACGCGCGCGCGCGCAGAGAGAGAGAGAGAGAGAGATGACAGACCTCACAAAATGGGTATTCTGAGATATTGAAGCTTGAGCATTAAACAGCATAAAACTATACTGGGTTCTTGGGAATAATTTGAAGACGAATTGGAGGGCAGGGATTTTCACGAGAATCGGTTTACAGGTCACTTTCCCCTTTCTTCCGGCAGATTTTCTAGAGGGCTTTTAGGAGGAAACCATTGATCAAAATTTTGAGTGAAGCTTTCTCGTGATCCTTTTGGTTTTGGACCTGTTTTTATCTCCAGATAGAGATCAGACAAATATATACTAGTATATAATTGGGTGTGTTTACGCGTCAGCATCCGGACGAGAAGTAGGACCCACGGACGACTTTTGCCATATTTTACAGGGTGACCTGCACGAGAAAATTTTGGGTGCAAATGGGGTACACGTGGTACCCTTGCACAGCATCCGAGCCGTCCAAAAATGCAACGGACGGCTCGGATTGAAAGTGCCGGACGGATTTTTAAAAAAAAGCAAAAAAAAAAAGGAAAAATGGGTTTCAATCCGAGCCGTCCGTTGCATTTTTGGACGGCTCGGATGCTGTGCAAGGGTACCACGTGTACCCTACCCTATTTGCACCCAAAATTTTCTCGACCCTGCACACTCTGTTTTGGGCAGAGAGTTTCGGGAGACTTGTTTGGGAGTTGAGAATTTCTAATTGGAAAATTACAGAATTCTACCCATCCTCGACGGCCGCTTGGGTATCACGTGGTATCCATGCGTGTGATGTAGGTTGTCCATTTTGATCTGGGTCGTCTAACAAACTTTTGAATGGCCAAGTTGCAATGTTTGGTACCATATAGGCTCGGCCACGTGGCACCCATTCGATACCCAAATTTTTTTCTTTCTTCTGGTTCACATAATTTTGACAGATAGCCTTGAAATAGTCCATGTGTTTTGTTGTTGTTGTAGTGCTTGTATTAACATTAGAAATATTGATCTTGATATTCTAGACATTATGGCCTTGTTCGTTTTGGTTTTCAAAAACCAGTTTTCTCAATTATTATTCAATTATTACCCCTATTTTTAAATATTATTTTTATTTTTCTCTCTATCTCTCTCCAATCATTAATACCTACTTTTTTAATTATTATCCCTATTTTTCATTCTAATCATTACAAAAAATAAAACTCAAACCAAACACAACCTATGAAAGCTTTTGATTATGTAACTATGGTAAAGGCCGCTCGCCAAGATGTGAGACTTGCTTATAATTAGGGCTCTAAACGAGTCGAATCGAGCCGAGCTTTAGAATGTTCAAGTTCGTTCATTAAATTTTTAAACGAACTCGAGCCGAGCTCAAACTCAATGAAAATTTGACGAGCCGAGCTCGAGCCGAACTTGCCTAGATTTGAGTCGAACTCGAACTTGTTCACGAGCCTTAACTAGGAAAAAATATTAGATATTTATGCTCTAATATAAGTCTAGAACTTCAAAAAAAATCTACTTTGTACATAAATAAGTTCATACATGTATAAAATTATAAAAACATATTAGTAAAATTTAAGTTTATAATACTTTTATTGGTTTATACAAGTACAAGTTATAAAATTTTCATTATGTATATGTAAAAGTTTATACATATCCAAGGTTATATAGGAAATTCTTATGAGATATACATATATTTCAAATTCGCGCGCCTAATCGAGCCGAATATTGTCAACTTCAAGTTTGGCTCGTTTATTAAACGAGCTTAAAATTGAGGTTCAGGTTCAGTTCGTTTAGTATCCGAATCGAACTCGAACGAGCTTTTACCGAGTCAAGCCTCGAATAGTTCATGAACGGCTCAGTTCATTTACAGCCATACTCATAATCTTGCGCGAAGCCGTCTTTGTAATCTTATTGCTAATTAATGTGATATGTTTTCCTGGTTAAAAAAAAAAAAATCACTTTTACGTTCTGTTTCAATTTTAGTTCTCACAATTTTTAAATTTAAAGACACTTAAACGCTTTGGCCTATTTAGTTGAACCCGTCTCTTGTGTGATGATTTTTTAGAGCCAATTTTTGGGAAAGAAAATCTCTAAAATAAAAAACGAACAAATAATTTATTTTTTTTTGAACTACAGAACAAATAAATCTTATTAGTCCTTTTCCATCACATTACTTAAACTACTATGGTAGCAACCTCTTCACATATGGTGCACAAATCAGCACACGGGACTCACCTACGGGCCCCATAGATGTAATCCGCACTGTTCATTAATTTGACATTATTTTGTTAAGTGACTCTGTAAAAAATTAGCTCAATCGAATATGTATAAGTGTTTGATCCAATGTACTAATTTCTCTTTCAGAATCAAGCATTTCATATTTTGAATAAAAAAATTGGTACGTTGGATCAAACACTTATAAACATGTGATTGAGCTGATTTTTTACGGAGTCACTTGAAAGAATATTTTAAATTTAATGAACGGTGCGGATTACATCTGCGGGGCCCGTAGGTGGGTCCCGTGTGCTGATTGTGCACCATATGTGAAGAGGTTGCTACCATAGTAGTTTAAAATGTGATGGAAATGGACAGTGGCCCACTTGCTGCCAAACGTCTTCAATCAAATCAGAGACTCTTCAATTTAAAATTGAAGCCAAACAGAAAATGAAAATGCAACCGAACAAAGCCGTAGGTTGTCTATTTTGATTTGGGCTGTCTAACAAACTTTTGGACGGTCAAATTGCAACGTTCAGTACCATATAGGCTCGGCCACGTGGCACCCATTCGATGCCCAAATATTTTTCTTTCTTCTGGGTCACATAATTTATGTACCATCCATTGTTTCTGCTTTTAATTGTCACTTTTACGTTCTGTTTCAATTTTAGTTCTCACAATTTTTAATAAATTTAAAGACACTTTAACGCTTTGGCCTTTTATTCTCCCTGTTTTTTAGTACTATTATTTTGTATTAATAGTTGAACCCGTCTCTCGCTCGAAGATTTTTGAGAGCCAATTTTTGGAAAAGAAAATCTCTAAAACCAAAAACGAACAAATAAATCTTATTAGTATTAGTATTAGTAATTTTTTGTCGGAGTACGATCCACAACTTGGTAAAGTGGGACTAAAATGGCTCCACGTTTCCAACCAATCAATGGCCTTAACTCTCAAATATGGGATAGGAAAAGGAAAATGTTATGAGTACACTATTTGTGCACCTCAAATGCACACCACTCTGATGTGGCAAGTGAGGAGAAGCCCAATGTGAGGCTCACTGTGAACACCCCTGCGGAGTGGCGTCCGCGAAAATCGGTTTGTTTGGTTTTGAAAAAGGTTTTGATTGATTGAATGGAGTCGTCACCCGGATTTGAGGACCATACCCAAGAAACCATTTGAAAAATAACTCTTTTGCCCTTTGAATGAAAAATATTTTACTGGCCTCGCAAAATGAGATTTCTCGGGTCCAGGAGCTAGGTTACACGATGGGAAGGAATTTAAAGCACCCCCAGCGCCCGGTGAAACCACCGGTCTCTACTAAATGCTTAAGGGATTTTGAAAATATTGTTTGAATAGACTTTAATCGCAAATACATGTGAGAGCACGAAGATGTATCAACAAGATTAATGAAATGAATATGGATTCTTGTGCGAGTGCCATGAATGCTTGAAAATGAGATTTCTCCTAATGAAATGCAAGAAAATGTGACTAAATGACTCAGAAAGGTCCCAAAATGGACACACAAACACCATGGCATGCACACCTGGACTGCAATCTGGGCACTTGGATTAGGCAAATCCAGGCGCCTGGATTGAATACAGGCGCCTGGAAAGGGCCAATCTAGGCACCTGGATGGCCTCCCAGACAGAAACTTCAGAACTTCATTTTCCACAATAAGAAGCAGGTATATTGCTTTTGACTAAACCCATGTATGCAGATGATGTACCATGAACTAATTAAACTGCAAGAAAAGCAAAAAATATGGTAAAAGGGAAAGGGATCCAGGCGCCTGTATGGAGTTAATCCAGGCGCCTAGACTCAATGCAAGCTCCTGTAAAGTGATGATCCAGGCGCCTGGATTGAGTTCTGATGCACAAAACAAATTTCTTTCTTGATGATTTTCAAACCTCTCTCAAGCCCTCTACTGGTATAGAAGACCAGTGAGAACTTGATTGAGTTCCCCTCAGGGCCTAATTGAGCATATTGGTAGAAAGACTACCTTGAAGACTTGATTTTTGAACTTGGGTTGTAAGTTTGGGTGATTTTGGTAGTTGAGTGGACTAAGATTTATCCTCTGGAACTATGAAGACCAGATTGTAAGTACCTTGGTGGAGGTTTGATTGTTGAAGATGAGAAAGTGTGGAGCTAGAATGGTAAGAAAATGGACTTGAAGGTTGAAATTGAATGAAATAAAGAGAGATTGAGAGGGGGTTGTTTGGGATGGAATTTCTGGAAAATTTCCTGCAGCATAACAGTAAGAAAAGGGGGTTGGGAGTTGGTCCTCTTCAAATGAGAGAGGAAGGGGGGATATATATAGGCATAAAGGGGTAAAAAAGGGCCATTAGGATAGCTTAGGGGTCAATCAATGGGTTCACTTATGACACTCTATTTTCCCTCCACTATTTTTCTGCAGAAAATCCCCAAAGAATCCCCCAAGACGCTCCTCCCCACTAACTTGACCTTGGACAGCAAGTATCTGGAGTGAATCCGGGCGCTTGGAATTGGGGAGTCCAGGCGCCTGGATTGAGTCCGGGCGCCTGGAATAGGGGAATCCAGGCGCCTGGATGGTGAGACAGCACAAAATATGAAACTTTGCGGGGCCATTCTGGGTGCTACCGAACTCCGTTTTGTGCATGGTTTGAAGCGTTGGAAAGCTTGTCAAGTCTACTTTCTAACCCAGGTGGTTTAACCCAATATGATTTGTATATCAAAATATGTGACCATTTTACCCTCAGAAGGTCGGGAAAATAAGTTATTTTGGTAAAACAGACACATCTCCCTCATTTGAAAATGGATTGGGATATATTATATATCGATAAAGAGGGTTTTGAATGTACTAGAAAGTGATGTAGGCTTGGGTTTATTTTGAAGAGGTTTAGGAGGGGTTTCCAAGTTCACAATCAAGCTCTGCGTGCTATTATCGGGCATTTTCATCCTTGGGGATTGCCAAGGATTTTCGTGGGTTCAAATTGGGGTGTCTATGCTCACCCAAAAAATGGGCTTCTCCTCATTTGTCACATCAGGATAGTGTGCATTTGGACGTAACATCCATCCACACCTATTATCTTTTTTTTCTTTTTTTTTTCCATTCGTCATTCCTAATCTATTACATGGAGAGAGGAGTGAATAGGACTTAGGGATGACAATTCCCCCAAACCCGATGGATACCCGCTCCGCCCCGCCTATTTGGAGGCGGATATTACTTGATTTGACATCCAATAGGAGCGGGTATGGTAGAACTTAAAAAATCCCCAGTTGAAAACGGGGCGAGTATAATTTTGTGATACCCACATCCGAATACCCGTACCCGCCCCCATTTCCAATTGGTATATCTATATATATTATGAATGTATGTATATATGCGGGCATATAGTAGTATATAAATGTATATGTATGTGTGTCTATGTTAGTATGCATATATGTATAATTTGTGTATAATATTCCGAATTAAAACTATATATTCTAAGTGTTAAAAAAAAGTTTAGTGATGGTAGTTGTTAAAATTTTATATATCTTGGTAGACTATTATTTCTTTGTAATTTTCTATTCTATTTTGTTTTAAATGGTTGCTTTGTTATTATAGAACACTTAAATTATATCTTCTTTTTTTTTTCAACAAGTTTGGATATGGATTAACCCGAATATATCAGATCCCCAATGGGAGGCGGGTATGGGGGATTGTCTACTATCCCTTTTGAGTATGGAAGTGGGGATGGGGATGAAATTCCCAATTGGAGATCGGGGGTAGAATAGGGTCCCCCAATTCATACCCTACCCATTGCCATCTCTAATAGGACCCGATCCCAAAATACAGTGTGGTGCATTTAAAAACTCTACCGCATGAGCTAGCCATCACTTGCCACAACTCTTATATTGCCAGACGAAAACTCGCTTAATCATGCAGGGGAAAAAAAATGACGAAAAAAATGATTTCTGCACTCCTCTTTTTTTATTCACGATTTATTCAAATCTGCTATATTATTGATTATTTTTCCTTTATCATTATCTTTGCATTGCTCTCTACAAATTCTACGAAGTCCCAAATCTTTTAATATGAAAAGACATGTCATATTTATTGCGTAACCATTTGCGCTTATCTCTTCAATAATACACGAAATAAAGAGCACCAGAAGGACAATAAAAAATGTCTCATAAGTCATATAATAAATTAAATGCAACTCAGAATTCGAATGCCGACAATAATTAAATGTCGCAGTACAGAGCAGGGGCGTGTCATCTTTTATTTTATTTTATTTTTTGGGGTAAATAGGGCGTGTCATCTTTTAATCCAAGTGTTCGGTAGAACAATCAACGGCCATTGTTGTGCAAGTTGCAGAATATCGTTTGGATGTCAGATAAAAAAATCTTGGACTATTTAATTTCGGGTCCACATTGATGACTTGGTTTGGGATCTCATTTTTAACCCAGACCATTCAGGGGGTGTTTCAGTAAGATAGTTTTTTGAATAAATTGATTTTTTATGATTTTTTATGTGATGTATTGTGAGAGAATAATTTGTCTTGATTTTTGAAAAAAATAGCTTTTTGTTAGTGAAACACCCCCTAATTATCCTCCCATTTAATCCGGTCTAGCCCGGACTAAAACTGGACAGGTTAGACCATGTAAATAGTTAGTCCAGACGGATAAGTCGTTCCTAATCCAAGTCAATCCACCACAAACCTTCTTATTTATCCTTATCCCACTGTTCAACTATAAAACAAACCAAGTACTAGGAGTACTATTTTATCCTCCTTATTACCAAAATATTTCAAACCAAGTGTTATTTAATCACTCCCTATGAACGTCACATCAATGGGTGTTCACCCTCCGCAATTAATCTCCCCTACTATTTTATCTCTCCTCACTATTTTATCCACCTAAAACTAATCTCGCATTCAATCAAGTCGTTAAAAGCCCACACAAAATATTGCAGATGTGCAATAGGTACACTTGGTCTTGTGAAGTGTCAAATCTAGTGAGGAATTAATTGATAAATCTTTATCTTGACTGGTACGATACGCCTCCTCTGACAAAAAAATTTAAATCAATCCTTTAGTTTATTCGTTTTATCTTTATTCAAAAAAAATTATATTTGTCAGTTTTGCGTCAAATTTTCGTAAATTACTAATTTATCTGGACGAGACGAATCTAAAACATATAAAATGATGGTCAAAACTATTTTTTTTAATAAAGACAAAACGAATAAACTAAAAAACTAGTTTATTGCTTTCTTGCCAAAGCAAGCTTGGCACTACAAAAAAAATTGCCAAAGCAAGCCTCCGTCCTGTAAAGTTAGTCCCCTACGAAATTACGTGCAATTTTCAAACTTAAAAATAATTAACTTACCGAAATAATTTTTGGTTCTAATATGGATCTTGTTTGATAGTTTTCAATAAGATCTCTTGAACGGTGCAAAAAAATCAAAAAATTATTTTAGTAAATACACTATTTTTAAGTTTGAAAATTACATGTAGTTTTGTAGAAGGTCAGGACGGATGGTGTACTAAAGTTCTGTTTTGGGCATAAAAAGTTGTACTCCCTCTATCCCATATTGTTTGGTCTTTTTACCTTTTTAAATGCCTCAAAAAATTATTTACATCTCATAATCTATGATGTTTTTTTGTTATTCCAACAATTTTGTTTAATAAAACTAATTGAGATCTATCATATAAGATCTATATTGAATATAAAAAACTTAATAAATTAAAAATTATAGACAATTCCTTGAGATGTCCAAAAAAGGGAAGAGACTCAATAATATGGAAGCTGGGGGGTGCTGCGCAGCGTGCTGTGCAAGTGCACGGCGCGGCCGCGCCGACCACTTTCCGACGATCGGAGACGTTCATCAGATAGCCCTCGTCGAGTACTATTAGTGTAGAAAATCAACTTGATCGGATATCGTTAAGTACCTAATCGGAACACAAATAGCTTGAAAAAAATGGGTTCAATGATTTGGATCCAGTGTTTATGTACATTTGTGTTCCATTTCATTTCAATCTATTTGTGTTCCGATTAGGCACTTAACGATATCCGAACAAGTTGATTTTTGGTACAATTATAGTGCTCGACGAGAGGTATCCGGTGAACGTCTCCGATCGCTAGAACGTGACTGGCGTAGCCGCGCCGTACGTACACAGCACGCTGCGCAGCAAACCAGAGTCCCAATAATATAGGATGGAGGAAACAAAGGACGTCTGAAAAGTGGAGAATTCTTGACCGCGTATTCTCTCTCTGATCTCTCTTCCATCATCAGATTTTATAGTAGTACAGTATTATTTTTGAATCGGAAATCCTCAGAGAACCGACGAGAATTGTACCGATGGGGTCTAGACGGCCACGGGGCTGCAATTTAAATGAGAAATGAATATATTAAATCAACTGGTTGTAGGTATCTTTTTGAGCTGATTTCTCACAGAGCCACTCGAAAAAATATTTTAAATTTTTTGAACTGTTCGAATCATTTGTGCGGGACCCGTTAGTGGGTCCCACGGCCCATCTATATTCTATCGGTACAATTCTCATCGGTACCTACAGTATGGTTGTTTTTTAATTGATGAAAATAAAAAGGGAATTGATATTGACACTTCGCAATTTGCTAATGACACTCCAAAGAGAAGTGCTAATATCAATCTCTACATGGAATTGATATTGGCACCCACCTTTTGAAGTGTCATTAACAATTTGGGAAGTGCTAATATCAATTTCCCGTAAACAACCCAATTATTCTTAACACTAATTCGAGATGAGTACCGCATGACAAACATCCCACCTGCATTTAGTTTGAAGAATAATGAAAATAAATGAGGGTAAAATTGTCTACTTATTACTCCTGCTAAACCTTGTTTTGTTGGACAGGTTTGTTTACTTGAATGAAAAACCCTCTGATTTGGATATGTCACCAACTCAACCATATACCACTTGTTACATAATAAAAAAATCATCAACCCTACATTGAAAGGGCAAAACCTACCAGATTGTCACAAGTAGCACTATAGAAAAGACCCATTGACCATTGTCCAGTCTCTTGATGGTGAAATATCAACTTCCCTACAGCTGAATAATACACATGGTTGATGGTGCAATTATTTTCATATAGAGATAATCGAAAACAAAAAGGGAGAACAGCTCTAGGTCACCTAATGGGGTTGAAAAGGACAAGAACATAGTAGATCTGGTTGGGGACTTGACAGAACACCCTAAACCATTATTATAAAAACTAAAAAAGAATACCAATTCTCAAATCTTAGGGAACAATATAATATAGCCCATAGATGAGATACTTGTACAAGAATTTCTTTTTTATATACTAGTTTAATGTTCAGCGTGTCTAGGCCATTTTACGCACACCTCGACTAGTCTCCTACCCGGTTCGGTCAAAGGCAAGACATTTGCTAGGATTAGGAGATCCAAAAAAAATTACTTTCTTGCGGTCTGACCCCAAGAATCGGACTCTGGTCAATTGTGTGAGGAACAAACTTACCAACCAACTGGACTACCTCTTGGGGACTACTTGTATAGGATTTCTGAACTTTCAAAACATAAAACTAAGTACTAGGAATACCAATGGCAATAATCAAATCTTACCTAAGAATGATACTGTAATACAGAAGATTGACCAAAACCAATGCTTCACAACCCATAGATAAGATACTTGTACAGGATTTCTGAACCTTCAAAACATAGAACTAATAATTGGAAACAATAGAAAACTCTATTGAGTGAGTAAATTTAAAGTCATAATGGAGCTTCTGTTTCGAGAAAGTCTAGGACATTAGAAATTACCGACTCAAACAACACAGGTGTTTACAGAACCAATAGTCCCAAAAATTGCAATGACAACCCCGTGACTAACGGCCTCGGCCACGACCGCGTCCACGACCACGGCCTCTGCCACGCCCCAAAGGCTTCCCTGAGATAGAAAGATAAACCAAAATGCAAATGAGAATAAAAGCAGTGAAAATAGAACAGGGTCATCAAAATGAAGAAAATGAAAGGAAAATGCAGCTGTAGTACTACAACCAATACCTGCTGTTGGCTTCTTGGGCTTCACCCTAGGCGTCTCTTCCACCAACAAGGTCTCGAGATTCAAGCTGTCAGGGAGGATATAGTATCGAATATTGTTTCCTCTCACACTCAGGTGATCCAGGGTAACTGGATTCTTCCCCTTTAGCGTAAGTTTTACTGTTTTCAAATGCGTGTTCATACTGATATCCACACCTATATCAAGCCAATACATGGTAAACAGGAAGTCCCATATAGCTAATGCAAGCACATAGTATTTGAGATAGTCAATCCATAATTTCAACGAAAGAAAAAGCCCATCAAACAACTGATCAATATCACTTTTATTCTTTTCTGAAATTAACTGATCTAAGATTCATTAAATCATAAAGCTTAATTCATGGAAAGCAGTTAAATTAGTTCGGATGGAAAAACTTGCATGCAAGAGCGGGAAAAAAAAACCTTGCAAACACAACGAAAAAAACTTTAACAATAAAGTACGTCATCTTGTATAATGTCATCATTTCACAAAATCACTCTAGCAGCATATAAGTTCTAATGGTAGGATGCTTCTAAATATCATTCATGTTAAAGCTCAATTTTTTTTATGCGAGTACCGCAAGTGTTCAAATAGATCATCAAGGGGATACAGAAAGCTACACGTATGCAAAGGATGAGAACCTTTAACACAAAAGATCTAAAGCACAAATAGACCCACTATAAAAAATTTAACGGGAATCCACAAAATCTAGAAAAGAATCCAAGCTACGTGCCACTGAAGACAACCAACTGTATAAAATGATAAGGACAGACTCCTAAATGGAAAGCTACCTACTCCGCACCCTGAAAGGCTGAAAGGATCTTTGAATCCTTTCCAACAAAATACTCACACATGCAACAAGCCTGCCTTCTCGGTTTCCCTACCTTGGAACCCCTCCAACCTATCAAAAACCTAATGAATCACGATAAAGCATCCAACTCAAAACCAATTGGCTATTACTCTATTAGTGAAGAGGCCGCCCAGACTCATATACTAGCTTTGGAGATTATAATTAACCAATGTGGGACAAACTCTAACAAGTCCAACAAAGCAAAGACCAAACCTCAAAATTCCTAGGCAACCGCGTACACTAGTTCTTCGTCGTCTCTGCACATGCAACACCAATGAGGTTGTTGACGGCAAAATCTTCCATGGGCCATTGTCCATTTGGAAGACACCGCTTTATAAGGGGGTACCACCTTTCACATGCATTGCCAAGGGAATCTCCCCCCTAAGCACCCCCGAAAGAAAGAGGATACTCCAAAACTGTCATTGCTCCACTTCTTCCAACATAAACCATCCCAGCCGCCCCAACCCATGAAAGCCACAAAGAAGAAGAAAAAAAAAAAAAAAACAAACCGAACAATTGAGGAAACACTCAATCGTAAAATGGCCTGAAGCTTAATATTCCATAACACTCTTCCTACTCCATATAGTTAGCCACTGACGCCTCCTATCCTACCAAGACCGAAAGATGGCCGGAAATAGTATAGTGTCACCTCACCACACCACTTATGCAGCCGAAAATCTAGCCCTAACCCCGATAGTTTAAAGAAGTAGGAAAACGTGTGCGCACGAGCTAAATACCCTTTCACAGTCCCTTTCCATGGGAGCAAATTCCACATACTTCGACACGACCACCCTCCTCTAGAAGTTTCTCCCCCAACCAAACCTCCACAGAAATGATTTTGCAATCGTAGCCTTACTAGTTAGTTATCTATGCTTGAGGGCTAAGCAAAACTTAGCTTTAGGGAAGGGATAGAGTTTCTTCCGGTACTTGTTCTCTTGACCATATTGAAGAGACAAAACATGATTATTTCCTATAAACATATAGTACAAAAAGACAACATAGGGACGACTAACACCTCCCCAATATTTTGCGTAGCCACTTGCCGGATTAAATGAAAAAGGTCAGATCAGCACTAAATATTTCCAAATAGATTCTGAAGAAGGTCCAAGTCCTACTCCTAAGCTCAGGACTTCTGATTGGGTAACTGAATGGGGCTCCAAAGAAACTTGGTGAGCAACATCAGAAGCATGTGAAAGGCTTAACCTTACATCCTTGCTTAGCATTTCCAAGTAACCTAGGCTCGAGGAGGACCATGACTAACCGATATCTGAAATTTCTAACACAGCTCAAATGGTTTGACAAAGCCTTTCATTGTTCAATTATCAGCAAATACAGGAAATTCTCGAGGAGTGTTTCCGAATATTCAAGCACAAAGACTCCAGTCAATAGATCCACATAAAGCTACTCTATACAGACGAAGCTAGATTTCTATTCTTATTCTTCAAACTGGAAAACATATGTTTTGATTTTCCTTTCTTTTCCACCCACACATAGGGCTGAATTGCTGATAAACTAACCAAGCTACTCAACAATGATTCGTCAAAAGCTTGGATCAGTTTGTTACATAAACAAACCAAGTTCGAACATTTTACTTAAGCTCGTTAAGCTTTCACACCAAACTCGAACAAACAAACTACTACTCGGCTCGTTCGGCTTATGATGCACAAAAAATCAAGCAACTCAATATCGGCTCGCGTTTGTTAAGTTTGAACACGTGCTTTAAGGCTCATTAATTTATCAAATCAAGCTTGAACAACTAATCGCTGGGCTTGTTTATCCCCCCCTACGGCCACACAAGAATCCTACACCAATATACGTATAGGGAGATATAGAGACAGAGAGGGAAGGACCTGTGATGGTGCCGTGAACAACGGTTCCGTTCTTAAGCTCAATCGACACGGTCTCGTTGTTCAACTTCATCAAAAACCTGCTTACATAAAACAAGTCAATAACGGCTTCGCATTTACCAACAAGTCACAGAAAAGTATTGCCAAAAGAAAAACAGGATCGACCTGACGAGCTTCATCGTTGGGAGCGAGGAAGAAGAAGGATGACGATTTATGCCTAGGGTTTTGTTGCACAAAGAAGAACGCCAAAGTCGCCGGTGAAGAATAGAGTTTAGGGCACGGATGTTGTTCTGTTTGATATCTGAGATTCTGAGAACGTCAAGATACGGCGTCGTACGTGATGTAGCTTTATGAACATTCATGACTGGGCTTGGTGAGTCTTTCCGGGCCAATTGTAGATGCCATGTGGGCCTACTACTTCTATCTGTTTTACCTCAAAAAATTACCAGTAGGTCTAGAAAATCAATCATTAATTCTCACAAAGGATACATTCAATTTTTAATTACTTCTAAGTACAATTTCATTATTAAGATTACCGTTCTACCCTTGAAACAGATATTTACACTTTACTCCACCTCCCACTCCCCAACTCCACCCGCCATTAAGTCTAACTAGCATCAAACCTGTGCTATGCACAGAACGATTTCAAATGCACACCATCCATGTGCACTTGAAAAACATGTGTTCATGAATAACATAAGAGACAATTCTTAGACGCCTTTTTCTATGGAAATCATGTGTTCATGAATTATGCACCTCTTATTGAACCGCTGAGTTTAATGTCTATGGTCTGACTTTGGGAACAAATATATCATAAGTTTTTTTAAAAGTAAACAATATCAAGAAAAAAAGTACTCCCTCCGTTCCATTCCATTGGTCCCCTACGAAACTACGTGCAATTTTCAAACTAAAAAATAATGTACTTATGAACATAATTTGTTCATCAATATGGATCTTGTTTGATAGATCTCATTGTGAACTTTTAAACGGTGCGGAAAAAATCCAAAAATTATTTTATAGATGCGTTATTTTTTAGTTTGAAAATTGCACGTAGTTTCGTAGGGGACCAATATTATGGAACGGAGGGAGTAATAGAGAGGCATAATTTATTTATTTTTTTACGAAAAAAAGAGATGTGTCAAAATATATGTATATAAATTTGTGACCAAAAAATTAATGATAGAAAAAGTGTTAGTGGGGTGAGATGGCTCCAGCACCTCACCTATATATCAATTCCTGTTAAAGTTACTGTTTTGCCCCAACTTCTTCAAAACATACACTCTCTCTCTCTTTCCGTCCTACTAACTCTCACGTCTATAGCCTACCTCTATTCTCTCTCTCTCCTCCGTACCCGCCTCAACTACAGCCACAGGAAGCTGCTCCGACGATGTTCTTGCATTCTTGTTGTGCCTTTAGACGTCGCCGCTCCACTGAACAACCTCTCACTCTCGCCTTTGTCCCACTGCTGCGACATCTTCTCTTTGGATCTTGAAACTGGCCACGCCAAAATTGAGGACCTTCTTTGCCGGAATATAGAGGGTTCCGACGAGCTCGAAGCCGCCTATGGTGTCGAAACAATAGAGAATCTAGTGCAGTGTATACATGTGGGAACAATTTCTCGAATTGGATAATTTGGATTCTCAATCCCTACAATTAGTTGAATCGGAAACCACTGTTTACGTTTCTTCTCATGTTTAGGTGCATTTATGAGCTTTCTATCAAGGAGCAGTAGCCTCTGTTCACTCTTACTATCTATTTATTCATCTTTCGCCGACTTGCGAATTTTTGGGTGTGAAATTTTCAATCTCTATTTTTAATGATTCCATAGTCATCTTAGGCAATTTTATCCAGTAAAGACTAGTGGAGGAGTTCAATTTCACTATGTCGGACAAATTTGCAGTCTGAAACTCCTTCAATTTTGGGTGTGAATTTGTATAGCGGGCGTGATTGGACTTCTTCTCTACTTCTAAGCTCTCCTCTTCAAGGTATCACTCTAATTCTTCCCTTTTTTTGCTCAAGTTCGCACCTGCGAATTTTAGAAATTCGCACTGCTGCGAATTTGTGGAAAAATTCGCATCCACGCGAATTTGGCAATCCAATACTACTGGACCACAGTCGTCACCATCGTCGCCTCATCGACCTTCGACAACAAGAACCCCATCACCACAGTCGTATCGAACACTATATGTGAATTCGAGACCTCCATCGTCAAAGTGATCGGGACCAGTCGTCAGGCGCTCTCCTTCGCCCGCTTCGCCCACAAGTAATTTTTTGAAACGTTCGTTCTTCACCTTTGTCTCCATCGCCGTCCGATCGACAGTTGGAAGGCTGGATTTCGACCTTTTTCTAATCCCTGAGGCTTCTGTGACTGTCAATTGTTCAGGTACGGGAGGAGCTAGTTTTATGGTCTTGATAGAGAAGAGAGAACACAAACGGCGCCTAAGGGTATTATTGGTATTTGCTTTTGTTTTTACCTTACGCGTGCAACTTGAATTTTTGCTAGACCCGGAAGGAATAATGAGTCACCCACTAGACCGGCCCGTACATCAAGTTTTACCTCTCTATCGTTTCATTTCATTTCCCAAAGGTAAGCCCAACCCAACTATCTGGGCCTCGAAGTTGCTTACTAAATATTTTACTTAACAATTATATTTAGAGCATTTCTCTTTTGAAAAACTCAACTTTGCTCCCACAAGTTTAACTTTATTAGACCAAGTGCAACAGACTCAACAAATGTGCTCTCATCTCTATTTTACCCAACCATGCATCAAAAAGGGGTTCCAACAGCCTCCACAAATTGGTTAGCAAAATACAAATGTAAATAGTGCCTCCCCATATCACCCCCTTTTTAGGGAGGCACTATTCACTCCCAAACCCATTTTAAAATTATTTTTCCTCACACCCAGCCAATGGTAGCCATGCATAAATGAAAGATGAAAGAGAGAGAATGTATATATGTAAAATAGGAAGTATTGTTGGAGTGTTGATAGAAAAAGTGTCAAGTTATAATAGATATATGCATTGTACACTGTCTAATTTACCAAGTCATTGTTGGGCTTGCTCTTAATCAAATGTTTGTTATCAAATATTGATCATTAGTTACATTTCACAAGTTTTTTTTCTTCTAGTTGATTGTATGGGTTAGTTTATACACTGTTTTTAGGACTATAAATTAGTGACCCTAAGATTTGAAATTTTTGGCTAAAAAATAAAATCAGTTTCCTGAATTTTTTAGTGTAGCTAAAAAGAATGATCGGGGCTGCATGTTTTTTTAAAACAATATTTTGTTGTTACCCTGTAAAAGAATTAAAAACTAGATAAACCGGTTGAACATTTACTAATATCCGATTGATCTGTTTTTTGTGCAATTAACATTTAAAAAAAAAAATGAACGGCTCTGATCATTCGAGTGGAACGCAAAATGGGTCCAAATCACCTGATTTATCTGATTTTTGTTCATAGAAATCTGTACCTATATATTTATCGGAGAGGAAAATGGAGTGATTATTGGGTACTATCGAAGTACCATGTGATATTGCCATGTGGTACTCCTCAAAAATAAAAGATCACCACCATACAATGTGGCTCACTCCTTATCTCTCAAGCACCCAATGAAAGTAAAATGATGCTTGTCATTATTGGATGATTTATTGCTACGTAAATGTTTGGGAGTGCCACATAGGCAATCCGGGAATGTTGAGTAATTACTCGAGAAAATGTGCGTGGAAAGAAGTAGTGAGTGTGTCATTAGAAAGGGAATTTGCACTTACACTCTTTGTACTTTGTTCGAGTTCAAATACGCCCCTCAAACTTCATTTTAGGCACTTACACCACTGTACTTTCAACTAAAGTGCAACTGTTGACGTCGTGAACGGAATAAGTGAAAAGACTTAAACGCTGTTTTAGTACCCTAAGCCTTACAACATTCGTGAACCCTTTCTCTCTACACAACACATACTTTTCTGTCTTTTTCTCTCGCTCCCTTTCCATAATGGAATTTGGATCAATCACAATCATCTACTAAAGCTTTCATCAACATTGTAAGCACCTTCGGATTGCACCATTGGAGAGCAAGAGATCCCACAAGTAGCAACAGCATGCGACAAATACTGCACTTAGGTTGTTTTTCTCTTTACATCTCTTACTTTGTCTATCTCAATCTCTGTCCCTTCATCCCTCATTCTCTCGCTATACGTAAAGGCCTATTACCCCCAATTTTGAGAAGCCCTTGATTTTTTCTTCAAATGAAATCCTTTTGTAAAACTTTAGTTGTTTTCATAAATTAATCCCACTTTGTAAACTCTAATTCTTTTTTATCCAATCCTGAAAGAAGAGCTATTGATTTTGAGTATTCACCGGGTGTATAAATTTTTATACGTGGCTTAGATTTCATTGTGTATAAGTAATTTATAATTTCACAAAGAAAAATTGATATGCTTAATCCGCTAGAGTGTTCTGATCTAGTTCCATTGAATTGCACATCAAACAACATAAATTGAGTTCCTCTTCAAGTTCTTTGGCCCTTTAATGGGGTATAAGCAATTGGATGGTTTCCTATTTTTCCTTTTTGTATTTATATTATCTGAATACATTGTTGATATTCCGTGAGTAAGGTCTACTTTTTTTTTTATCCCTTTAATGGGTATTAAAGTTTAATACTCGTTATAACAAGTTTTTTTTGGGTGTTTAATACTTCATGTATATCCCAAAGGTAATACTCATTTTTATTCGTTAGTGGTATATGATTGTTCCAAAAATATAGTTCCTTCGCATGAAATCTCTGCGGTGGTTTTTAGGTGGCATCAACCTATAAAATATTTTATTGATCCCGTGTGATTGAGGGAATATGGATTATTTTCACACCACCAGCCAAGACAACCAATAATGCGCCTATGTTGTTCTTCAAATAGAAGTAATTTCTCTCACAAACCCATATTTATTTTTTGAAAAAAGGGTATTGTGTGAGGGAAACAAGAGTGGGTTAAGGATGTGGGTTTCGATGCTCTGTTTTTGACAAAAGGGAGGTTTGTAGGCCTTACAAATGGCTACTAGGTTATTTTAGGCATTATGAAAGTTGTTTTGGAGGGAAAAATCCCGCCATTATCTTTACCATCCATCTTAATAGAATCTTTAACAGTTGCACTTTAGCTGAAAGTATAGTGGAGTATAAGGGCCTAAAAATGAAGTTCAGGGGGCCTATGAAACTAAGGAAAAGTACAGGGGGTGAAAGTGAAAATTCGCCTAATTGGCAACTCCTCCACCTTTTATTTCCAGCTACCACCTCTGCTGCAGAACTCCACCACCACCGCCACTACCAAATGCAGAAACCAAAAAGTAGAGCCCCCCAAATTCCTCTCTCCTTTTCCATCGCTGCATTGTTCCTCTTCAAACCCTAGATATTCCTTCGTAAGAATCTCTTTCAGGTATACATCGCATCGGAGTATATATATATGTACGTATATACCTCCTCGTTTGTTCATGATACTTGCCATTTGTCTCTACTTCTGTCTTTCTCGCGAACATAGTTGAAACATTTATAAATAAAAATGAAAAACTAGCCTGAAATTGTTCCACGTTGATTTATCTATGTTATCGATAGCAGGAGTGTTACTGTTGAACTCAAAAGTTGATTTTTATTTTTTATTTCTTATTATGGGAATAAAGTTGTTGTTCCATGAGCAATCACTTTGGGCATTTGTTGTTACGCGAATGTTTCCTCAGGCATAATATGAGTTTGGGTTTGTGTTTTCAGTTCACAGTTGTTCAGTATTAGATTGTTGTTAAAAACTATGTTCTCGATTTGACAATTTTTTTGTAGCTTGGGTTCTATTTACTTTTTTTTTTGGCTGATATGTTGTCTATTAACTTCTAAACTGTTCCTAGAATTTTGAGAAACCTGTGGTAAAGACAAGTAGATTACCATTCGTAGAGATGGTTTATGAATTTTGGAGCATTGAGCTCCATTTGGCTAAAGGCTGTTTCTACAATAAGCTTCTGCAACCCTAATTCGTTTCAGTTTAGAAATAAATTAGAATATTGAGTAGTGTAGATTTTGTTTTCTTCTCTGTTTTCACCAGGAAGAAGTTACTTAGCTGATCTGTGGTTAGATTAGAACTCTCCATGCCCAGAACAAACACAATCTTATGGCTATGACAGACCTAATAACATGGTAAAACCTAATCTGCATTTATGCCTGTTAGTTTCTCCTTCTCCCCAAATATGATGAGATATTCTCAGTTATTAGGCCTCAAATGGTATAAAACAAATTTACGCGGCCGACCCGAATTGATTGAGATTTGGGACTTAAGGTTTTGTTTGGTTTGGGCAGGCTCAAATGGTTAAGTTTCACTGCAGAAATCGAGGACTCGATTCATCTGCATGGTTCGAATGCTTTGAGCATCTTGCTTACATCAATCAATAGTCATCTGTTCTTTAATTGTAACTAGTTCTAAGAAAAATTCATCTGAATACATTCCTCTCCAGCTCATCATGTTACTTCTTAATGGTCTTAGTTATAATAATGACTATTTAGTTCCAAAAAGTTTCATAATTTAATTCCTTTTGTATATACTGGCTGTTCTGTGACCACATTCAAGCAGTTTTTGCAATGGATAATATGGAAGGACAATACAGCCACGAGAACCCTCTGCAGTTGATGTCATTTGCTTTTGGTGGGACTGCCAGTGATGCCTCTCATTCATACCACCATGATCCAAACTATAAGTACGCCATGGCAGCTGGTAGAAATCAGATTCTTCCTGTTTGTATCCCCCCATCTCAGTGGATACACTGCCAGGAAACATCTCCTGGTTCTGTCGAACATATTATGGAAAGGAGTGTCACCGAAATCTCAAGGGATATGTCATACCATAATGCAATAGTGCCATTTGGTTTTAAGCATACTGAATCTTCTGTTGGCATGGATGTTGGGAAGGTAGAGTTGTACTTTTAGATATTATTGATCATATTTATGAAACTTTTTTAAGTAGTATTTGATTGAATAACTTTGGAATTTAATATTGAAGGTTGGAGGTAGTGCTGTTTTTCAAGAGGTAAAATACGCGAGGCCTCAAAATGAAGGATCAATGAAAAGCTTCA
This sequence comes from Vaccinium vitis-idaea, assembly GCA_963854785.1. Lineage (NCBI taxonomy): Eukaryota > Viridiplantae > Streptophyta > Magnoliopsida > Ericales > Ericaceae > Vaccinium > Vaccinium vitis-idaea. The sequence goes on from OY978223.1 coordinate 38,207,227, forward strand.
CAGATGCTGAATATCAGCTCCATGCTCAGGTCAAGTTTCATAATTCTAATTTCTTTTATTTTATTTTATTTTATTTATTTATGACAAAGGAACTACCCCACAGAGGGGCCACTGAACTTAATTCTGATCTTCCAGGCTTTAAGCCGAAATGGGTTTCCTCCTTATATTCCATGGCTCTATCTCTGAAAATAGAAAAGTTCTATGATGCTCTATTGACGTATTTTCCAATCCTTTCATGTTTCTTAGGAACGAAAATCATATGAACTTCATTCAAGAGCCTTAGTTGCAGCACCAACACTCTTATCAAAACCTCTTAACCGTGCATCAAGACGAAGAGCCACTGTCTCTGGCGCTGATCAAGTAAGCATACTCTTTTAACAAAGACTAGGTACACAGACAATGTACTCTACAAAAGGTTAAAAAACCTGGGTCCACTGAAATGCTTCTATATTCTTTCTTCTAAATGATGGGATCCGCTTACTTTGAATACTGAGGAACAATGAGTTCATTAAGCTCTGACCCGGGGCATCATTTGTTCTGTTTCCCTGACTAGCTAATTTTCCTTCAGGCTCGCAGAAAGAGGATTGCTGAGAGACTCCATGCCTTGCACGACCTGCTTCCGTACCATAAAGAGGTGATAAACGTGGGTGTGAGTGCATGTACGAAAGCATGCATCTGAAAATGTATCGTACTGATAAAATGTGTCATGAACTACCGACAAAAGCGATAGATTGAACAATAAAATTTCATTTTTTTTGTCAACTGTTTGATTCGATTGAAGGAAACAAATTGTGTCTACTTATTTTGCCCCTTAATGTTAAGGGTCAAGGATAGCTGCATTTCTCCAAGAGCATTAACCCAATTATCTGGTGCAACTTAAATTGGCAAAAAATTATCTGCCCAATTAACATCATCCATTTCTTGCATAAGTGTCATGTGTCTATAAAAAAAAATGACATTAAAACATTTGACAGAGACTTCATGTCACTGATCTGCCGAATAATGTGATTTGTTCTTGTGGTTTTACAGGGCAATAGAGCATCTCAACTTGATGATATCATTGACCATATCAAGTATTTACAGCTTCAAATCAAGGTATGCTTTCACTATAATGTGCTTGCTTTCAAGATATTATTCCAAATGCAGAGTCAAGTGATATAAAAAGATGGTTCCTCAATAGTTTCATCTACCATGCATCAAGATTTCCTTCATTGCTCTCCCGGACATCCGGTTATCCCAAAAAGAAGGAGAAAAAAAAAGATTTCCTTCATTGCAACACATTATATTGGTCATTAAATGAAGTTCATGTTGCAGGATTTAAGCCGAAGCAGATTGGGAGGTGAGCCAACCACTGATCCTTTTGTTTTCCTGGAGGTAACTCCTTACAAATGCAAACTCATATGATATTGTTCCGTGCAATCATTCCAAAAAAGTCTCTCTTTTTTCTTCATTTCTTCTTATATCTTATTATCTTTGTCTGATACTTTATATGATTCACAGGGATATGGCCATTACATTCTCCATGAACAGATGTTGAACGAACCTCTGGAAGAGATGATGGGTACGTTACTGGAGGTGAATCCATCGGCAGCATCCCGTCTATTGGAGAGCAGGGGCCTGTTTGTAATGCCAATATATATGGTTGAAGGAATCCATCAAGCCATGTAAATACCCAAAATGCCAATCCATCAAACTTTAGATGTTAATTTTTCCAGCTTTCTACTGGAGAATTTCATCTGCCAAAAACATGTTAATTTTGACAGTAGCTATGATTTTTTCATGTCAAAGCTATTTTTGGCTTGGAGAGAGGAACTTATCCTGCAGGTAACCTTTTACTCCATTCTATATCAGGGCTTCGTCAAGCTATTTGTTTATATTGCATTACATTAGTGATCAGGGTTTACTGTTGTGTTCCCATCCTCAAATCTTTCTATAAATCAGTTTGTTCTGCAGGACTCCAAAATATGAAAATACGATCGAAATTGTGTATTTGTTTTTAAGTACTTTTGAGGCCAAGATGTTTACTTTTACTGGCCAGGTACTTCTTGATTAAAAAAATTTGCCAAAGTTTAGATGTGGAATACTCAACAGACTTCTTGATTAAAAAATTTGCCAAAATTTAAATGTGGGATACTCAACAGACATTTCGCAATGGGTTAATGCTTAAATATCCGGGTTTTACTTCAGATGTTATAAGTATTCCATGCATACTTTCATGATGGTCACATCCACAATTTTTGATGTCAAAAGGGAAGGAAGAAGCAAGAGAAAGAACTCTTTATGGGGTATTATTTACAGCGATGAGCTCAACTCCAAACATATTATTCACTTCAAAATTTGGCCATTTCTCTGTGAAGTTACACGTAAACTAGACAGCTTGCAATAACAATGCCGAAGCTCTGTTGTGTACATAAAGCTAATAAGAGTAATTTTTTTTTTCCCTTTCCTTTCCATACTGCTGCTTCATCGCAGTCTACAAACCTAAGAACTCCAATCTAAAAAAATCGAGGAATTAAAGAAGAAAAGAATTTACACGAATTATTGTTTCTCATGATGGTCTCCCGGTGAGTCTATCTTGATAATGAGAGGTTTCTGAAGATCCACGGGTGGCTCAGCTACAATCGGAAGCTGTGGCGACCCTAAGATACCCTCTATGTCACCATTTTCTGCTAATGCTTTATCCAACGAAGCCTTGGCAACTTTGGTGGTGAATACCATCAGAATCACTAGGTACAAAACAACAAAGAGGGAAGCAGTCGGTATATTTTTGCGAATAAATAAGTAAGAAAACACTTGAAATTATAGAACAATGAGATTTCAGGGCACACTCCACTTACTATTGGGCCATTGGCAAATAATTGCATTAACAGGCGGTCCCAATGTGGTTTCAACATGATAGTTCACCGCATTTGGTAATCTTGCTATTAATTTTTCAAAAGTTTCCATCTATTTCACTAGTCGCTACCCTTCAGTGTTGTAAAAAAATATCTACATTTGACTGTCCAACATCTATCTATGCATATTTGTATATATGTATATGTCGATATATGTTTGTGTGGGTGTGTCAAAGCATGTCGACAATCTTTTATCCCATGCTGCCATGCATTATTTCGGTTCAAACCAGAAATCTCCATCCAAAATTCAGTCAAATTCTTGCAATAAGGTCAAGCATAGTGGGGTAACATTCCATGAGAGGTTCAGTAGTTATTTGAAAATCAAGAAACGGACAAACTGCGATTAAGTATGATTAATGGCTTGAGGATAGTAAACTAAGCAGATGAGAATTTGTTTCCCGAGCTAAAGAAACTAGCTGGTCATTTTCATCTAGAAGATAATCATAAATAATGCAGCTCATTCAAGCAAATGTACGCAATGAAAAGCAAGTGAAGGGAACCCTGCCTAAATGTAGCTTACCTGATATCACAAAGCCTGCTGCCATAAGTGCCTGCAATAACAAGCAAAGTCAGGATAAAAGATGAAAACCAGTGCAGGTAAATTTACATGCTCGAGAATTACACAAGTGTATTACAACGGACTATATTAACAAGTTGGTACAGTGCCATTTGTTCCTGCGTTCTGCCTTTTGACTCTGAGATCATACTACACCACCACCAACGGCTACAACAATAGACGGCATAGCACTTACCCAACGAGTTTTTGAAACCTCAGCCCATCCATGTGTTACGTCAGAAAGATCCTTCAAAGTCGTTCCAACGTATACGAAGGTAAATGTTATTGGCTGCAATAAGAACCAAAAGAGATTTTCATCATTTGAACCAATGAAAGTACAAGTGTTATTCATTAACTCAAAGAAAATCTTCTCAATTTTCATTTATCTATTTTGACAAGTAATTCGCACAGAGTAAAGTTTTATAGACAATAACCAGACTTCGCTATTAAAGCCCAAAGCAACATGTCAGACTTATCATTATAAGTAGAACACGAGAAAATGACTTGGGGAAACTACTACGAGTAGATCATTTTACTGAAAGGGGAATGTGGAAGGAGAAAAAGCCTACTGTCTCTAGTCTCATTGATTGCTTTAAAGTTCCATTAAACAGATATCTAGTTCCAAATTGGGAACTACAATGAAAAAGTTACTGAATGATTTAGAAAAGAAGAGTCACTGTACTCCAGTTTGACTCCTGTGTACAAGAAATCCAGAGTGACACATTTAGGAGCACAATTGTATCTTCTGCAATCCTTTAAAGAGGGAACCACAGATCCATGACTCATATAAACTATGATTAGATGAACAATGGCTGCAAATGTTTCCCTACTGTGAACCTTATTCAGTCAAAACATGAGATCTTAAGTTAGTATACCCCTCTGGTTTTTTGAATCCATTTTTCCTTAGACATTACCGCTCCCATATCATAGCAGTGAACTCTTAAGCATTTGAATTGCTAGGAAAGATAGAAGCAACTATATAAGCATCACAGATGTACTCATGATCAAAAGGAAAATGTAACAAGGGGCTAGTTCTAAAATAAAAAATTGGACAAGAGTCATGACATAAGCAAATAAGCTCACATTCAAAATTCCAAACTTCTATTTCATAAATTGGTCATTCGCACGTTAACATAGTCAATTGTGATCTATAACCAATAATAAGATGAAAAATGAAGGATACCAAAAAGGAAATCATACCATCATCCCCACCCAAGAAGCCAGCATGTACTCCCCTAGGTGAACAGGAGTCACAGACAGAAGATAATTCAACATGTTAAAAGGAAGTAACGGAACAAGCCGAAGCAGGAAAACAATCTGTAATATAAGCAGAAAGAATGAATTAGAAATCCTGAAAAAAAAAAGAAAAATAGACCAAAGGGAAAGTAAATACCAACAGATATCCAGTTAGTAACAGATGATATGAGCACTGGGTTCCAAAGTCGGGAACATGAAAGGAAGATTATAAAACTAGGCTTATGCTACGGAAGATTAAGTTACACTAACTAATGCTTGTACCTTGACAAAAGCCTTACTAGGAAGAGAAACCTATTTCCGTTGGGTCAGTTGCCTAGTATGGAAGTCATGAAGATTTTCATAATCGTACCTTGGGCAGTTGGACCAAATCTAGATGAATTCAATTCTCAGTAAACCAAATGACTATATAAAAAATGTAACTTATCATTCCCTTGACATATTGCACAAGAATATCCATTAAGAACAAGTAAGGTTTTTGATAAGTTTTGGGATTTAAAAAGACATGTTCACAGATACATGCAAGCTCAAATGGAAATGGAGTCAACCTTAAAGCCAGATCTCTGAATTGCAATAGCAACAGCTTGAAACTTCGGATACTTCTTTAACTTCGAAATAACATAGGATCTTCCGATCTGCAAAGAAGTAACAAAACGATCAAGGTGAAAACACATACAAAGTTTTTCATCCAGAAGCGAAGGCAAACAAAAATTGAGATTTGTTGAAACATTCAAATACAGAATAAATTATATGGTCAACATCTGAAAATATTCTTGACCAACAAATCAGGCATTCCCTCCATAACAGCATGCATGTATATGTGATTATTTATCTAATGAGAGGTTTAACCATTCAAGAGACTTACCGTCCTGCCCAGAAGAAAGGCAGCTGTTGCACCTAGGGTAGCACCAATGGAATCAGCGACGAATCCTACAGGCAACCCAAAGAGATAACCACCTCCAAGCTGCAATTAAAAAGTACAAGAACCTTGTAAGATGAAATCCCAATTGAATACCGTAAAACGAATTGTCAACTTTCAAAATCACTTGAAAAAGTTAAGCTATCCTTAAGAACATCAACAACTAGAAAACCAATACCTACCGTGAGTACTGAGGCTGGAACCGCGAGAACAGTAAGAGGAATATATGCAACAGCCCTGAAAAATCCCAAAGTGATGAAAAAATGTAAAGTTGAAAGACAGAGAAAACAGGTTAATCCTTGAACTTCAAAAAATCTGGAGAGAGGTCGAGGTGCAACATTACAATCATAGAAGGTCATAACTTGTGTTTAGTAGGGAGCATGGCTTATATTTTGTCTCACATAAGAGAACAAATTTTATCATGTCATGAACACTTCTGTATAGACACTTGACCTAACAAATTTCGTGGATTTTACTAACTAATCTCAACGTCCCCCAAAAGGAAGGGAAAGGGTTTAATAATGCTTGCACTCAGGGTGATAAGAAAAATAATGTTTGTGCTCAGCACTCATCTGGTGTCACATTGTGTCAGAATTACATCGTCAATGGAGCATCATTATATTTGTTCAGCTTCAAAAAATTTACCATGGCAGTGTCTCTAAAGTTTCAATATGTTTGGGACTGTAGTAGAGAACCTCTACTGCACTTAAACACTAATTTTGGTATGCCTTATTCTCCTGGTTTCGTTCACATTCCCACATATAAGAGCATCACCATATTAGCAGTCACAACTTAAACAATCCATACCATTCTATAAAATAAGTTAATAGGATGGCTGTTCTTTTTCTTTTCATTTGTGTATTATTTTCCAACTTTGTACAACAGTTAGAGGATGGAAAATTGCTGAGAACTGAGAAGTGAAAGAAAAAATGTTTTGGTGCAAATCTAGGATCTTACAGTGCAAGTGGACCCCAAGGCCCAAGATCATGCTTAACCCATAGCAAGAAATCTTTCAAAATCTGCAGGGGGAAAACAAACAAAATGCAAGGATAGGTCGTGAATTATACGGCATTGAAACAAGAGAAGCTATATGATACAGACTAAAATATTGCATTGTAAACAATTAAGAAGAATGAAACCGCTACCCTGTTATTTGCACCATGTGCAAAGTACAAATTGAAACCAAAACACCAAATCACTCACTCCCCAACCACAAATTCAAGGTCAGTGTCTCATTTTAAGTAACGGGTAATTTACAATTCAGAGATTTCTCCATGAAGCTCATGCTCTACATGCATTCCTTCCGTCAAATAGAGCCTTTCATTAGCAGAATTGTATCAAAAGCTCACTGGTAGTACAATGACAACTCTCCTAGACTTTATTGGATCACAGGGTTATGGAATTTCACCAGTCATCTTAGGAGGAGCCAATGGCTGACCTGAGTGGCTTGAAAGCCAAAGAGAGGGGCTTATAACATTTCATTGAGAGTGAGACTCAGTTTGTCACTAATGTAGTTTGTTTACCTAAATTTTTTTAATCTTTTTTTCACTCATTCATCTACACTTTTCCAAGCCCTGCATTATTTTTTTTTCCCATCCTAATTGCAAAAGCATTTTCCTAATCACCACTTTCCTAATTCTTCTACATTTCCAAGGCTGTTTGCAACTATTTCTGTAACTAAACGACAAAGTTCCATTTACCTTATTGACAAGAAGAAGAACAATTCAGCACTAACATAACAATTAGCGAAATGATTGAAAACTTTTCTCATACCAAAACCAACAATTCAGATCAAGAATCATTTGAAACAGCAGTGATCTCAAGAAAACAAAGAAACTCGTTCATCAAATATACCTATTAATATCATCAATAATAGGTATTACAATATATGTCTCTATGTATACAATTAACTACACATCTATTATCATAATTACTACCATAAAAGGAACACCCCTTGGTGTTATAGTGAGTTTCACATTCTTATTTCCTAAACTACCTTTTTAACTGCCTAAAATAACCAGCCAAAAAGAACAAAAAAAAAAACCCAGCTTTCTTCTCCCCTCCTTTCTACTTTAACAAATCTTTGAATTGATCTCTAATGAAATCTGATTCCTACTTTGCATAATACAATTCGCACACGCATCGGGCGTCTAGTATATAATGGAGAGAGAGAGAGAGAGAGAGAGAGAGACATGGACCTTTTCGACGGGAAGAGTAATGAAAGCGAAGGCAATGGCGGCAAGGAGGAGGAGAAAGAGACCGGCCCTTAACGCGGAGGACCACGTCAGCGGCACCACCGCCATAGAGGATAAAATCCGGCGTCGCCAAGGGCGTGAATCTTCGTCGTCGTCTTTAGAGATCTCAACCCTCATCGACGATCTTGCCCTCAACCCTCCACTCACCGCGTTTGCCAGATTTAGGTTCCCCAGATTTTCAGCCCAATCTATACATATAACCAACTATACTACCTCTAATCTAATTTAAGCAAATCCAGATTTAGATTTCGCCTAACCGAATTCAACTCCAATCACTACTACTCCAATTATTTAGTGCGTATATACAGAATCTACAGATATGGAAGTGTAACAAATAGTATTCAACGCCTGATTTGTGAACAAAGTTTCCCAGATTCATGGATTCAACTCTCCATCGTGGATCTCCTCGACTTCACTGCACTATCTTTCCCTCTCTCTCTCTCTCTCTCTAAACGCCGACTCTCGTTTATATACTCTTCCTTTTTTCTCTCTCTTTCTTCTTCTTCCCTCCCCCGCCTCCGGTCCTACCGGTATGCCGCACTGTTGGGATTAAAAAATAAAAAAAAATTCAGTGACCATGGGACACCTGCGATGGGAAAAAAAAAAAATTCACTGACCTCGGTAATTCCTTCTGCGCCGACGGGAATGCACCGACCACGTCCCAACGGCGTCGGGAACGCTGTTGTGAGTCCCAACCGATTGATCCGAGCCGTTCATCATTCTCAAAATCGAATTTCGAGTGGGCCCAAGCGGGAATCGAGGCAATCGGACGGCTGTATGAAATCGATCCAAAACCACCCCATTTCATTCAAAAAAATCGATTGCCTCGATTCTCGCGCGGGCCCACTCGGAATTCGATTTTAAGAAGGATGAACGGCTCGGATCGATCGGTTGGGACCCACAACGGCGTCCCCGACGATATCGGTACATGGTCGGTGCAGGTAGAAGGGTTCTTGAGACACAGACATTTGGTGCCCAATAATGCTAAGGGTACCGATGATTTGTGCACTGATATTGCACAGATCATCATCGTGTGGGACGCATGTCCTGCAGAAATGAAACCGTTCATTATTTTTGAAATATTCATAGAATAGACTCGTAAAAAATTAGCTCATTTAGAATGAAAAATTTGTAGTACATTGGATCAAACACTTACTTATTCAATTGAGCTGATTTTTCACAAAGCCACTTAAAGACAAATTTTAAAAATAACGAACGGTATGGATCCTTTGTGCGGCGATCTATGCATTATCGATGCATCTTGGCCTGTACCCATGGCAGCTCTCCCCTCATGCCCGTCCCTAAGGGAATTTTGCACCTTTGAAAAATTGATTTACTGTTTATTTTGTGTGTTTGTAAAAATATGTAAGGGTTTCCAAACTTGAAGTTCACTTCAGACCCTCAAAATGTCAGGACGATCCCAAGACACTACACTTGTGTAGTGGAAAAAGCTATTGCAACACTATGTGGTAGAGTCTTGAGACCGTGAAATAATTACTCGGGATTGCGGTGTTTGGTCCCGGGGGAAGAAGAATTCGTTATTTTTCTTTGTGAAATTGGATTACTATTTTCTCTTACTGTTTTTTAAGGAAAAATGAGAAAAGTGATCAGAATTTCTTCCAAACTTCGTTTGTCTTCCTTTATGAGAGTTCCGATCCGAACATAACGTTAAGTCAACTATAGGATCTACTATTTAATAAACTTAACCCTATTTTATTGCCATGTAGCATGTACACCAAGAACTGAGGGACTCTGTCGAATTGCGCTCAGCAGAGTCTCCAGGTTCGTACACCAATTGATACATAAAATGGAATCGGTCCAATAATATCACCACTCATTTTTATGAAAATAATTTGGAAAACTTTTCAGAAGAACAGTTTGATAAAATCACACTGCCGCGATTATCGAAAAAATGAGGGTTTATTAAAAGATGATGTGCATTGACATAAGAATCAAGGGGTCCGATGGAGGATTGAAATAGAGCTTATTTTGAAGAGCAATTTTGTTCTCCCTTAAGGCTAACTATCTACATTTTGTGAGACATGTTGCGGGTTTTGTTTCGGTAATTTAATTTGTTTATTTTGAATGAATTAATTTGGTAGGATACCATGCAAAAGTTCAATTTGATCGGATATCAGTAAGTACTTAAACAATTCAAATTTGCTCCATATTGCTTGATACCTAATACTAAAATTTATCAATCAAGAACTTATCAATCTTCGATTGAACTGAATTTTTACATAATCGTCGAACAAATCAACTTATACAAAATAAAGAGTGTCGATTATCAAATCAAGACACGCAACTAGAAAACACGAAAATATAGAAGTTGTTACACTTGCCATCGAGGGTTGTTGAGAGGAAGACAAAGCACGATATCGATATCGATATGATCTTCTTACTTTTTTCCCTTCTAACTTTTGTAATTATGACTTTATGCAGGTGTTTTTGCTTTATGAAGTACTCACATAACCTACTTTAAAAGGAACCCTGTTAATGGCCGGTGGGATTAATCGGTGTGCGCGTAAGCGCTCGGACACCTAGTTATAAAAATAAAGTATCACAATTATAGAGATTAGGCAGCTATATTCATGTCAAAATCTAAATAGAAGTCTTTGCAGGTTGCACGTTTTCAGTACAGAAACTAGATAACCACACTTCAATCTTTCATTTCTTTGAATCAGCCAAACAAATTTTCTATCATCACTGGTGGTGTTCTAAATCTTTAATAAGAAGAAACTAATTCAGACCATGGAAACTCAAATTACTCGGGATTTTTAGACGCAAGAGAGAGAGAGAGAGAGAGAGAGAGAGAGAGAGAGAGAAAAAAGCAGCAATTTTTAAACTCCCTGTAACTCTCCACACTGGTAAGTGACGCGGCACGATTCGCTAACCACAACAGTGTAGTTATGCGCCAACCTTACAAAGACATTGGGCAGGCGAATCAGCAAGGGGCAGACACACTCCACGTCAACCACATTCAGCCACCGGCAACATTCCTGTTCTCCGGGCGAATCCTCGTCCTCCTGCTCCTCGTGCCTACGTCTATATCTGTGTCCGTGTATAGTTTCATCAGGCGGGGAAGGCGGTGAGGGTGGAGTAGGGGATGTTTCCACGAGGGATTCCTGAGGAGAATTAAGGCTTAACGGTCGCACGTTTACACGGGCACAAGCGTGATTCACTAGTGCAAATTGTGAGATACAGAGGGGGGTAGGATGAGGCAGAGAGCGCGGTACTGCCGGCACAATAAATGAATGGCACTTTTTGGAAGCAAGTACCACAAAAACCATGAAGAATGCTGATTTTAGCAATTTGACTCTATCCATAACTCTTTTGCTAGTGTGCAGCAAGATTAGGGTCTGGGGTAATTGAGAGTAATCCTTGGCTTCTCTTTATATACTGTAGGTTTAGCTGTGAGTTGATTAAAGGGGAAAAAGAAAGAGAGCATGAAACTTAGGAGTCTGGTGTGTTAGATGAAATAAAGGAGTAGTTTAGGTTCTGAATAGTTAGGATTCATTCACACTGTGTGACAAGGGCTTGTTTGGCATGAAATATTAGTCAAAGAAAAGTAGAATGCTTTTGGGTACAAAGAAACTCAAAATATAGATAAGCAGGGAAGGTATGGAATAGAAGTGCAAATGGTCAATAGAATGCCATTACACCCAACAGTTTCAAAGCATTTTCAATACTTTTATTGTCTTCAAAATGGAGAAAATGTTCTCTCTAAACTATACTCCATTTAGATTCTCCAAAATGGAGAAACACCATTTTATCCTCTAAATTTGCAGAACATTACATTTTTATACCAGCAAAATAGAGATTTAGAAAGAAAAAAAAATTGCCAACTTTACCCTTTTTAGCTTCTTCATTTTCTCTTCTTCTAAATTTTTTCCTTCAGTTTTTCCAACCTCTCTATAACTCCTCCATAGACCAATGATCCAAACGCGGAACACAATCTAAGTGGCAGCACAATATAACGTTCAATAGACGCTATTAATTACCATTTTCGGTTACATAGGCCATGTTCGGTTTGTAGTTTTGTTTTAGTTTTGGATTTGATGACATCATTATTTCCCTCATTTCTTTCTCTACCTCTCTCCACTTATTACACCTGCTTACATCATCAAAACTAAACTAAAACTCTAAACCAAACACAGCCACAATAACCCCGACCACCAGAAATTTCAATAGAACAAGAAAAGAATAATATGAAGCTCAAAAAATCATTCTGTCGGTACAAGTAGAACACAACTGGGAACCTGAAGTAGACTTTCCCAGATAAATCCATAGTGCAGAAAAATGGAAACCAGTAACATTACTGCCAACAACAATAAAATCACAAAGGACAAACTTCAGATAGTCAACAAAATAGAAGGCAGCTATCTCTTTGTACAGCTATACTTATGTTCTTCATTTTTTGATTTATCACACATCAAAACCAGAAATGCATCCCTCAGACTTCTCCCAATGCTTTCTTAATGTCTCCCTGCAATCGGGACAAGAACCACATACTCAGAATGAAAATGGGAGAGAGGCAGATAAAGATGCAAACGCGGAGAGAGAGAGAGAGAGAGAGAGAGAGAGAGAGAGAGAGAGAGAGAGAGAGAGAGAGAGAGAGAGAGAGAGACCTCAATTGATAGTGGAGCAGTTGCAGTGCCATAACGGGCAATGACTTTGCCTTCCCTGTCAACTAAAAACTTGGTGAAGTTCCATTTGATCCTTGACCCAAGAAATTCACGTTTACTTGCTTTGAGAAATTTGTACACAGGGGCTGTATTTGGCCCATTACAACGTATCTGCACACCGAAAGATGATCAACATATCATTCACTCTCCTTTATCAGAGTAAATAAATTATTTTGGGGCGGGTAGTGGGAATCGAACCTGCATCTTCTCCTTGGCAAAGAGAAATTTAACCATTTGACCATATCCGCATTTTTTTGTTATTAAGACGCAATATGTCTCCACATATATGATCTATAGATTCTTATTACGAAAGAAATCGAAAAAAGATTATGGATAGATCATCGATTTGACAATGGCTATATTTTGTATTAATATAAAGGAAAGTCGATTCTTACGATTATGGATAGATCATCGATTTGACAATGGCTATATTTTGTATTAATATAAAGGAAAGTCGATTCTTACAAATAAGATTTTTTCGTTGTCGTCGTTATAGCGAGAGAGACAAAAGTTGACTAATTTGGGGATCATTGAACCAGGTTCAAGGTACAGGTTGCATAATTGCACAAAGAAATTCATAATAAACACCGAAACTGAGATCGGCGAGAATAAGACAATAACTAAAAGGAAGTGAATTTGGGACAATCTCAAGTTGCACAACATGCGACAATAGAATGAATCTTTCTAAGAAATATTTGTGTAGATTTTATTTAATCTCTACAAACTCAAAGCATAATAGGAAAGGGTGATCATCTGGTAATATTTACAGACAGATAGGGAGAGTAGTTCGATATCAACTTTCGGCACACCATTCAAGTATTAAACATGCAAATAGATGAAACTCTATGTTCTAGGCACTATGTATTGTAAAGCAATCAATGTGATCTCATCTGCTTGAACGCAAGGGGAAACTAGCAAAGCACTAGGACATTTTGCTTCACATTTGAGAGAAATGTCTGGTAAGCATAAGTTGGAGAAGTATATGTTGCAGTATTCTGACATCTAAGCAAACCCAAGTATTACTTCTTCCAAGGATGTTAAAGCTACCTAGGTCTCTAGCAATTCAAACACCCCAGTGTATGGTGGATTGGTGCCCCTTCGAGCTTAGGAGCATCCATTACAGTGGTGTATGTGACATGATCATGCTTCTTTTGGATAAACCCCGGAAGGCAGATGCTCCAGAAAACGTATCCTGTGAACCACAATATGGCATAGCTGGGGAACAGCTGCCACCATCACAGTAGCTAACTACAGCTTGTCAGCTTCCACTGCTGGAGGTATTGGAAGTCAAGTCAAGCTGACCATCTACCGGACTACCTTTTCATATATTTAGTCCCAAAAAGGGGGACAAGGAGATGGAATACAATCACGAAATGCTACCAGTAAATCAAGACTGAAGAGTACCTGTAATGGGCTGAATAAACCGAGGTTCAAACCAAGCCCAGAGGCCAAACGGACTAGATTGTATGGCCGGACCGAGCGGTTCCAGCCGAAATGATGTGTCTTGGACTGCAATCCCAGTGTAACGACTAACTGGACAGATCCACACCGATTTGACCTAGTCATATGAACCGGGAGATCCGAAATAACTCGCTTAAATTATGGAAGGTAGTTCGTACACGTGCATGTAACTGTCTTATCTAGTGCCACAGTGCGGCACGACTGACGTCACCCAGAGAGGTTACCGGTGTGTGCCGAGCTCGTGACAACTTGGAGAGCAAGTCAGGAATTAAGTACAGTGATAAACTCTAAGAGATACACACAACTCTCCTCTCAAATACTCTGTACTTCCCTCTCTCAAGCAAACTCTTACTTAAATGTCGGAGTGCCTTCCCGGTCACCTTCCGGCTGGGTTAGGCGCTAATGGTGGGTGCTGCTTGTGCAGGAGGATATCGAGTTCACCCTCCCATCAAGAGGTTCAGTTAGGCGAGGCTCTCAGGACGATAGTCACCACAGTATCCGTCCAAAATATAGAGCTTAACTGCTTAAGTGTAACCACAGCATATAAGCAAGACTAACTACTGAACAGAAGGCTAGTTTTTCCTCGGACACTTCAGTGATTTAACAAGAGTATTGTAATTTAAGCATTTCCATGTTCAAACCAGTAAATGTATTTTCCCCGAGACACTTACAAACCACCATTCAATATTGCTGCAGTGCATAATTGAATACAAATTTACTTCAAAACACAGCACGAAGGCCAGCTAACCCTTCAAAATCAAATGGTATGTAATTTCTTTTTTAATAAACTATGCTAGTATACCATGCCCAAGCATAAGTGATAAGTGGAACAGTGAGGAAAACAGCCTAAGCACCTAAAATGACATTGGGAGGAAAAGATGAACTACACACTCACACACAGAGAACATGTACTCATTTCCAAACCACCCATACAACAGAAGACTTCAAAACTCAACCACTTTTTTCTTTTCAGTTACTTATTTCTTGACCTCAAGTTGTAGTGGACATCTCGATCTACATAGAGGGTCAATTGTAAAGCTTTAACAATGCATACGAGGTTCTCAAGAATGTTCACCACAGTAAAAGTCTGAGACTCAATTAAAAACTATGGGCCTGTTAAGTATTGCGGTTATGGAGGGCAAGGGCAAACGCTATGGGGAAGCCACTGATTCTTACTTCTACTAGAATTTATCACGCAGGTTTACCTTTTGGAAAATTGGGTATTCTGCCTTGTATCTTGTACATGCGAAATCTTGTGCCTCCACACTTGTACCAGGCTCTTGACGCAAGAACTGATTACACGGAAAGCCCAAGATTTCCAATCCTGAAACCAACAAATTATCTCGTTACCTTTGCTTATGCAAGCAACTATGCATATTCACTTATTGAAACAAAATGGAACCCGGAAAACATACTTCTTTTAATTCAACATCCTCTACAAGACACATAGGAAATGCATAGAAATCGTAGATTTCATGGAAAAATAATATTATGGTAGTATACAGAAGCAAAAGTGAAAGTTAAAACTTTCTGTGGGTATATAATTGTTTACTCAAAAAGTCACAACAAAACAAGTGGAATATTCGGGCTATCAGGATAAAATTAGCCAGGTAATTATGTACTTTATCATGAGAAAAGCAAAATCAAACCAACCCCCTCAACTGGTCGAAAGAACCCTTACCTTTATCCTTATACCTGTTGTAAAGTTCAGTCAACTGGGTATAGTTGGTATCCGTAAACCCACTGTTTCAACCCCAACATGCACAAATAAAATGGGTAACAAAAATTAGAGACGAAACCCCCACCAATTTGACAAAATAATCCAAGATGATTACAAGAATGAAACAAAATGAAAAAAGGAGAAAAGGGACCAAACCATTTGGAAGCAACATTGACAACAAGAAGAACCTTCCCTTTGTAGACACTTAGATCCACGTCCTTGCCTCTGCCATCCTGCAAAATCATAAACAATGATCTTCAAATCGGTAAATCTTTATACAAACCCATATGCACAAACACATACCTAATTTACCCCAAACAGAAAAAAATACACATACACAAGGTAAGGAGCAAGAAAGATGAAGAGGGTTTTTGTTTGATATAACCTTGACTGTGAATTCGTGGATGGATTTTTGTGGGACGGATTCAGAAGCACCCATCCCAAAGCAGGTGACCATCAACGCAGGAAATAACTGAATTGTATGACAGGAAATGAATTTAATTATGGAACTGAGGTAAAGATGAGAGAGATGATTGGGGGTTTTCTAGAAGAAGAAGAAATAGTTGTTGGGTTTCATTAATTTAGATTCGTTCTCAGGTCAAGAAAATGATGAGTTTGTACCAACAAGCAAAATTTGGGGTTTTTTAGTAGGTTAGCGTCTTAGCGCTATTCAATCTAATTTTAAATGTTTCAACCACATATTTTGAAACTTAGCCCCTTAAATCAGAAATTTGGCCGTCAAGTTTGTGGCTTTAAAAGCTGTTTAATGGTTAAAACAAACTTATTTTAAAACTTTTAATATATTGATGTGAAATTTTTAAAAATTTAAAGATAAGACTAGACAAAAATATCATTAATGATTAATCAAAATTGCAAAAAGAAAACCGGCCGTACAACCTCACTCGACCGACTCACCCGTCACTACGTCAGGCTAGCCTAGCTGCGTCATCCAGCCTAGCTAGTGCATGCCCCTCACTTTTTTTTTTTTTGTCTCTCTCTCTCTCTCATGCGTGACGTGGGTGGGTCAATTTTAGGCCAATTTTTTTTGTTTATGTAGAATGGGTCTTTCGGCCAATTTTTTGTAGGACAATTTTTTGTGAGACAATTAATTTTCCTTTAATTTTGGGATTGTATTCAATTTTGGAATTCAACTTTACGGGATTAGACTCTTTGGGGTATGGGTTTAGACATTTTGGGTTTAGGTTCTTAGGGTGCACATTTCAATTATAGAATTTTAGTGGTTTAGACACTTTCATTAGGTATCCTAGAATATTAGGCACTTTCATAGGGTACCCTAGAGTTTAGGTTTATGGTGCACTTTTCAATTATATGGTTTTAGTGGTTTAGACACTTTCATAGGGTACCCTAGAGTTTTAGACACTTTCATAGGATATCTTAGTGTTTAGGTTTAGACAATTTCATAGGTTTTAGGGAGTTTAGGTACTTTCATAGGTTTTTGGAATGTGTAAGTGATTTGTCCTCTTGGCATTAAGAAGATAGTTTGTGTCCTAATTCCATGATTAAATTAACCATATCCTTGTCGAAAGAAGACCCATTAAATTAACCATAGCTTCGTTTGACTTGCCATTTCGTTGGGTTTCAGGCGTCCAATATTTTGGATTCATCGCATTTGGGTCAAAAAATGGAAAGTAAATGATAATGTCAAAATCGTTTTTGTTAGTAGTTAGTACCAAAATTTTAGTGCCAATAACATTTTGGCCCTAGCTAGAATTTTACACTAATAAAAACAGTTTTGAAATTAAAATGCTCCTTAGCACAACTCCAAGTTGCTATAGGAGCACTCAATAATTAGTTCTCGGTAGAACGAGTCAAAGTTATAGCTTTGAATATGCTCCTAAGGTTGTCTCCTGTTTTCATGAAGAACTTAATTATTTTATCACTTTGTATAGCATCTCCAATTATATGAGAAGCTAAATACAAAGCGAAACAAAGACAATTTTTTTTTTACAACAAATTATACAAATAAAAACAAAACAAAACAAAACCAAGAGCAAAAGCCTATAGGACATCGGGTTATTAAAAAAAAAAAAAAAAAAAACCCTGCCATTTTTAATTTGACAAGTAAGGAGGGTGTTTGGGAGCTATTTTTAGATCTTGAATTTTGAAACTGTAAATTATATACTAAATCTATAGATTATAATGAGAATATGTAACGTGTTTATTTAATAATGGGTTCCATAGATTTTGCAGAAGGTTTAGAGGTGACAGCAAATTGAGAATCCAAAAATCTCTTCCATATGTAAGTTTTAAATTTTATATTCTCCAGTTCATTTTTGATGATGCATTTTGGCAAAATCTATTTTAAAATTGGCTCCAAACTATCCAAAGAAAAAATAGAAATGAATATAGAATTAGGGGGCTGCGAAACACCTCCAAAACATCCTATTATAATTTCAAAAAGAAAAATGTTTAGAGCACTGGTATCTCATATCCACAAATTTTTTTTTTTGTTAAAATCCAATTATTATTCTCATTTCTCAAAGTCTGTGAAAATCTCATGTATAATTCTATAATAGAGTCCTTATCTTTATGTTATTTTTTTATTAAAATTTTCAAACATATCCACAATTATTAATGTTCAATTTATGAATTTGTCTGAAAATGCTACTGTAGTAATATTAACTACTTTATGTAGGAGTATTTCTTAGAAACAACCTACATTAAAGCCGGCCCAAAAATTAGTTGATGAGTTTGCTCTCCACACAATTACGTAAACAAGTTTGACTCTTAGGATGAGACGGTAAAAAAATAATTTCTTGTGAATCTCCTAGTTATGACGTGAATCGTCTGTCTTTGACCATACTGAGGTTCACTTAAGCTATCCCGGACACCGAGGATCGTCGGAAAAAAAAAAGGAAAAAGAAACAACGCACATTAGGCACGTGACATGCATATGAGCAGACCAAATCCAAGTCAAATGTGGAATCCGTGTCTCAACTGGTCAACTTATGCACTCCATAACCAAATAGAACTTTCCTAGCTCCCACAGAACTATATATATACAACCAGAACTAACCCTTCACATCTGAATTTCGTTTTTGAGAATTTTTTTTGACACGATCTCATCCCTCTCGATTAGTCGAAGAGCTCGTAAGTTGATCTAGACATCTTAAGTCAAAATGGCCGTTTCAACTTTGCCGTTTCAGGTCCCCGTTTGGCAGAGTGGGGTGGCCAACATGAGAACGAGAAGACTAATCCCTGTTGCATCAGCAGCAACCATTGCAACCAAACCCAAACCAAACACGGCACAAGTACCACCGCTGTCTATCGGGCCGAGGATTGGCTCTCTCATGGATCAAGTTTTGTTCAAAGATCAGTACGTGATGATCGGCGATGAATGCATGTTTACAGGATCGGAGATGGGTAAGGAAGTTGGGGTTTTGATGGGAAGGTTGGAGAGAGTTGCAGAGGGAATGAGGGAGATGGAGTTGGAGAAGTTGAGGGGTAGAGTGAGAGGAGGGGAATTATGTGATGAGGAGAGGGTATTGATGGAAATTATGAGTAAAGAGATTGTTAGCAAGTTTATGGAGAAACCTATTGAATACTTGAAGAATAATCGTAATGCGAAGATGGAGGTAAAATTGAAGGATTTGAATTTCTTGGTCGAGATTCTTGAAGAATCGTATTGTACGAAACAAAAGATAAGCAGTCGTGTATGAAGAAGAAGAAGAAGAAGAAGATCCTGGAGGAGCCTGTGTATACGTCGCATATATATATCTTGTAAATTTGGCACCATTTTCATTAGCAGATCGAGGAAAGCGAATTCTTGTATTTCTTTGTAAGTTAGACATAGTTTGATTGATGATCCTATTCTTGTATTCTTTGTAAATTATACACGTGATGAAAATTACTTCACGTGTATGAGTAAAACTCTTTGGTTGGTATCATACAATAGTAGTTCGATTGGATGTTATTTTTGGGCTACGAAGAATAAATGATTGGAAAAATTACCATTAATGTAAGAAAACAAATACTCTCTCTGTCCAAAATTGCTTGCCCCTTCTTGGAGACTGTGCATTTTGCACGCAAAAAATAATGCATTAACATTAAGGTCACTCACTTTTTTTTTTTTTGGTTTAGACACTTAGGATATCAAGTTTAGGCAATTTCATAGGATTTTAGGGGTTTAAGCACTTTTATTTGGGTTTTTGGCCTTAGGCACTTAGAGTATCATATGGTTTACTATGATTTTAGAAGTTTAGGCACTTTTATAGGGTTTGAGAGGTTTAAGCTTTGCAGACAATTGTCAAATAGGACAAGTTTGGAGCTTTTAAAGGCCTCCAATACATTGATAGGAAATTTTTGAGGGCTCAAGGACAATACTAGACAAAAATGCCCTTAATGAACCTACCACTCACGCGCACCATGTGGAGGAATTTCTATGGTCAAAAGCGAAAGGTTGCTGTCTACTGTTTATTGAAAGCGAAAGGTTCCCATGTGGAAATTACTGTCTACTGTCCCCGACATTAATTGATGGCGTTAGTCATCTCTCTCTCTCTCTCTCATGCGTCATTAATTGATAGGGTGAGACAAAATTAATTTCATTCTCTTCAATTTTGAGGTTCAATTTCAGGGGGTTTATGCTTTTTGGGGTAGGGTATAGTGCGTTTAGACATTTGGAGTTTAGGCACTTAGGGTGCACTTTCCAATTATAGGGTTCTAGTGGTTTACGCACTTTCATAAGGTACCCTAAGGTTTTAGGCACTTTCATAGGGTATCCTAGGATTTTAGCCACTTTCATAGGGTGCCATAGGGTTTAGGTTCAGGGTGCACTTTCCAATTGTAGGATTTTAGTGGTTTAGGCACTTTCATAAGATACCCCAAGATTTTAGGCACTTTCATAGGGTACCCTAAGGTTTAGGTTTAGGCACTTTCATTAGGTTTGGGGGTTTAGGCACTTTCATTAGGTTTGGGGGTTTAGGCACTTTCATAGGGTTTGTGGGGTTTAGGCACTTTCATGGGTTAGCGGGGGCATTTTTGGAATGTGTAGGTGATTTGTTCTCTTGGCATTAAAGAATTAGTTTGTCTCATATTTCCATGATTGACTCCTATACTATGTCCTTGTCGAAGGAAGACCCTAAGCATTAAGGGTATCATACGTTTTCATAGGGTTTAGAAGCCTAGACACTTTCATACAATTTTGGGGTTTAGGCACTTTCATTTAGTTTGGGGGATTCGACACTTTCATATAGTTTGGGGGATTAGACACTTTCATACGGTTTGAGGGTTTAAATTTAAAAATTAAAAGAGAGAGAGAGAGAGAGAGCGCGCGCGCGCGCGAGAGAGAGAGATTTAAAAATTAAAAGAGAGAGAGAGAGAGAGAGAGAGAGAGAGAGAGAGAGAGAGAGAGAGAGAGAGAGAGAGAGTATGTTGGGTGTTGCGGTGGGAAGTCGGGAAGCTTAGGTGATTGCCCAAACCCAAACCCAAAGGAGTGGACAGTGCTTTTCCCCTAATCAAGTGAAGATGGGCATGTATTAGGTCCAAAAACTGGACCGGCTTGTCAATTCCTCATATATGTATGAGAGCACAAAACGCTAGTGGGGCGCGCGATGGGCTCAGGCTGAAGTGATACCACGTTAGTGACGCTCGAGCGGGCTGACCTGGGTGACTCTGCCACATGTCGTGCAGTCCCTATGTGACAATTGTCAACATGTGATTGGAAGGTCAATTCGGACTTTAGTCACCATTTCTAACCTTCCCTACACAGACGAATCTATTCATGTTATCATTCATGCTATCCATGTGTGTTGGATAACAAATTTGAGTAAAAAAGAAGAAAAAAATGGAGAAGTTGAAGGATCTCTCTGACCTTTGTGAGCCGTTACATTCTTTAACCTTTCAATTCTGATTCTTTTTCCTTACCCAAATCATCTGATTACAATTTACAATTATTAAGCAGATGAACACTTATTAAAAGTAGAGAAACATATATCTTATATCATAACGTCAAATAGTTGCTAACGATTCGTTCCCTATCTAGAAGAAAAGTTCCAAAAACAGGAAAAATCCGGAATATATTTTACAATTTTTTTCTCTTTCAGTAGGTCTTAACACACATTAAAAGAACAAAATCCATTCTTAATGACTCAAAAGTTAATTTATGTACACAGATTCGGATACGAGTGTGTCCAGAATCATCAGATTCATGTAGTCTTTACAAACTAATGATCACGTTTATCGAACGCATTCCATTCTTTCACTAGATGCTTCACAAACTAAAGATCACGTTTATCCAACGGGTTCCATTCTTTCACTAGCTTTTCCGCTTCGGACAGGGATATGCGTGCCCCTGTCCCCAACATGCGTGCTGATCCCATCCGGGCCGTTCTTGCTTGGCAATTAATGGCGCAAATCAGTTCGATAATGCACAGTGCAGAGTTGTTTGGAGTCAGCACACATGTGCTGACCCCAAACAGAGTAACTCAAAAGAGTATTTTCAATATGGGCTTAAATTCTTACCGCCGGTGGTGGAAATAGTAAGTGGGTTTTCCGCCACCGTAGTTGTGGGTCTCATTGTGATTTTATTGTGATAATCTATACCGTTCATCTTGTAGGACTTAGTTGTATATCCACGCAAAAAAATCAACTTGATCGGATATGGATAAACATATCAAGGTTAAAATCTTGATTTATAAAATGGATGGTCATAGACTTTAAAATTATTGTCGGAACCAGACCGTTCATTTTATAAAACCGAATTATCATTTTCGATATACCTTTCGATGTCCAATCAAGTTGATTTTTTATGTAAGTGTACTAATATGCTGGCCTACAAGATGAACTATTCAGATTATAACAACAAATGCACGCTTTCCAGCGCCGGCGGATGGAATTGTAACCCTTTCAATAATTATTATAAGTTCTCATTTATGGTTAATAATCAAAATATAACAAAAAAGATGCCATGCACGCAGAGAATCCTAACAAGATTGCGTAATAATCATTAATCAATGGTTATCCACATTAACAAAGTACTACTACTTACGTCCTTTTCTTTTCTGTATGGACGTTACAAAGAGTGCCGCGCTTATTCCCCGCCTCTCTCTCTCTCTCGCTCTCTCTCTAAATTCTCAACCTCCGTCACCTTCGCAAAATTCAATCACGAACCCCTGAAAGAGAAAATTCAATAACAAAACCCTTGTTTCAAATTCTCCTCCTTCCCCATGCAAATCCTTTTAGTCATTACCAGTACCGTACTCGAAAATGCCCTGAAGATTTGAATCAATCATCGACGTTCGATTTGTTTGATTTAAAAGAAGGCTGGCATTGGGTGGTTTCTTATTTTTCTCGTTGATCAATCGTGGAAGCTTTGCCGAGGAAAGGCAGGAAAATGAAAGGAGATTGTGGATCAACATTTTGACGCAAAATTGGCTTTGCTAAGCGATTTCCATTAGGTTTCGTTGTGGTGAGTTTTGGATTTAGAACTTGGAAGAAAACGGAATTTTTAGATTTGAACTTTGATGAAAACGAATTTAATTACAATACATTGGTTGGAAGCTATATGACATTCCTCTGTTTTCTCATGAACCAAACAGATTTTATGCTTCTTTTACCACAGGTTGTACGGAAATACTTTTGAGTAATTGGAGAGTTACTTTGACGAATTCGAGGGTATGGATAAAATATGGATACCTTGTTGAAGGTGGGGATTTATTTACACGATGAAGAATGGAGCATTTGGTTCTGATGAGTTCAATATGCTATGTCACCACCACAAACACACACACAAACACCACCACCACTGCCGCCCACCCACCCACATCCCCGCGCACACTCACACAGACAGAGAGTTTTATATGCTATGTGAGAAATAGAGAACTGGTTCAAGGAATGGGTTTCAGATGTGTTGCTATGAAACTCTGGTTTGAGCTTGATTAGATGACGCTTCGATCCTTATGTTAGTCTCCAAGAGTTTTCTAGTTTAGTTTAGCTTAGTTTTTCTGTTCTTTTCTCTCTTTTTTATTGGGTAAACCAGGATACAATGCCTTATTAACCGGGTCGGGACCCAAATATGGTTAGAGTGCCCTATTCCCCAAAGCCAGTAATTGAACTTGAGACCCGTATGATAAGATCCCATGAATGTTGAAAAAGCAGGACAATTATTCTCCAGAGTTCAGAAAAAACCATGTACTGTTAGTTGTGTTTTGAGTGATAACTTAAGCTAGAAGCAATAATTTGGTGAGATTGATATGATAATCTAGCAGCTGATTTTAACTCCACCAATGAATTTCTCACTATTGAATTTGGTAAAACAACATTGCAGGACTGTAGCTCACACCAAAGGGAGTGGACATGAATGTGAGTTATTGTCTTAAACAAAGCTTTGGGGTCTGACTTATTTGTTCAAGTTGTTCGAGTCCATTAGGTTGTCATGAGATATGTGTGATTCCCCAA
The DNA here is from genome assembly GCA_963854785.1 of Vaccinium vitis-idaea. NCBI lineage: Eukaryota > Viridiplantae > Streptophyta > Magnoliopsida > Ericales > Ericaceae > Vaccinium > Vaccinium vitis-idaea. Next base: position 38,231,386 of record OY978223.1, read on the forward strand.
AGTTTCTCTAGTTTTTCTCATAACTTCTGAATATTTGAGTATTATATTTCTCTCCTGTTTTCTAATCAACCAAACTGATTTTGTGCGTATCCACATACATGCGGCACAATGAAAGTTAGTACTCAAAGATTTAATTGGATATAACTTTTATCTATATATAATCATATGAAAACCTGTGGTTAAGGTCAAAGAATACCGCTTATTAGGCATTTGGTCCTGATTGATATTACATGCTATGTCACCAACTGAAACAAAAAAGGAAAAAGAAAAGCGTAATTCTGGACCACAAGCTACATAAAAGTTGTGTCAGTACCGTCGTTGGGGGAGACATCTCATTCAGTTTAACCCAAATTTCAGGGATAAATAATCTTTAACGACCAATATGGCTAGCGTCCAAGATATCATCGTTGGAGCTGCTGTAAACATCCTTTCTGCAGTTGTGTTCCTTGTGGCCTTTGCAATATTACGGCTTCAACCATTCAATGATAGAGTTTACTTCCCGAAGTGGTATCTGAAGGGTATAAGAGGCAGCCCAACACGTTCTGGAGCTTTTGTATCGAAGTTCATCAACTTGGATTGTAGAACATACCTAAAGTTCTTGAATTGGATGCCTGCTGCATTAAGAATGCCAGAACTGGAGCTTATAGATCATGCAGGGCTTGATTCTGCTGTTTATATTCGGATTTACCTTCTTGGGTGAGTTTTTGGATGCTTTTTTACTTTCTTTTGAATGGCAACAGTAGTTAATAGCTTCTTGGCTGTTATTCTACATGCCAATTATGATTTTTTAATTTCTTTTAAATGTCAACAGTAAGTAATAGCTTCTTGGCTGTTATTCTAAACGTCAATTATGCTTTAACTTGGCTCATTTTTTTGTGTGAAGTAATTCTTTGTACTTCGACATTTTGTGGGATGTTTTTGAACTGACAAAATGTCAGCGGTTCAGGAGGCTCAACTCCTTACTGTGCTTACTCAGTCCTTCACTAAAATTTTTACATGCGCCTAATGCCATCTCTGATCAGTTAAATTGGAACTTTGTACAGATTGAAGATATTTGTCCCTATAACTGCACTCGCTTTTTTGATTTTGGTGCCTGTAAATTGGACGGGGCAAACACTGGAGACTATCAAGGACATAACATTTACTAATATTGACAAGCTCTCAATATCAAATGTACCACCTGGATCTAAAAGGTGAGACGTATGTTTTGCCATATTTCCTTTACTCTTTTGTTCCTTCTCTTGTATTCTAGGTCTGCCTCAATCACTATATTTGCTCATGCAATAACTATCCTATACGATAACGTTTTCTTCAGTTTTACAGCATGTAAGAACCTATAAATATTTTTAGCAGGTTTTTCTTCCCATGCTGGGAGATCAGGGATGGAGCTATATACTGGCCATGTGAGGCCATGGATGCCCCCTATGATTATCAACATGCTGTATTATCCCATAATTTCTGAATCCTTGATGTTGCTGATTGTCATTAATACAGAAACGCTAATAATTTTCCTTCAGGTTTTGGGCACATCTGGTAATGGCGTATGTATTCACATTCTGGACATGCTATGTTCTATACAAGGAGTACAAGATCATAACTAATATGAGATTACGCTTTCTTGCTTCTGAAAATCGTCGTCCAGATCAATTCAGTGTAAGTTCCTCAAGGATTCTCAGCGACTACTTTCTATTGTCAATTGCACATTGTCTTTCAAGCAATGTTCATTATTAGGTAATCATCTTTGTGCCTATGTCTTGCCTTTGGCTTGTTTATTGATTCGAATTACTTCTGCAGGTTCTTGTAAGAAACGTTCCTGCAGATCCTGACGAATCTGTTAGTGAGCATGTTGAACATTTCTTTTGTGTAAATCATCCCGACCATTATTTGACGCATCAGGTTATCTCTTACTCAAGCACTGTGATATACAGGATGTAAAAGATGGAGTTATTTTACAACCATAATTGTGAGCACCGATAATGATATACAAGCTGGAGAACTAAATGTAACTTAAAATCTGTTTCATCTCATGGCTTGTAGATTCAAATTTTGGTGTTTTTAAATTTTGGTGTTTTAAATATAGCTAATCTCATAGTTTAAGATTGTCACACTGACCAATATAGCTTGGAGGGCTCGTGTTCAATTCTTGTGGCAGAAGTACCTGGGGGTTGCTGCAAGCTTACTCTTCAACAAGGGTCCAAAGTGGCCCTGCTTTGGAGAGGTTCCTCCCCATAAAAGAATGAGAAAAAAAAAAAAAAACTATTATAGTGTTTCATTGCACTTCTGTCATCCAAATCAGTGCCAAAAGTGCCTAATGGTTTGCGAGTTTGTTTTTATGTCTGCGTCTTAGTTCATATCTCTGCTAGTCTTATGATTCTGAGCTTGTAGATTGTATACAACGCCAATAAGCTTGCAAAATTGGTGGAAAAGAAGAAAAGCTTGCAGAACTGGCTTATCTATTACCAAAACAAGTATGAAAGGAAACCTGATAAAAAACCGACTACAAAGGTACTTTTCTTGTATTATTATTTTGATTTTCTTTTGATTGATCATGTATATCTTTCTAAAGAGTCATCCTTATTTGTTCAAAATCAATATCGGCTATTATCACATTATTTCAGCCCCTAAGTTCATGATTTTCATATTCAATGATATATAGACAGGTTTTTGGGGCCTTTGGGGAAAAAGAGTGGATGCAATTGACTACTATACAGCTGAAATTGAGAAGTTGAGCAAACAGGTAAGATTCCTGATTAGAACTTTTCATTTGTCCTAATGGTAGCTTTGGTCTTATCATCAATTTTAAATTAATATGATTGAATTTGAATGACTACTTATCTGGTGGCCTTCTGTATTCATGTATAGACTATGCGCATGCATCTCTATTTTTATCATCAAAGAGTTTGAAAGTCTTGCTTAGCGCGGTATTAATATACTACCCGTTGACAACCCCAGATGATAAGTGTATAGGTATTATCTTTGGAGTGATGAATTACATTTTATCCAGGAAGCTGCAGAAAGGGAAAGTGTCATTAGTGATCCAAAAGCCATAGTTCCTGCGGCATTTGTTTCGTTCAAAACCAGATGGGGAGCAGCTGTTTGTGCACAAACTCAGCAATCAAGCAATCCTACTATTTGGTTGACCGAATGGGCTCCTGAACCACGTGATGTTTACTGGAGTAATCTTGCGATACCATATGTTGCGCTCACCATCCGAAGATTGCTCATGGCTGTTGGTCTATTCTTCTTGACATTCTTTTTTATGATCCCTATAGCATTTGTTCAGACTCTAGCCAATATTGAGGGCATTGAGAAGGTTTTACCCTTCTTAAAACCACTCATAGACGTGTAAGTTTTATTCTTGCTATGGATTAGCTAATTTTTTCTTTTCATTGTCCTTAACCTTTCATCTTCCAATAATGTCGAAAAAAGCTCATGAAATTTAGTTGCTTTCCCAATATCCGATATGAACAAGAGAAATTATGAAGTGCAATTTTTTTTTCAGTTGAGTTACTGAAGAATTTATTTCTTGCTTACGATGAATTTATCAACTATCCTGGTTGCTAAGTAGCCTTTTATTTGCATTGTTTAAGAAACAATTGGTAAAGCCAAAAAAGAGAGGCAAAATGAAGTGGAAGAGGTGACAGCTTTGAATTAATGATATCCCTCAAATCACTTGCGGCATGTGTTTATTCTTCTTCTTTTTTTCCTAAGATGTGTTTATTCAATTGAACTACTGATTCTTCATGCTATGAGAAAGGGTTAGAGTTTGGAAGGTAGTTGCAATGCTCTTAGTCACCTGTTAATACGTGTTGGAGGTAAAAAGATAGCCAGCACATTTATATTAGTGTTTTAGAAATCGTTTTTTCTTTGAGATGCAAGAGCTGGTTTTTCATTAATTTTCGAGGGGTTGGTGCAGATGAAAAATTAAGCAGATTTAATGGTGAAAAGTTGCGTTACAGGAAAGTGGTAAAGTCTTTCATTCAAGGTTTTCTGCCGGGAATTGCATTGAAGATATTCCTCATTCTTCTTCCTACGATTCTCATGACCATGTCCAAAATAGAAGGATTCACGTCACTCTCAACTTTGGAAAGAAGATCAGCCGGGAAGTATCATCTTTTCTTGCTTGTCAACGTCTTTCTTGGAAGCATCGTCGCTGGAACAGCATTTCAGCAGATGGATACCTTTTTGAACCAGTCCCCAACCGAGTATGTTGATTTCTTCTTTATTTGGACTTCTTAGAGCATGTTAGAGCCTCAAATAGATCTAAGAGAAAACATTATTGGGTAACGAGTTTCATTTTTTAAATCTCTCATTGCCCCGTTTGTTTGACTGGACTAGTTCAGGAATGTATTCAATCCCAATGCTTTAATCAAGACAGACAAACGAACAATCCTATTGTACTTTCACGTTTTTCCTTTCTGGCAAGACTACCTAGTCTATAACGTTGTGCGCTCCTTGTAGGATTCCAAAAACTGTAGGCATGTCGATCCCAATGAAAGCCACTTTCTTTATTACTTATATCATGGTTGATGGATGGGCCGGCATTGCAGCAGAAATCGTTAGATTGGTTCCGTTAGTGATGTTCCACATAAAGAATACATTCTTGGTCAAGACAGACAGAGATAGGGAGGAGGCGATGAATCCTGGTTCCTTGAACTTCTACACATCTGAGCCTCGCATACAGCTCTATTTCTTGCTCGGACTTGTGTATTCAGTTGTCACCCCCATACTTCTTCCTTTCATCATTGTCTTCTTTGCCTTCTCCTTCATGGTTTTTCGCCATCAGGTATGATGTCCTTGTCCTTGACTATGATGCTTTATTGTATGGGAAAGGATTACAACTCTGGCTTCAATGGTTGTTGTCCTTATGTGTTTCCTGACTCTAATGTACAAGAAATTGGTTTCTATCCCAATTGTTGTGGAGAAAAGCTTGCTCTCATCTCACATTAAGCCTTTTAGATTGAATTTCTCCTAGCCTGTTTCTGGTTGGACCCTATTTTGATTTATTCACAGTTCATGATACATTTATATGACTTGCATTTGCAATTATAAAGCAATCACCTCGAGAAAAGACTACCAGGAGACAATGCCACCCAAGTAAGGTTTACTCATCTCAGAATTCGTGTTGTGAAGATTACAATAGGTTTAATTGCTGAAAATACTAGCCAGATCGTGTCATTACAATTTTTGAAGTTAGTGCTTCCTGGTTAATCAGAAATGTATGATATTGGGGAATATAGTAGTCATCGTATGCAGCCATTATGCAAGACGACAACGAAAATATCAAACCTCCTGAGATGAATGTTTTTGCACTCTCCATTATTTCATACTTAACCAATTACTACCAAAAAGTCTAATAAATTAAGTGTCCTATGGTTCGCTGATATTCTTTTGTCATATCGGAATGTAGAGATGCTATTTATTGCTTGTATCCTGTAATGGTACCATGAGACAAGTAATTTCAATAACCAAATTGCTTCTTGTTGCAAGATCATCAATGTTTATGACCAAAAGTACGAAAGTGGGGCAACATTTTGGCCAGATGTGCATCGTCGGATAATCATTGGACTGATAATATCACAACTTCTGTTGATGGGATTGATGAGCACAAAAGGAGCTAAGCAGTCGACATTAGTCCTCATTGCTCTTCCCGTTTTGACCTTTTGGTTCCATCGATTTTGCAAGGGGCGCTTTGAGTCAGTATTCGTAAAATATCCTTTGCAGGTGAGTGCAAATATAATTTAAGAATCACTCTTTTCTTCGAACATATATCCTTGGTGACATCCAAAATAACAATCCGTATTATCTGAGGTGCTTTTAATATTTCCATATTCAGGCTATGCATATGAAATGTTTCCCGAACACTTCTTTTCCCTAACTACCCGATGAGAGATTGATCCTTGATGTGAAATAATCGTTGTGTTGGTGGGGTGTATTTGATTTCAGGATGCAATGGTGAAGGACACATTAGAGAGGGCTACAGAACCACAACTAAACTTGAAAGCCTATCTCCAGGATGCTTACATACACCCAGTTTTCAAGGGGGGCGATTTTGAGCGACCAGCCGCGATAGATGAGGAAGAAAACAACCCACTTGTTGCTACCAGGAGGAGCTCCCAAAGGGGTAGTAAACATGTTACTTCTGGTGAAAATTCTGACGTTGGAGTTTGAGATACTGTGAAAATGAAGAGATCGTTCTTGCATTGATCTCACCCTATTGTAAATTCTTTGCTTCCCCCTTTCTTGTACTTACAATAGGTTTTCAGGATCAAATATGAAAGTTATGTTGGAAACTGCATGAGTTCTATCGTTCAGAGGCTTGCAAGAATGGGAAAAAAAAGTTGGTGACCTCTTAAAAGAAAGAATATATCCTAGGTGAGGATCTCTCTGGTGATTATTGCAGACTTTTGAGGGTCTAATGGTGGAGTCAAGATCCTCTTATTTTTTTATGATCCCTCCTGTGATGCAAAACAAGAAAGGTCCTATTTCTCGATCCAAACGGTTCATGTAGTAGGTCTTGATGTGTTTAACGTTCATGCCTAAAAATCAAGTATATCGGGGATTGGTAAAAACTTGGTCTAACCATATTTAGCTAAAAAGAAATGAACAGGAACGGTTAGACTGTCTATTCCTCTTGTACCAAATATGAGTCGTTCAAATGGATATCGATGTCCACTGAACTTGATTTTTTGCATAGATGTTAAACATATTGAGACTTACAAAATAGTAGATTGGTTGGATTGTCAAATGAACTCACGATCGGTTCCCTTTTGCGTCACGTGAGGGATCATACGAGGGATTACCATATGTGAGGATCTTCATTACTAATGGTGGCCAATTCGCTGCCTTAAATGGTTATTGAAATATCTTGGTACTAACCCTGTTCCAGGGTTATTTGCTTTTTGACTTTTCCCTTTTCACATATACATCAACTAAAAAAACCAAAAATATTAAAAAGCCAGCTTTAGTGGAAGAAGTATTAACTTAAGTGCTAACTGCTAAGGAGCTACATCATGAAATGTAATGCCCCATAAATTCTGTACGTTGGATCGCTTCTTTTAGTTTTGGCATCCTCTTTATTTAGATTTATTGACTTTTTACTGTGTTTTTAGCACCGTCTAAAAGTTATTATCTCTTAATCTTTACTTCATTTGGATCAAATTCTTACATCACATCGTTTAACTAGAGGAGTGGAATCGAAAATGCATGAAAAACCAAAGAAGCCAAAAAAATTTAAAAAAAGAATCCAAGTTGTGAAATGGGGCCTAAAATTATAAATCAAAGTGTTAAAAAAATTAGTAAAGACAAACTATAGATCAAAGTTAAAAAGAATTCAATAATAAAGACGACACTAAACTATAAATCAAAGTTCTTTAGCGTTGTCTTTAGTAAATTATTTCCAATTTTGAGCAATATTGTGACACTTTTTATTCTCCCGTTGAGCCTCATGTAGAACAAGTGGCGGCCCAATTCTATGATTAATTGAACCGGTCAAAGCCTCGAAAGCCAAAAATAGCTTTTAATTGAAAACTGCTTAATTTTGTAGTTTAACGACAAGCTCGGAATTGGCCCAAATTTGGTGGACTGAAGCAAAATTGCACTGTGGTCAAGGCTCACCACCCTACGTCGTAACCAATGGTGGATTTCAGGCTAATTCTCTTTTTTAGGCCTTCAATTTAATGTTTTTGTCATTTTAGGAAATGTTTAAAATTTTACTTACTCTTAGCGTATATTTCCGTTCTAGTTGGTTCCGATTGGAAAAATCTTATTTTTCTTTCTAGTTTCAAATTTTAATAGTTTCCCCAATTTTCGGGATTCTTTCTTTTTTTTAGCAAGATTTACTAGAGTTTCCCCATAAGATGTCTAGTAATCTCTATTATTCAGTAACTACCCCATTATTCAATAAACAACTCCAAGTTTTATCTCTCTTCTTGTGGATTCAAGATTACACGAGTTTTATCTCTCTTCTCGAGGATTCAAGATTACACGTGGATTCGAATGCCTATTTCATTTGAATTAATACGCTAACTAATCTCTCGTGAATTTCACCGAACAATATAATATACAATTTTAATTCAAATTTAATACCAGTACAAATTAAAAAAAGACACCAAAATAAAAAACTGTAAAAAAGAAAAGATAACTAAGAAATTATTAGCCCAAATGCCCATTGGCCATTACTCTCCATGTGATCACAAATCCCGAATCAGGCTTCGTTATGCGGTCCACAAATACAGAGGAACAGGAAACCCATTACCCACAATTATTTGCCCACCTTCTTCCATTTCTCAGGGTGCAGCTTCGATCAATTTGGCACTCTCTGGACTCTGTGCTGAAGTTCGATCCCAATTGCTTACGGAAGTTCGTTCAAGCTGGATGCCGACTGAGAATTCTAACGAAGTAAGTTCAATCTCTCTTTTTCAACCTTTTCTTGGATTTTGTATTGAATTGCGGTAGTAATATAGTTTGATACATATAGACACAAAAAACATGCAAAACACTAGCCATTACCTTAATATCGAAACTCAAACTCTGAGCATTTTAATCAATTTTATCCCCTGAAGTTATTCTTTGGCCGGGGTGGTGTGTTTGAAAAGAGAAACAAAGGAAAATACTAGTAGCATTGATTCATAACTGGAATTTATCAGTATGTCTAGTTAGAAAATTTTAGCTGGGTTAGAGCAGTTTGTTGATGTTGATGAATTAGAACTTTGAAGTCATATGACTTTGAATTGAAAAAGGTACAATTAGCAGGAGTGGCTTGCCGACAAGGATCAAATTCTAGGGTTTTCTTTGTAATCTTCGCTGCATATGTCCAATTTCTATACAATCAGAACCACCCCTCGATCAAGCAGGGGCCCAATTTCCCAAGTTTTCTACTTAGCTTAAAATTCCAAGAACTTCTCCATGGAATATGAATGCTCAGGATATGTTTATAACAAAGCTCTGTTTAGCCTGGTCTCTCTCTCTGCTGTTTTTTTTTAATACTTGATATAGATGCTTAAACATGATATTGGGGCTTGGTTTCTCTTACTACGTCGTCTTTGCAACTTCTTGGCCTCCGTTATTTTAATCATGGTGGTTTGTGCTATTGGAATTCAAATACATTATTTTGGGATTTAGGAATACTATTGAATTTGGATTCGAGTTGTCTAGACGGAGTCAGTTTATTTGGTATAGTTTTTTGTACTTGCATAATTTCTACCAAAAGAGATTGTTTACTATGTTGATCAATATGCGCATTTCAGAATGCAACTCATACTATATTAGTTTGGACTTTGGTGCTTCGAGAATGTTGGACAGATTGTCACCAGCTTGTGTGTTAGTGAATGTCAATCAAATGAGAGTATATCTGTTTTGATGGCTGCAAACGAGCCAAGGTAAACGAAACTTTGAGGTGTTCAAGCTCGACTCATTTTGTATTGAGGTATTCAAGCTCAGTTTGTTTCCTAAACAAGCCTCTATAAACGAGTCGAGTCACAACTAATCCAAGCACAGGTTGTTTACTAAACAAGCTTAAAATTCGAGCTCAAGCTCGGCTCATTAGTAATCGAGCCAAGCCTCGAGCTCCTCACGAATAGCTCAGTTAGTTTGCTATCTGAGTTTTCTCCAATTCTTAGCTTCTTTTGTAGCAACCACATAATTTCAATTAAGACTATCAGGTCGACATTTGATCCATAATCTTTCGTTGGTGAGATCTATTGTAGTTAAAATTAGCCAATTCTGACTGCTATTTATGTATGCAGTTTCATATTGCTTAATGACTTGCTTTGAAGCTAATTCGTTTACTGATGTAATTCTTTCCATCTGAAACAGAACAAATTGTGAATCCTATGGGAAATTTTGCAATGGGGTGAAGTTTATTGTCCTGGTTTCTTAGTTAATCTCTAGCTGGATTGCCACATGGCAACTCTTCCACTATCCTTCACAATACAATCCCGTTATGTTAGCTGTGGAGGCGCTGAATCATCTAAGTTTATAGCTCCTGGCCGTTGTATATGTGGGAAAAGAGTGACACGAATTATGGAGAAAATGTATATGGATAGAAACCTTGTCCATAGAGAAGTTAAAACGTATGGAAAAAAGGCTTCTCTTCATTGTCAGAATTTCAAAGTATTTGCTAAATCCCGCATTTCTCTTGTCCAAAATGAAGAAAGACCTGCTGCTTACCTATTTAGGACCGAAGTTGGTGGTCATGTGAAGGTACTTGTCCAAAAGAATAATGTCAAGTACACCGTGTACGTCGAAGTGTCATCCTTGCAACTACATAGTAGAGAGGATAAGCTGGTAATGAGTTGGGGTGTATTCAGATCTGATTCAGCACATTTTATGCCTTTGGACTTTGGAAGTTCAACTCCAGATGCCAAATCCACTACCATTGAAACCCCATTTGTGCAGAAATCTCTTGGTACAGTTGCAGTCGAGTTGGATTTTGAAGGGAGTTTAACTCCATTCTATCTATCATTTCTCTTGAAGTTTCCAATGGAAGGTGATTCAAAAAGTTCAGTGCTCAGAAGTCATAGGAAGTTGAACTTCTGTGTGCCAGTTGGTCTTGGTTCAGGGTATCCTGCTCCATTGGGTCTTTCCTTCGCAGCTGATGGTTCCATCAATTTCTCCCTTTTCTCACGAAGTGCAGAAGGTGTGGTTCTGTGTTTGTATGATGACACAAACGCTGAGATACCGGCATTGGAGATTGACCTTGATCCTTATGTCAATCGATCGGGTGACATTTGGCATGTCTCAATGGACAGTGCACTACCCTTTGTCAGCTATGGATATCGATGCAAGGGGGGAAATACTGAAAAAGGGGACAAATTACTCACTGAGCATGTCCTTTTGGATCCATATGCTAAAATTATTGAAAATACTCATTCAGGTTTACACTCAAAAAGTCTTGGAAAAATAATCAAGGAACCTTCTTTTAATTGGAACAGGGATGTTCGTCCTTGTATACCAATGGAGAAACTGGTGGTTTATCGGGTAAACGTGGGACGTTTTACCAAGCACAAGTCTAGTGGGTTATCCAATGATGTTGCGGGGACCTTCTCTGGCATTAGTGAGAAGGTGAACCATTTCAAAAACCTTGGGGTGAATGCTATCTTATTGGAACCGATTTTTCCATTTGATGGGAAAAAAGGGCCTTATTTCCCGTTTCATTTCTTTTCGTCAATCAATCTATTTGGGCCTTCTGGTGATCCTGTAGCCACAATTAGTTCAATGAAAGAGATGGTGAAGAAATTGCATGCAAATGGGATAGAGCTTCTTCTAGAGGTGGTTTTCACCCACACCAATGACGATTGTGCCCTAAGAGAAATTGATAACTCATCCTATTATCATGAAAGTGGAGATGACGATTCAGGAACCAAAAATGCTTTGAATTGTAATTATCCTATTGTCCAACAGATGATTTTAGATAGTCTGCGTTATTGGGTGGTTGAGTTTCACGTTGATGGCTTCTGTTTCATCAATGCTTCGTCGCTGTTGAAAGGGTTTCATGGTGAACACCTGTCTCGCCCTCCTTTGGTTGAAGCAATCGCTTTCGATCCAATACTCTCGAAAACCAAGATCATTGCAGATTCTTGGAACCCACATGACATGACATCAAAGGAAATTGTTTTTCCTCATTGGAAGAGATGGGCTGAAATAAACACAAACTTTTGCGATGATGTGAAAAATTTCTTGAGGGGTGAGGCTCTTCTTAGTAACCTTGCAACACGGCTTTGTGGGAGTGGGGATATGTTTTTAGGTGGCAGAGGACCGGCTTTCTCTCTCAATTACGTTGCCAGAAATTTCGGCCTCCCTCTGGTGGATTTGGTGAGCTTCAGCAGCGGCCAGTTAGCTTCTTCGCAATTGAGTTGGAATTGTGGGGAAGAAGGCCCCACAAATAATGCTGCAGTACTGGAGAGACGACTGAAACAAATCCGTAATTTTCTCTTCATTTTGTTTGTTTCATTGGGTGTTCCTGTCCTTAACATGGGAGATGAATGTGGCCAATCTTCTGGGGGTTCCCCTTCCGTTGACAGAAAACCCTTCGACTGGAATGCTTTAAGAACTGAATTCGCAATTCAGACTACACAATTCATTTCATTTTTGAGTTCTTTGAGAAATAGGCGAGGCGATGTTCTTCAGAAGAGGAGTTTCTTGAAAGAGGAGAATATCAATTGGCACGGAAGTGACCTTTCTCCACTGAAATGGGAAGATCCATCATGTAGATTCCTGGCTATGACATTAAAAGTCGACAGAGAGGGGAATGACGCGATCTCTACTGATGCTTCAAGTGTGGAATCTGTGGATGGTGATTTGTTTGTTGCCTTCAACAATGGAAATCACCCAGAGAGTGTCACTCTGCCCCCACTTCCAGCTGAAATGGAATGGCTGCGTTTGGTTGACACGGCACTTCCTTTTCCAGGATTTTTTTCCGAAGACGGTGAGCCAGTTCTTGAGCAGATAGATGAGTTAGTTACCTATGAGATGAAGTCTCACAGTTGTGTTCTGTTTGAAGCAAAGAGCACAAGTGGTTGAGATATGTTCCTTTGACATTGAAAAATAAAAATGGCTCAAGGTCTAATTTCTGAGAAAAACTTGCATGCCGAACGGATACCGCCACGAGGTACCCGTTGGCGCATCCGAGCTGTCCAAACATGTTTTGGACGGCCCAGATTTTAGGGTGGCATTTTTAAAATTTTGGTGGCAAATTTACCCCATCAAATATGGGTTGTCCAAAACATGTTTGGACGGCTCGGATGCGCCGACGGGTACCATGTGGCGGTACCCTATCCGCATGCAAGTTTTTCTCATAATTTCTTGTATAATAATCTTCTTATTGGAGATCCAGGGGTACAGAAAATAAGGGTGTCTGTTGGAAGGCAAGTAGGTGCACTGCACCATGTAAACTATTCATTGATCTGTCAATAAAAGCTTCTGCTTAGCTTTATTGTTTTCCCAGCTACAACTCCAACTTTTCCGATGTAGTTATTGAAATTCATTTGGGTTATGTTTGGATCGTCAAATTGTAGAGGTTTTCACAGAAGGAAAATGAAAGGAAAACTGACAGGAAATCGAAACGAATAAATTTTACCTCTTATGATGGCTAATTCTAAACCTCTTTTTCTTTATATTCCATTATTTGCTGATTATGAAGTGCTGCATTTTTTTTTTTGAGGATTACTCTTCAACTAGCCTCATCATACTAAGAGACCATCGCTTTGCTCAACCTCATCGAGTGTGTGCTCATTCCGTATCCCGCTTTGCTGATCGAAACTATTCAGATTTTCCATATTCATTTGTTAGGAGACTCTGCTAAAATTCAGCCAAATACTTATACCTACGGATTGTGGGCAAACCCTTGATGCAGATCCCAGAGAGAAAATGATCTCAAGCCTAAATTTGATTTAAGTTTTCCATATTCATTTGATCCAATGGGGATTGTTACGCTGGTTGTCCCCTCCCACCCTTTTTGCAGTTAGAAAAAAAAGAGTAACATATCATATACCATATTCTGTTAAAAGAAACTGAGAAGTACAGGAACTCCTAGTAAAAATGGAATGCACTCTTTCCAATTTAAGGGCTAATTGAGTTTCTATCAGCCTTCAGAACTGAAAACAAATGTGGCCAAAGCCAAAGCAGGATTTTACTACTAAACTTTAAAATTGTATGACTACCATTTCAAATCAATGGCCAGATCCAAGAGAGCTTCCACGACACGAATAGTCTGCTGCTTCTCCTGTTGCTTCAACCGAATTGCAACAGACTCCGGATCAAGCCCTTGAGAATTTTGTTCTTCTCTTTGTTCAGACCGAACCTCTTGCAGCAATGCATCAACTTCTCTCACAAAATCGACCCTCAAAAGAACATCATCATCAACAACTGGTGGTAGTGGGCCTTGATGCTGAAGAAATTATCTATTTCATTAGAAAATCTCTCTATACCATATGATGAGACTTGCTATTTGAAAAAGCTATGGACCTACACACGCTTTGAATGCCAATATTCCTTTGTGTGGAACGAGAAAATGAGAACAAATAAATAAATAAATTTCTTGGCTGACTCTTGGTTGAATCGAACCACAAAAAAAAAAAATGCTAATATTTTTTCTCAAAACATCCCCATATCAATCGAAAAAACAAAACTAACTGCCAACTGGGGCTATCAAATTTGGTCACTGTTGCCGTCTCTCAATGAGTGTATTTTTGCCAAAGGGAAGATCTAAATAGTCCTCCTTCATTATGGGAATTCTTTCTTGAGCTGCAGTCTTTGTTGCCACACTTATTTGTATGCTTGTAAATATGTGTCGTTAATGGATATCCCGTCTAATGTAAATTCTTTCCAGATTTCTAAGTAGTAGCGTCATATCGCCGGGGAAATTAAGAACTGATTTGAGGAAACAAAAAATATCTCCCCAAACTGAACAGTGCGGTGATTCTCCCCAAACTGAACAGTGCGGTGATTCATTGGAGATTGAAACCTAAAACCAGCTGTTGTCAACAATATAAGATAAAATAGCACTAAACTCATCCACAATACATGCACTTATCTGAAGTATGCAGAATATAAGCTCACGGCTATGATGCAATTTGACATTTGTTTCCATACCTTATCAATGTCAAAGCCCACTGGGACAAGAACACTGTATGGATCCTCTCGTGGAAAGGTTTCAGCCATCCGCTTTCTGCATTCCTTCAGCCAAACTTCCTCATTAAAACCATCATGCAACATTAAAAGATCGTTGAGCAGTCTCATAGCAGGAGGAGCTTCCCGTTTCAGAATTTCAGTCTACAATGTAAAGGTAAGACTTAGATATGCATTTCGATAATTACAAAGAAGAAGCTTGGCATAATCTAAAAGGATACTTGGGGATTGAAAAGGACACTGCAATCACCACATGCAAGATGAGGTAGGCTGGACTTATTTTGATGGGTAGGTAGAACTTGTTGGAATTCTGATAGACTAGAAAGGTTCTACTGGAGAGAGGCCAATGAGTAAGAAATGACCATTGGCTTTAAGCTTTCAGTATATTTCATAATTTCCACAGGTTCATGAACTCCTAGAATGAATGGACCCCTGTTTACCCAAGAGGGAACAAGATTTGAAAGAACAGAAAAGACTACAAGATGTAACACAGGTGGACCAGCAGCAGCATAGACTACAACTCTATGAGTAATATGTAAGGGGAACAAGCCAAATTCAAAGAAACGCAGAAACTCACGAAAGAAGCACCATCCATTTATGCAAGTTAAACCGTAATATGATTTGGGATCCATTGAAGGCTATAGAGTAAATATGATTACTAGCGCATACCTCAATTCGCCTGTATAAGAGATCAAGACTTCTAATAGCATCCTTCTCCTCCTGAAAATCATAATGAAGACGTAAAAAAGAGCGGGAGACAGGCCTAGCTGGTATTTCTAGGAAAAATAGATCTGGATTCTGGAAACGGTCCCACAAACTCCCCCATTCTAATTCCTTTACTCTTTATTCCCGTAGGTTCAGTAAAGAGCCAGAAAAGCAAACCACCCCATATTCTAGGAGCATCTCTCAAATTGTTATGCATAGTGTCTTCATTTTTTTTAGATCATTGCCAACAGAATGCATCTATAACAAGCAGAGATCGAAAAATCAAAGATATACTTTTAAATCCATCATAACATGCACGATAACTAAAGAAAAAAGAAAAAATCAATCAGCCAGATGGATTAAGTAGTAAAACTCTAACGTACATCACGTCGTGCAAGATCAAGGCGATTCCATATGACCATCAGAACAAGTTCAGTTAGTTCTCCCCTCTCACCAGCTTCCTCAATTTTCTGCAGACCAGTGAAACAATCATCATAAGTTATAACCATCAAATTTTGACCCTTGCAGAGCAGCAGAGATGACAAGAAAGACAACACCATGGGATATTGCAACTGTTCATGATGAAGATGGGCATAACCGCTGCATTCCAAAGGTACTCCTTGTGGTGGGAGCTTTATTTTAGCTATGAATTTGCAGTAACTCTGATTACATTCAAGATAAGTTACAGAAACTTAAAGGAAAAGGATGCAAAATTTATGGAGAAGCACATTACTTTCATATAAGCTAGATATTACTGTTGATACAAACCCAGTATAACTTCAATGAGAATTAAACGTACTAACATATAAGCTAGATATACAATTGATTCAAACCTAATGATCTACCCAATTCTACGACTGCAATATATTTACTAGGATTAGTGGGGATCAATAATCAGACTATGGCACTTCAAAAGCTGTTTTGGTTGGAAAAATGAAAATATGAGGCCATTCACACAAAACAATTTATTGCCTGTATTCAATGATTACCTCTTCCACTTCTTCAGCAGATTTGAGAAGGCTTGAAACCAGTAGCTTTGCCTTTCGAAGTTCATCTTCCGGATAGTCTTTCAACCGCATACCAATTTCACGATACTCCTGAACCTTTCTTTCCTCCTCCTTGTCTTCCTCTTGACGTTGTCGATGCAACTTTTTCGTTTTTTCACGTTGTTGGGCTTGCCATTCCTAAGCTTACAAGTTACAAGGATTAGAGCATGAGAAACAACTGATGTCTTTCTATTAATGTGAGCATTGCCTTTGTTTTCCTAATTTAAGGTTAACCGTCCGTATAACAGCTGAAAAAAAATGCAGTATTGACCGATGAGAAGGTCAAATGAGCACAAGAAATGTGCTCAGTCGGACAAACAATACAGAAGGTTAGCATAAAGAGAGAATTGGAAAATGACCTCATGGCTCACATTAATGAAACTAAATTGATCATTTGCACATGGTTTGGGTGGATCTGCTTGAAGATTATACGTTCACTCTTTGAGCCCAAAGTCCAAAACACAGCAGAGTGAAAGAATATCCAAAATAAACGCCCCCGACAACTCAATACTCAAGTGCAAAGAAAAGTACAAAAAGCCTCCTCTTGGATTGCAATCTTTCTCCTTAAGCCAAAAAAACAGTCGAGTCAAGAATTCCAAGAATGCATAACTATCACCCAATCTTCAAGAACAGAACAAAATAAGAAAAGTGAAAAATCATGTGTAAAGAAAAGGAGGTCAATTCCTGCTCTTTGTATACTGAATTTGATTTAGATTAGCTCTTGAATTGGCTCAACCCTATCAGAAATTTGCTGATATTTAATTCCAACAAGTCGTCTTCTTTTTTAGTTTGGCTCCATCAATTCCAACTGGTATGTTCCTATGTTTTTTTTGTATACAAAATCTTGGAGCATAAGAGCAATAATAGGTTTCCGCATACTAACTGGGTTCAACTTCACCCCCTCTCTGTAACCAATTTTATATATGCATAATTCTGTAACAAATAAACTTGTTTACCAAAGTGAAAACTTTTATGAAGCTACCGTAGGTCCGTAGCTACATACATCATCGTAGAATTCTTTTGGAAGGCCGTCGAGGTCTTGTTCTTGTTCTTGTATCTTCTTGGTCCTACACAAAGCTGCTCCCAAACCCACAAAGAATTGTTTGAGAAAACCCAGTTTAGCTGACACAAAAAATAATAGGTGCAGAAATTATGGGTATTCGTTTACTAACCTGCGGTGGGCCGAGAACTGGTCTTGAAAAGAGAAGGGGTTGTTAGAGCTACTGAAATTCTCGAAAGGGTTGAGAAATTGAGCGGTGGCGGTGGCAGAGGCGGAGTTAGCTGGAATGCCGTTGCCTCCATTTTTATGGGTGTAAAAACTATGTACTGTGACATGGAACTACGGTGATAGAGCTGGAAGAAGATTGGACAGTTTTTGGGCAGCAGGTGAAGGCGTGTTTAGTAACCACGCTTTTAGAAAGCGTGTTTAGTAACACTGCTCTCAGAAAGTGTATTTTTTTCCAGTATTTTATTTTTTATTTCATAAATCGTGTTTGCTACCCACGTTTTTTAAAGACATGTTTGGTAAACACGCTTTTCAAACCGGATTAGGATTAACTTAATTTTTTCGGTTAATCCGTCTTAACCAACGTGAAAGCGTGGTTGCTAACCACGACTTCACGTAGTCTGAGAATAATGTTAAAAAATACGCCTTTTATTTAATAAAGTTTAAAAAAACCCGCAAATCAGTTAATTAGCCTGAGTTTCCACTTTCAAATAATTATTTTAGATTAATGGGCCTGTAGACGGATAATTCCAAACTATAAATAAGATGTCTAGACACATTGAAAATATCTGTGTTCGGAAATTTCGAAAATGTGTACATAGAGAAATCAATAGGCATTGAAATAAAACACGTTTAGGAGGTCTTAGTAAGCCCTATTTTTTGACTTTTTGCATTCTACTCCCTCATCCCCTTTTCTTGGTCCGTCTTTTCATTTTTGTCCGTCCCAAAATAATTGACCATTTTTCATTTTAGGTTGTCCAATTTTATTAGTTTTCAAATACTATCCTTATAAAGTGTTCATAGATTATAGATACATTCAAAAAGTAGAATCAAAGAGTATTTGTTGGAAAAAATGTTTGAAACTTAAAATAAATTGTACTACATGTCCCTTTAAATAGTTGGATTCCAAAAGGGACCAAGAAAATTGGAAGGATGGCTTTTTATTTTGTGTTTTTGGCCAAAATGTGTATTGAATCTGTAAAAGTATTTGGGTGATATCTGCATGATGCATTTTGCAACATTAGTAGTAATATTTAGAAGACAAATGACCAAAATGAATTATGATTTGATTTTTTACCATGTTGCCCTTAGTTCTTTATTGTAATAATAATTTGCAATGTGTGTGTGTGGGGCATGTGAAGTGAGTTCGGAGGGAAAGGGTTGAGGAGGGGGTAATTGTATCATTTATCATTTTATTTTTTTTGTCAAACGATAGGACTAGATTTTATTAATAATACCAAAAAAATAATGACATCAGATCGGACATCCATCTCCCTGTAGGGAAGATAAAAGCCACAAAGGAGGGTTGAATTCCCAAGTACAACATCCAGCTCCTCTCACAGCTTGTCGGGCAACACTATGAGCAACTTATTGCCACTCCTCACAAAATTCACCTTAACTTTCTCCAGCCCCTCCATGGATTGAAGGACGTCCGTCACGATAACACCAATAGTCCGATGCTCCTCCTTGCGCTGTTGCAACATTTGCAATAGCTGTTGACTATCACCCTCCACCACTATTCTTCCTATCCCGAGCTCCAGCGCAAAAATGATACTTTCCCTCAACGCCAATGTATCGTTTAACAAGGGCTTCTTTAACCGGTACAATATCTCTCAAAGCCTTCCACAAAAACGTCCTAATTCTCCCCTGGGCTGGAAGGGACCAAACACTTTTCCAAACCTCCTTAATTTGATCTCGGTTGCTGCATTCCCCAATAGCACGTCCGAAGACATTTATACTCCACCAAATAGCTGAAAATTGGTACAGGTCCGAAGACATTTTTTGTAAGATTTAATGTCAAAATTGCAAATTTCATTCCTTCTTTTACCACAAAACTGCACATTTTGGGATGACAACATACGTATTCGAACCCATTAAGATGGAGAGTTAAGTAGGATCCCTAAACAAAATGCCTATTTAATTTTCTCGTTCTGACTCCATGCGGTCTAACCTAAATAACCAAAAAAAAAAACCAGCTAATAGAAGAACAAAAAAGAAAAAACTTGAACAACACATCAATTGTGATCTAACCTGAATAACAAAGGTGAATCAACCGAAACTTTGGAAGCATACCATCACTTAGAAAGAGGTGGGTAAAATGGTCTTTCCATGTTTGTGGCAAAATGAGATGGAAAATGACCTCAAGACCTCATTTTGACTTATGCTCTCTAATCTTCAAATTGGAGAAGCCTTTGTTTAATAAATAGATAAATGAGAGTAATAATTTGAATGAAAACTTATTAGGGACCATGCTAAGAGAGATGGGTTTGTTTATTCTTTTTTTTTTGGAGTTTGATGGTTAACCGTAGTGTTTGGCCAACTTACGCGTACCTTGACTATTTTCCTTCCCGGTCCGATTGAAGGCAAGTCAACCTATTCTTAATTTCCACGTTTCCCGTAAAAGCAGAAGTTGGTAGGAGAGTTAATACACTCTTAACAAATTACCCAGGGCACTCATTAATCAGACCCTTCTTTTATTCCCTCCATTTCCCCACAAATTTTGCCTTTTCATCTGCCATTTCATTCGGAATAACTTCTCAGCTCCAAGAGACAAAATGCACACCAAATCATTCTCTCAGATTTCTTCAGGTTAACCTTTCTCCTTTCCCTTAACATTATCAGGTTTTTCCCTTCATGTTTGTTTGATAACTCGCGAGTCTGGGCCACTTTACATGCACCTCAACTAATCTTCAGGGCTCATTTCTACTACCCATTTGCGGGGAGCCCAAGTTTTTCCTTCTTGTTAACTTTATGCCCCTTGGAGTGATTAAGAAATTCTGCAACAAAAAAAGGTAATGGTATTTTACAATTAGCTTCTCAGGTATCTTGAAATACAATTAATTGTCTTATTTTTTTTTCTTTGATCTTTTTTGTAGCATTATAACCTCAATGGATGGAGATTTAATTGGAGAGATTCAACAATCCTTTTCAAGTAGTAATTGTCTTGACTTAAACAAGTCGCCTAAAGAAGGTATACTATAATTTCCTACACTCTATTGGTAATATTTTGTTATTTGGGAACCCAGGGGGTCGGCAAAGTGGTCTTGCCTAGGACTTAGGGGTTTGCTCCCACCTAAGGTCTCAGGTTTGGTTCTCCTTGACAGCAAACTCTTGGGGGCCACTAGAGGTTATGCCCCGATCAATACCCCCAAAATTAGTTGAGATACACGCAAGCTAGCCCGGACATCCTGTTATCAAAAAAGAATATTTTTTATTTGGGTAGTGCAGTATGTTCCGGGTTAACTTACACGCATCTTGGACTAATCTCTACGGACCCTCCCACAACCACCCTGTATTTGTTGTTATTGTTTTCCATTATGATGATTTGCTTGGAATGAGTATCGATCCCTCAGATGATCCGGATGATATGGGAGCTGTTGAAGTCTCTGAAGATGGAAAATCAATAGGAAATGAGACTGAGCCTTTTGTTGGGCAATGCTTTCCTAGTGAAGAAGAGGCTTTCATCTTCTACAAAACCTATGCGAATCGACATGGGTTTTCAATTCGGAAAGGCCGATTCGTCAACAAAAATGGAGAAATCGCAAGGCGTGATTTCTTTTGTCATCGAGAAGGTAAACAGCCGTTGAAGATTACGAAACCATCTTTGCAGCAGCGGAATAGGAAGTCCGCGAAATGTGAATGCAAAGCTCATTTGAGAATAGCATTGCGAAAGTCATGTAACGTTTCCACTCAAGAGTGGCATGTTACTAAGTTTGTTCCAGATCACAACCATGACTTGTTCTCCCCTTTGTAAGTGCAATTTCTTCCGGCAAACTGAGTATTTTCTTTCTCCTCCGATTCCAAACCCGGGCCGGAAAGTCATGGTTATACCATGCTTTCCAACAAATTGGAATTCACCAATTGCACTTCCGTTTTGCTGAATGATTGGTTTTAAGTTTTAGCATACATTGTGTGTTGGATTTGGGGTAGTGCCCCAAGGTGGCACTATAGGGTTGTAGTCCCCCCGATCCGACCGTCCATCCCACAATCAATGGTTGAGATATATTTGTCTAAGTTTTAGCTGTAATAATATAATATTAATAGTAGATATACATCTGTGAATTTGAACCATCGACTGTGAAATAGACGGTCAGATTGGGTAGACTATAACCCTGTAGTGTCTTGGGACACAACAGGCTCCCCAAATCCATGTTGGATTTAGATTTAGTGTGTGTTTGGGTGTGTAGCATGCTCATGAATTTTTTACGTTGTGTTGCATATCGCGTGGAATAGAGTATGTTCTTGTTTCCAAGTACAAAAATGGCGCGCGCACACACCCCAAAGGCGCACGCACACAGATGAGAGAAAATGCTAGGCATCATCCAATGCTCGCAACGCCAGCAAAAGTATTTGGAAAACCTGTTCAAACGTGATTTTTGTATTTTCTTCACAAATGTCACCCAACTATGCTACAGAAGAGGTAGGAAGAAAGTTGAGGCGCCATTTTTGTTCTTCTCACTTGGTCTGGTGTTGTTTTCATTTTGATAACTGGATTTTCAGGCAAAATTCAGTGCAACTCAACTAATTCCTGGGTACCGAACTTAAAAACCAAGCGAACCTTCAATAGGGGCATAGGATTTTTTACCAGTGATGGAAATTCAACCTACGAGCTTGGAAATGTAAATTCTTCAGTGTTAAGCTTCCCCTCGACCAATCCCTTGGAGCGCGCTTGGACTGGTGCTTCAGGAAACTATTGTAGGTGAAATAACCAGTGCAAGTTTCAGAATGCAAGC
The DNA here is from genome assembly GCA_963854785.1 of Vaccinium vitis-idaea. Taxonomy (NCBI): domain Eukaryota; kingdom Viridiplantae; phylum Streptophyta; class Magnoliopsida; order Ericales; family Ericaceae; genus Vaccinium; species Vaccinium vitis-idaea. The sequence goes on from OY978223.1 coordinate 38,253,723, forward strand.
AATTTAGGTTTCCCATAAACAAAACACATATACAGGACTACATAAGTTCTTCCTATATTTTATCTGCTCCAACTGTACATAACCGATAATTATACAAAATCCTGTACTGAATCAAGATTTCAAAGGGGAGCAGACATCAGTTTCTCTAACCTGGTAAGTTACCAAAAATTTTGAAATTTATGCATATTACTTGCAACAAAATTCAAAAAGAATCACCTTCAATTATCAATTCAGCAGCTGCGCCCATCGTACCAACCCCGCTAATGCCAAGAAGGGCCAAAGCCAATTCTTCCTCATTCCATGAACACAATCCCTTGCTCACTCTCTTCAATATGTTCACGTCCACTTCTAACATCCACATCGGCGTACACCCGACCATCAAGCTAATTAACCCTGACACATAAGCCCGCCATGTCGCGCAGTCACAACCCAGCGATATTTGCCCGTCAAGCACGCTCGCTAGGAATCCTAAGTGAGCCCCAAGAACGTTTCTCCTTCGCTTGGATGTCGGGGATGACGAGTCAACTCCCCAAGCAAATGTACCCGAAAGCACTGCAAAGTACGCAAGAGCACAGCCACTAAGCATAGGAACAATCCCACCAGGTTCCGGCCCATCAGGGTCTGATTTTTGAACTGATATGAACCAAGAAGGCAAAGTTTCCTTGATTAAGGCTTGGACCAAGTTTAATCCACCAGTTATCCAAACCAACGAAGCTCCTAGGGTTGCTGCGAGCTTGACACGTGTCATGGCCGTAGCAAGAGAAACCTGGCCATACCTCATCCCATTCTTGGTCTTCTTAGAAGGGCCCATTTTCTCTCTAGAACCGAAACTTGCAATATCTTTAACAGAACGCATTAGGAGCAAAACAATTTCCTCTGTCATGAACATGACGTTTCTGACAGCCCGGTGCACTCGCAAGTAGAGTATTCCAGGGGCCACAGGAGAAATCCCGCCAGAGAAATGGAAACGAAATCCATGGCCCAGAAGGGCACCCACAGCACCATTGCTAGAGGTGAGAGTGGGGTTTAGGCCCAGGGTGCAAGCGAAGCATTGTCTTAGGAGCTGATCCACAGCATCTCTGTTGTGGTGGAAGACAGTACGGGAAGCAGAGAAAATAAGGAAGTCGCTCCAACGCTTAACTTTCTGAGCCCATAAGGAGGCTATAATGGGCAAACATGGCCACGGGCAACCAGCTGCAAGGTTATCCAAAGCTGGGCCGATCAAAAATAGTAATCGCTCGCTGGCCCTGTCTAATTTGAAGGTTATTGTCAGGCTTATAAGGGCAGCCAAGGGTAAAGGCAGCGTAGCTGGAGAGCTTCCCCCTGCAACCAAATAAGTTTTACTTAATCTGAACAACCATCACGATATAAGTCAGAAGTTCCAATTTCCTCAGCATACTTCCAGTTTGAACTTCCTGTATATAACCGTTTGATTACAGTTTTCACAAACAATTTTGCAAAATACCTTGTAGAAGATTATGTTTGAACAAACTTTGCACGTCTTACTCATTTCTTTTAGCGGAGTGATTTGCATGCAGAAGAAAATAGTTATTTTGATGTTTCTTTCAAAAACAGGGATATGTTGTAAAAATCCCAAAAACATGTCGAAATCCTTCAACCAAGCGGGAACAATATCTCTAAACTATTCACCTGAAAAGAACTGTTTCAATTTTATTTGATCCACACAAATTTTGAGGATTGAGGGTGACAGTAACAGAAAATACTATGAGACGATACCTGCAACGAGACTCGGAACATCAACACCAATGCCCGCTAAGATTTTTTTTATCTGTTGCTCAACAATGGCTAAATTTCCAGCAGGGCTCGGCCAATCAGTACCATTCATCGAAGCAGGCTTCCAAATACCCCGAGTTACTTCAGCAGAAAAGTAGCTTACAATAGTAGCCATGGATGCAGGAAGAAAATCAGCAAGATCTTTGAGACCTGAGATAGAGATGCAAGAGGGTATTTAGGAAAACTTCAACTCCATTAACTAGAAGAGTGGAACCAGTCAAATAGTAGTTCAAAGGTCAATACATCATAAACGACACAAACTTGCAGCAATCATATCAGCCAGCTAGCCTGAGGATTACTCGTCAACCAAAAAGCGGGAGCTGCGGGACAACAAACGATATATTCATGGTAATCTACCTTAAAAACTCGGTACATAAGGCTCCCCTGCTTGCAGATTGAACAAATACGATAAATCTTATTGGAAAATCACAAACACAGTTTACAATCTCTTGTATGCAATAGTACTCGCTATCTTTCTAGCAAAGACGTTTTAAAACCCACTTTCAATATTACGGAGAAATCATTTTTTTTAAAAATGAAAATAAATAAAATAATAGGGAGAAACATGTCACTCATACATGTGGACATTTGGAAGACCAGCAAAAACACAGTAAACCCTTGTCCCGAGGACTCTAGCTTGGTCCTATGACCTAGTAATCTTGTTGACAGTTTGAAAATGAAATCGTCCAAACAAAAAAATAGTGATGCCTCCAAGACAAGCGAGTTACAAGTGCAGTGGTAGCCCAATGATGCACCATGTACTCCCATGCATTTGATTGGAGTTCAAATCTCACTAACTACGACTAACACTACTACTTTTGCCGAGGGGAAAAAAAAAGAAGAAATCGAGTTACTTCGCTTTATGCACTGTCAGCAGAGTTGCAGACTGTAAAAGTGGAGTACATGTTTAAGGAAATTCAATAAGCAAACAAACACCTTCAACTTCAATATAGAAAAAAAATATCACTTCTGACCGATACCAATCAAAGTTACAAAAATACGCTAACGATATATTATTTTGTGAAGCTTGAAAAGATTGCAAAGAAAAAAAGGTTCTTCTTCACCTCCAACACGAATAATTTATTACTGAAAAAATGCACGCACACAAAAAAGCAAACAATCTTAACCAGGTTGTACTAACCTGTTGCAAGTTCACGAGGAGACAACCTCCCATGGGCACACGCAGTCAAAGCAGCATCAAGCACAAAAGGAACAGCTTCCATAAGGTCCCAAGAAGGTAATTTTAGTTGACGATAGGCATCTTCCAACGCAGACCCAGATGAATTACTGCTACCAGAAGTTGTAGGAGTCTGGGGTTGACCACCTCTATTCACTTTTCTAAACATCATGTTCAAAAGCCCATCCACAATCTGATGAACAGCACTCCCCTGTATAAGACCAGGGAGGGTTGAAGTTATGCATTCTTGATGCTGCCTGTACCAGCGTTTCAATTTAGGAAAGGATTCCATAAATATGGGTTCTGACGGTGATAAACTTGAAAATTTTGACAGCCTCTTGCTTTTAAGTTGATCCTTAGGTGTGATTGTGTAAGATGCTAGCTGGGAGTTGCGAACTAATAAGAGGTACTCTGGAGTTAGTTTGGATCCCATGGGAGTCACATCCCCTGTAATATGTTCCAGAGGAGGACGATCAAACCTCCATAGTTTCAGAAGAAGAGTAAATGCATTGGAGAACACCACGTGGGAAGATAATTCTTCCCCTGTCGGAAGAGTCCATGATGCCTTGGGTGCACATGATCCAAAGACCTCACAGATGGGCATCAATTTGCCAGCAAGTTGGGGAACCTAGAAGGTAACAAACAACATCAGATCAATGCCAAAAATGATCTCCTCGAGAGTTTTCCATTATGCACAGAATGACAGAATCCATTTTCTCTATGCTATTTTTGTTGTCAGACCCATACTAATTTTTTTTAAATCTAAAAAACTGAGTAGATTGCCTTGAATAGGATGGACAATGCAGCAAATCTATATGCACAAATCATGAGATAATGTGAAGAACTTTTCAATCCTTATATGAGGCGAGGCACATTTCATGTTCAACTTCTTTTTGGTCCAAAATTGTAGTCTGTCAAAAGTAATAAAACCCCATGCTCTATACTTTGAAATGTATCAAGGAGAAGGGCTTTTGTTCAATTCTTGGCATTCTTTCACTGCGAGAAAGATAGAAAACTACTGGTCCTTATATATTTCGTCGACTGTTAAACAAACATATCTAGCTAAAATTCAGAAGGAAGAATAGTTGCTGAAATTCAACCCACCATGCCATGTAAATTAAAAATCTGAATACAATCAGCAGATGATATCGCGACAAGGAGAACATCCAGAAATGGAGCACAAGCTCTCAAATGGCTATCAACCCCCGAATAATCTGCAGGAACTACGAGTGATAGCAATTGTGTTATCAAAAGAACCGTATGTTCCTGCAAACATAGAACAAAATATAATTTCAACCACAGCAGAAATGGGGAAAAGTAGTAATCTCCAGTCACATGATGTTTTAGAGCGACCCCAAAATCATTCACCACCTTACCTGTATGTTCCAACCACGAATCAGAGACGCCCCACATAGGATTGTTGCAGCAGATAACTTCTCATCATCTGAACCACCAACAGCGATCTCATATATTTTCTCTATCTCTGCTAAGCTTTCATATAATGCATGAGCTCAAATTCAGTTGGCTTACCAGTGATAAATTAACATAAATGAGCATCTGATATACCTGGCTTCAGGAAAGAAAAGGTTTTACTGAAGACCAGGCTATAGCTATCACACACAGAATCTACATATAATGTTATAGGTACGGATACCCCTAAAGTTTCCACTTTCACATGGTTTACTGCGAGGAAAAAACTTCCAAGTGAAAAGAAAATGATTATCAAGTTGATGCTATATTACTAAGAGATGGTAATTCCACATGACATAATTTGAATGCAACATGAACTTAGTAATATGACACTCCCACAACAAACACAAGTTTAAAGAACATAAATCATAACCTACACAACAATGTTCCTACCTAAAAACCTGCAGTTAAAAGGCATTATAGGATTTTATCTTTCCTAATGCATCCATCCTGCTGCGGAAGCATTATAGCCTCATAGGTAGAATTAATCCAATACTGGAAATGAAAACTACATGAATTGTTGGACAATCTAGTAGAAATAGACCGAATGGACAGGAAACTTGCTTGAAATAAAATTCTCTTAACCAAATCATGTGTAGACAAACAATCAATGAACTTTCAGCTCCACCAGCTTTCAAATTCACAATAACATCCCTTACAAAAAATGGTGAAAGTCTAAAGTTATTGGTTCTATTCGGAGTGCCACTACAACTACTGCTACCTTCTGGGCTAGGATAACAAGGGGAAGGGGCTAGAAGAAGATTCGTTAGAAATTAGAAGTGTCAGCACATCAGCATACCTTGATGCTGGAGTTGAAACCAAGGCATTTACCATTGGAGGCGTTAGAGGGGACCCCTTCAGCAATGATGACCAACCAGGCATATGACCAGAAACACTTCGAGAAATTTGATTGCAGCGACCTTTTACATAGCCAGGCCATAAATATGCTGATGTGTCCAAAAGATCTCGAGCAATACAAGCCTCAACAATCAGATGCCTCATGTTTCCAGCTGCAAGAAAAACCTAATTAGATGGGCCTTAAACAGGAAAATCAATGGCCAACAAAACCCATAGATTGTGGTACAGAGATGAATATATGTAAAATGAAATAGTTCCATCTGAGAAAGGACCTATTGAAGAGAACTAGGAAGATAATTAGCAATTTAGCAGTCATCAAACGCAATGCAAGATAAACAACTTTTTGTCTCTTTTATCCTCACAATTATTATATCTCAGAAATACTCAACTGAGACAACCAATGACACTATCCTTTTTCTGCCTTTTTTTTTTTTTTCCTTTTCAGTGTGGTTTTGGACTATTAGTAAATGTGAAAAACTATGCTCAAGCAGAAGAAACACTACTCTGCAGAACCAACATAACCTGCTAATTACTCGGTAACTTTCAGAAACCAAAAGATTAAGATCTAATTCAGGGAGACTTCCATGACAGAGATCTCAAGTAGCAACAAGAAAGGATATCCCTCAAAGAAGGCACAAATCGCACATCTACAACTGTTTTTCCCCATTGAGAAAACTTTCACCTGTCAGTTTTCAAGAGCCTGAAATTTTTTTTGCCCATTCCCTACCCATTTAAGCTCAAAGGCAACAAGTGACTGAACATGGTATCAGAACTTCAATTCCTGTATCTTTAACTACGGTATTATGTGGTTGTCCAACCTAATACTTGTTTTCCCATCTCCAACATAACATCCGTTCTGTGTGCATTTTCGCAGCTTGTTCAGTTCATCATTGTTATATGTTAAGCTATCTTTTCATCTGCAAGAGGGGATCAGATAAAAGGTGGCAGAGTGAAGATCCATAAACATTGTTAAACCTCTTTTAGTAATAGTACAATCTTTTGAGGCAACTGACAATCTAACAAATTTTCTCAATGACTTTTTTTTTTGCTCAGTGACTAATTGATACTCACAACAATTTCCTGGCATGTCATTAAAGCTCACGCCTTCGACGTATCCAGTCCCGACTGCTACGCCCGAAAGAAACATCATCGCTTTGGCAGCAGCTTGATTGGCTACTGAAGTCACAGGCAAAGGTGGAGTCAACAAGCCTCCGTAATCATCCAATTGCTGCAGGCTAGAAACTAAATCCCTGCGACGCTTTCCTGAAACATGATTCTCTTTCCTTTGACTGGTGACTCTGCCCTCAGCTTCATTGATCAGTGCAGTCTCCTCCTCCTCAATAATATTCAAAATTGCAAGTGGTGTAACAGACAATAACATGCACAAGCACGTATCTAGGGGAGGTACAGGACCACCTTCACTGGGATCCCTTTCCTAAATAGAACCAAGAACGAAAATAGAACTAATCATGAATTTGAGCAGCACAAATTCCTATATACTGTGGGTTAAATATTTTTTGAAGAAACCATAATCATAAATCAGACATCTCTAAAATGAAATCTACGAGAGAGTATACAGAAACAATTAGGATGGATCCATATCCCGCCAACCCTTGCACAAATCTTTCTTGACATTTTGTTCAATTTACAACTCCCAGAATCCCATTGTTCCCATGTTCTTATCACATCCATAGAAGTAGAGAATATACTTTGGCATATGTCACTTTTCAATTTTGAAGCATTCTCATACCCTCCATATATTGTTATATGAAGTCAATGTTCTTGGTTCCAAAAGATTTTCTCAATCCTAGTCAAACTCAAAGTGGAAGCAACAACAAGACCAACCCAAATTAATCAGAAAGAAAGCTTAATAGGTATAAACAAACGGAAAAAGTGACTCAGTTTTGGTAAAATTTGAGATGTTTTGCAAACTTCAAAGTGAAGTGGGAAGTGTTTTTGCAATCAAAGCTTGCAGGAGACCTGGAGCATCATATCAAGGAAAAGTATTTCAACTTCAATAAGGGAGTAGTTGTCATGAGTTCTTACCCTTTGAACAAGTCGTAGAACTGAAATCCATAGGCCAGTAAATGTATCCTGCCAGGAAGTTTGATTGACAGCTTGAAGAGCCTTTGCTAAACCTGCAACAATGATCTACTTTGTTGATTTTTTTGGTACTAATGTTGTATCAACATTTTCACATTTTGCCTATAAAAATGCAAGAAATGACTTGTACAGTTGTACCAGTAAGAATTTCAACGGCACCAGTAGCCGTGACTTGTGATCCATCCTTACTGTCTTCCAGAAACAGGTCAAAAGGAAGCCAAAGTGCAGACTGACTAATTCCATGGCATTGACCAGCAGAAGATACAAGTGACCCAGCTATCACTGCATGAAACTGTTTCTGTGAACTTGTTTTGCATTCACGGGACAAGACTCTGCGTTTATCCGATGTTAACTGCAGAAGAGCATCAGGGGAAATGTGTTTTGAATTCCTCAATGCTGACGAGTTTGCAGCAAGCAGTTGCAAGTGCTGAATGAAACAACCCCAGTGAGAGGACCTGAGAAGGGAAAGAAGGTAATCAACGAATTAGCTTCTTTCTACTCAATCAATGCAATTGCTACAGCAATCCACTCAATTCAGACAAACCAGAGTTCTGATCAAAAGCACATGAAGGAACAGAACGATTTGCTTGTGTTTCACTCAACAACAGGCAGGCATATAAATTACAGATGTAAAAGAAGCTCAACAGAACATAGGCATCACGATAATTCTCACATGTTTCGTCGTGCCAAGTAAAGAATCCTTGAAGCCACTTTATCTTTGAAAAATTCTCCAATTATCTCAACAGCCATGACAGTATTTGTTTTTTGCATTCCCTCATGATATTCCATCCTCTTGTCATCAAAGATATCATGACCATCTACATCCATATCTTGCGTACCAGTTGGCCACCTAGACTTCTTTTCTGGTGTGAGTTCCAGCAACCCTTCATCTTCTAGTGATGCATCAAGTAACTGCCATACAGTTGAAAAGACATATTCAACTACTAGCACCCCAGGTTCATACACCTGAATGGAAAATATCTGGGAAAGATGAAGTGTGTCATCTATTAAATGCATGATCCTGCAAATCCATGGAAAGTATGTTACTCGCATCGCATTCGAATACTTGATTAGGAACCAGAGAAACCCATTATTCAAAAATAACCACAAACAAAAATGACTACAAATTACAAGGATGGAGGTGGGAAGATTCCATGGTTATCTAAAATTCTACTGTCATGCGATCGAAAAGTTCATTGTATCATGAGACTAACTGTCCCTAAGGGCTCAAGCCCTCCGGATTAGTCTCTCTCAAACCCAATTTGATTCCCTTGAATGTCACTTGAAATTCTCTTCAAGTGTTCCTCACTTGAGCAATGTTATGATAGGAATGGCTAGAGAAAGATCAAATGCCCAACCATGGTACAGTTTCAATTTGGTCTTCATGATGACAGTAGCCCAGCGTTAGGAAAATGACAGTTTTAAAAAGTAACTTTAGAGCAATAGGTTACAATGAAAGTGATGAACATATATATAGAAAATAATACAATGCATGAACAACCAAACGATGGAGGAGATGTAACATATGAACAAATATTAAATATCAAACTGAACTTACTTTTCATAATTTGAATGTTTAATTTGAGAACTCACTTTTCATAATTCGAATATTTAATTTGAGATGCAAATGAAAAGGCATGTCTCTTAAGGAGCTCCATATAAAGTCTGTAAGCTGCAGGCTGGGACCGTCGACTTGGAATGACCCTGTGATGAGGAAAAATAAGTGTCTATCATAGTAATAAATTATAAGAAAATATAAAAATGCTAAATTGAAATCAATATCATTCTCTATGGAAAGCACAGTAGGGCAAAGCAGGTATGAACCGCTTCTAAGGACTCATAGGTTTAACAGAAGGAAGTGGGCTCTAAACCACCATGGCAAGGAGGATCCAAGCAAAAGAACCAAAACCATAACCAGAGTCCAGACCTAATCCCTGACTTTGGGTCGGCTTCATAGTCATATTCTCACTTGTCCGACTGATGTTGAGCAGTTTTTGGATCTTTTTTCAATGCGATGCCACTTACGACTGTACATCAAGCCCAAGGTAGCTTAGAATCTTTCCATGAACCACATCAAGGCAACAATCATGTGAGACAGTAAGAAAACTTGAAACACTGCAAGCTGGGAGGAAGCATAGAGGATTGACTATCAGGTCAACACTGCGGCTTTGGCTCCTATGAATAATTGAATATTGATGGCATTGTTACTAAGGATCCTCAAGGACTGTCAATTAACTATACGAATCAACCATGTCCTAGGACACACAGAAGACTAAAACAAAAACAGAAGAAAATTGAACTGACTTTATTGATTATAACTAGAACTAGTACACAAAATGCTTGAAACTAGGATACCACCTATAATTGATAGCAGGGACGGATCCAGTGTAGGCACAGAGGGGTCTCGTGACCCCCCTGAAAATAGAGCCCCAAATTAAAGAAAGAAGTAATACATATATATATATATAAGCCCAAATTCCATCGAATGTGCTCATCTGTTCCGGCGGCAAGGCGCTGCCCTTCCACATGTGCAACCCGGGTTTGATTCTCAGCGCTGCCAGTGCTCTTTTTTCCATTTTTTGAGTGTTTTAATTGTCAAAAAAGAACCTTTCTATGAAATCTTTTGTGCTTTGAGACTCGAACCCACAGTAAAACTTAATTTTGTAGCATTGGTACCACAAAACCAATTATAATAGTGTTGTTAACTATTTTACATTTTGTTTAGTTTTTCTACAAGCTCAAAATTAACTAACACTAACGAGAAAAATATATGCTATATATATATATTCTATATTAGTCATGATCTCCTAAGGACTCCCTCACGGACCTCCTCTGTGAGGACCACCCCTTTTTTGATTTTTTGGACCAAATTTCGACGATCCAAACCGCTCAATGTGTTTAAAACATGTTTTGCAAACACACGGAATCGCCAACAAAAAAAAACCCAAAAGGGCTTCATCCGAGCAGTTTTTCATAATAACCGTACATATACAATTTATCGAAAAATGCTCGAATGAAGCCTTTCCGGGTATTTTTTTTTGGCAATTCCTAATAGTGACCCTTAAAAACATGTTTTAAACACATTGAGCCGTTCGGATCATCGAGATTCGATCCCGATCCATGAGGTCCTCACGGAATTTCCGTAAGGGAGTCCTCATTAGATCATGATTCTATATATATATACACTCAATTTAGAATTGAAGAATAAAAATTGATGTGAATTCGCCCAGGGCCTTCAAACGTAGGGCCGGTCTTAAAGGGGTGAACCCTCTGTAGTAAATTCCTGGAACCGCCACTGAATGATAGCTCCAACCAGACCATAAACCACAGACCAACATTCAAGTCAATAGCACAGTGAAAAGAAAAAAAACCATTAGCCAAATGTTTGTTTACAGCTATTGGAAAGTTTCACCAAGTCCATTAATCGTGGACTGCTTGTCAACTAAAGGAATTCGGTATGGATCCGTTTGTTTTATCAAGTGCATGGCCGCATGGCTCTACTGAGACTATTATTCAGACCCTAAACCAATGGGAGTTAAGCACTGGAATATAAGCTACGTCATTCCTCGCTTTGACCATAGAGTTAAATCTGTTGTCAAGCCTTGCCCTAGGCTAATGTGATCATAGTTGGAAAGACTTTGTGTGCATAGAATCATTGAGTGGCAAACTCTCCATACTGCATTGTTGCAACTATTGAATTAACCAAATTTATAAACCTGACCACTTTCCATCAAAATGTTGAATTTCTTTTATTGAGTGCTGATAGCAGGGATCGAGCTTATTTCCTGGATTTTTTAAGATAAAAATGACAGCGGGAAGCCAAGTACATTGGGTTATGGCATATATTATGAACAGGAAATTTCACTTGCAGGTAACCCTACAAAATGTATAATAACAAAGTTCAATTTCCTCTTCATTTTCTTCTCTGCACATTTCCTAACTAAAAATAGAGCCTAACTATTCCTGTACAGAAACGTTCCCATCACTAGAATTTCTTCCAATAAAAATTGCAGATAGTATATGATTCCACGGAATGCAGTTCAAAGACCAAAAAAAAGGACCATATAGTTTCTCCAACAGGAAATAACAGACTGCACTCTGTTCCTTCAAAGTTCAGAAAAGAAATCGGTCCTTACACCCAGTATCAGCCCTGAGCAAAGGCAAGCAATGTATTTTCCTTTGGCTCCAAAAAATTTCAAAAAGAGGGTCCATGGAGTTGTGTAGTATTCATTAAATATCAGTCAATAAAATTAAATTGCTTCAAAATGAAATAATAAAATAAAATAAAATGATTGTATGAGCACAATCAATACTTTAGCCGCCAAAATGCCACAAAAAAAAAAGTGATCTTTTAAGTGGTTGTTTCACTAAAAAGATCTACCAGCATGAAAACCAAACAAGTTATTAAACCCCTCCATACCAGGCCCATTTATTAATTTTGTACTATTCCTTCCCTTGTCCCGTTTCTGGTTGCCCCTTTACCTTTCCTCAAGCGGCCACTCCTAAATTTTTTGTAATGGAACATAGTTTAGAGAAATAATTATGGTTTTTTGAGGTTATCTTTTTATGGTTTTGCTCGTGAAAATGCACAAAGTTCTTCTTTTTATAAAATTCGCCTTCTTACACCTATTTCGAGTGTCTATGCTTCTCTGCTTCACCATCATACTTCAGTTAAACAAAAGTGAAGCCCTAAAAAATAACTGATAAAATTCACATATAAGGGTGCGATTGGCATAAATTATTTGCCTCATCAAGTAATCCATCGTCACAACGACAGAGTAGAAAAATACTGTATGAAAATTGAATCGGAGCTGAAAAAAAAAAGTTCAAATAAGAAGACACTAACATAATTGAAAAAAAAAAAAAATAAGCTGCAAACTTTTTCCGTCTGTAGCAGTAAACTTTTTTTCCCCTAATCTTTCACTCATTAGACTACGCTCGTCCAATTTTTTTTCCCCTTAATCCTTTAGTTTTTACTACTCATTAGACTAGCCTCGTCACGTCGAACGATTAATCCATAATATTCAACATAAAATTAACAAAATTTAGAAAAGACAAACAAAAACATCAAAACAAAAATCCAGGCGAAATGGACCCTAAATCATCTACCTTGTAGAAAGAAGAGCGAGAACGAGCATAGGTGGCACGAGCTTCATAACCAAGGCCTTCTCGAGAAACTTCCACATTATCGGGACGTTATTCTCCCAACATATGTACGACACCAGAAGTTCGGCAAGCTCCGTCGACGGTAACTGAACTCCGGCTGAGTTGAGGCTGGAGGAGAGATGAATCGCCCAAACCAAGGGGTCGCCGCCCTTGTCCTGAGCCGACTTGGTCAGCTCAACGACGACGTCCCATATGGTTTGCTGGTGTACCGTCATCGCCATCTTCGAAGGCCGATCGATCTACCAATCGTACATGAGAGAGAGAGAGAGAGAGAGAGAGAGGGGGGGGGGGGGGGGGTTTGGCTGCGTGGACGGGGTTTTGTGTAGCTGTTTGTATTTGGACCGAGAAAAAGCAAAAAGTCAATCGTGGATGCGACGGGGGTGGGGTAAATATTCGTTACGTACGAATAAAGGGGTAAAATTTGACTGGTCCAAATTTATACAGCACTGCTCCGTGCCGGCCCGGCACCCATCTCGGCCGTTTAAAATATTTTTGAACGATTTAGAATTAATAAAAGATAAAAAGAGGAGATAGAGAGAGTGGGGAGAATAAATCTAAACTATCCAAAATATTTTTGGATTGTCGGATTAAGTACTTCGGACATGGACATGTGGTGTCCGCCCGGCACCCCAAAAATTTTACCTGTGATTAACCAGTGATTTATGGATACCCGATAAAGTAACCAAGTGGTGTTGATTAAAAGCTCGTTCGAGGACACTTGCCTTGTAAACAAGTTGAGGTTGAACATTTTCTAAAGCTCCTTGAATTTTCAAACTGAGATTTTTTCATAAAATTAAACTCAAAATTGATTTATTGTGCTTTACGAGCAGCGGCGGAGCTAGGAATAGAAGTCGGAGGGGGCTGAATCATGAAAGAAATCTTGGTTCGATTAATTTTTCAAGACTGGATCTAGTCATTCGAGTTTTTATGGGATGGCTTCGATAAATTAAAAAATTAATTTCAAGTATTATTGTTATCATATCATTCGACAAACACCGTATTATTATCTCAGTGTATAATTCGCCATAATTCAGTGTTCTCAAAATGAAAATTTGTTCTTACTTTTCAATTAATTTTTGAAATGTCATAATTTTTTTCGAGAATATCTATATATATAAAAAAAAACACATGCAAAATATACTTCGAAATATAAAATTTGTGGGGAGCTGGGCCAACCCCAGCTCTTATATAGCTCCGTCTTTGTTTATGAGACAGGTCACTCTCTTACAACACATCAACTCAGAAAAGCCAACTCAAGCCAGTTCTACTGACTTATTTGCCAGTTTGTGAAACTGCTAGACTGGTTCAGCTCATTTAACACCCCTAGCAACAGACATAGGTGTTAGTGAATAAATTCGGGTGTGCCTCAATCGTATGATGTACATGGTCCACACAGTAAGTATGGGCCTGCACATATCGGAGGATTCTGAATACATTTTTGTCCAAATCTTTGCATGAAAATCTCCGTCCCTAGCATTTTTAGAATCTCGTTCGATTCACAAGAACATTTGTTTATAAAAGTAATAAGTGCGTATTATTAGCTCGTAATACAAATTGAGTAAATAGCTGAGGAATTTTTTTTTTGATCAAATTTTAACCCAATTTAAAGTTTCCATGCCCTAAGCCTACTTATATAGTATTTGAATTTTTTTTGATGAAATATTTCTGTATCCATATTTTGATGCATTCTCATTAAAGTAAAAGTGAGTTTGGAGAAACATCTAGGGACTTTTTGGCTTATTTTGCAAAAAAATGGTTTTAAAAAAGAGAAATTGTTACTAAATTGCTTTCATGTTAAAGAGAGTGTTTGACTAATGTGTAGCAAGAGCTAGTTTGAAAAGGACCAAGTGCTTGTGGGTAATTTTCACCAGAAAATACAAAGAAATACAAAAAAAAATTTGAAATAGGGACTTTTTGGCTTATTTTGCAAAAAAATGGTTTTAAAAAAGAGAAATTGTTACTAAATTGCTTTCATGTTAAAGAGAGTGTTTGACTAATGTGTAGCAAGAGCTAGTTTGAAAAGGACCAAGTGCTTGTGGGTAATTTTCACCAGAAAATACAAAGAAATACAAAAAAAATTTGAAGGGTGGTAGAAATTGAGTCTTGCAAGATAGGTAATGGTTCTTTTTGTCCAATCAATTGCAAGTCATCAGGTAATCAAGAGAAGACCGACTTCTTTCTCATTACAGTAAACCAAATAGTACTTACTACCAAACCCCAAACCAAGAGAGTAGCAAAATTGCACACGCTTTTTATAACCAGGTGTCCGGACAAAGTTAAACGCACCTCGACCAATTCTGTGAGACTAATCTCATCGTCCACTTACTTAAAGTTGGGTAAAAGTTCCATATGAACTAGTCACCAAAAAAAAAAAGAATAGCACCTAGGAGGTTTCGGACATGGAATCTTAGAAGAGAGCAAACTCCCAAGTCCCGAGCCTTTGACCACCAGGCCAATTAGGGTTATCAACTAATACTGTGATCTGTTGCACTATTTTACTGTAGATACACACTACTACAATATTTTATGAGCAACAAGAGTCTTAACACAATCAAAAAACACATTGAGGTGAACAACCATTTCCAATCTGGAAAAAGATGGGGAAAGTTTCTCTGCCAAAAACCATATTTTGGTAAATATTGCCAAAACATTACCACCAAAAACTGGATAATCTATGATCTTTCCTATCATAGCAAGTTTTTGAAGAAAAATTTCAACATGGAAAGCTTCCTCCAAATTAACAAGATACGGTAATTTCTTACAATGTTTACATCCTGCTCCAAATATTGTATACGCAGAAATACCAACACAGATGGTTTCTCAGCTCCACGTAATATTGGTCATCAAACTTTTCAATTCTGGAGGTTGAGGCCAGTCCGGCCAAGCTTGTGACTCCTGGTTTGAAACTGGGGCCCCTGAGCCTTCCCCTAAATGTAATTCATCGTCAGCCTTCAATTCTGCCCTTGAATCCAAACACCAACATTTGTAGTTAGACTTCGAAATCTGAAAAAGTTCATCTGGTGTCATACCCTCAAGTTTCTCGAATTCCAACGAATTCAAACTGGTGGGCAGGGAATTGAGTGCATTTTGCGCAATGGACTTTCCCAACTCTTCGAGGTGATGATTTTGATCGCGCATCCTCTTGTACAACCTCATTACAGATACACAATCTACGAATGGATCATGCACCCCTGACTGGATCTCATACCTGTGAAGCCAACAACTTCATCATGATGATCAATAAAAAAGTAAGGAACATTTGGAAACAAAGGTACTTTATAAGCTATTTTACAATTTGTTTTTATGTAGGGGCCGATAACCAGATACCACATCAGCTCTTCTTTACTCTTATTTTTGAATGCTAACCACAACAATTAAGTAGATTTGAAAGGCAAGAGGAAGATATGCAACATTTACTAATTTATGCAAAAAAAGAGTAGGTTTGTCAGCAATCAAGTCATAGTGTCATACCCTTTCTTGGAAGGAGCTCCCAACCACCCCAAGACAGAACAGACATGTTTTAGACTCGTTGTAGACTTGTAGCCATAATAGCTAAACCAGTACCAGTACCAGGCTAAAAGGCAAATATTCAATTCCCAATTGATCATATGACAGGAATTTAATTCAAATGCAGATATAATACGTTCCGAGTAAACAAAAAACAATTAGAAGCCTATCTATGACAGGAGCAGCAAAACTAAGCAGAGTATTTGCATGACCAGCAACACAAACTCTGGACAAGAAATAAAGCAACAAGAAAGTCCAGTAACTTGCCCTAGATATGTCTGAGTGAGGTACTTGAGTGAATGGCTGACCAGATTCGTTTTCATAAGTGGACGGTATTTTGCTGTGTCCCTGCATGGAGAGAGAAAAGGCTGTAAGCAACCAGACAAGAAATTCTCTCCTCAACAAGAAACAAGTTGAAAACTAAGTGTAAAATTTTCAGTTCCGCTCACTTAACTCAAAACTTTAGGGAATGCAAGAATATTATGACAGGGAAATAATATACGTCAAACTAAAGCTTGCATTCAATGTCTAACGCCACCAGCATGCAATTCACACATTCCAACATCAAGCAGAAAAGACAATAAACAGTTGATCAATCACAAATCTGTTATTTCAGTAGAGCATTTCGTATCATTTGTTTCTAACGGGTATAAGAACACCATGTTGGCAGGTTTACTTGGTTCGCCAACACAAAGAAGACTTACCTAACCAAGCGATCAGGATAATTCATTTTCAGCACAAACAAATCGTGGACTATGTCATGACCCACAAGAAGCCTAGCATTTCCACCATCCCACCTTAGTCTTCCAATGGACTCTCCATTGTACAAGATTTGCAGAAGTCTTTCACTCACTTCCTCGAGTGGCATAGCATCTCTTAGATGATGTTCCGTTATACCAGTAATTTCATATCTGGGCAATAAATTTCAAAAGAAAATATTCAAGTATCGAAGTCATGTATTAACCAGACTTCTAAAAATACAGGAACAAACAAAAAAGCAGTACATAGGTACCTGTAATTAGTGACAGGTACTTCTGGCCGAACATAAGTGTGGAAAATCAAATTTTCGTCTTCATCAATCAGGCAAACCCGAGCACAAAGATCAATTGGCATGCCATTGCTTTCACCACCGACCATTTCACAATCTAATGCAACTGCTTTGGGACTTCTGGCGTAGTATTCATTGTCTGAGGCTGAAATATCAACTTCATAGTCTGTACAGGGCGTCACCAGTGTTCCCTACATCAGAAAATATTAGCAGTAGAAAACCTAGACAGATGTGTAATAATTAAACGTGGCTAGTATAACTTTCTGTTTCTGACCAAAAGAGCAGTCCATCCACCCTTTTTCCCCATGGGGAAACAAAATCATTGTTAACTTTTCTTCCTTAACATGCACACTAGCAAATTTCTACGAGTGAAGTCATCTTACAAGGGGAGCAGGAGCAGGCAGTTGACACATCTCTTTGTGCTCGGTAAGACTAGCCTGACTGTCAAAAAAATTCATGCAGAGGCTGCAACAGTGGTCAGCAAAGATCCTTGAACAATTTTCTTTAGCCAGAGGACCTAAACATTAGAGATGAAGAGTAAAAAGAAAATAACCAAGATAATAAACCTAAGGATAAATACATAATTTCTTCTGGCCATTGATCAATTTGCTTTGGTCAATGGACTTAAAAAATAGAGAGGAAGAGTACAAAAGTGTAAAACGAAAATAACCAAGATATGAAACCGTTCAATGGATAACATATTGATTATATTGACTTATCAAAAAAGCTCACCGGTAAGATGCTCTCTCAATGATTCAAAGGTTTTGCAATGCTTTTGACATGCCCCGCACTTCGGCTGATGTACAGAGTGGTGTGAGACTCTCATGTGCGAAACAAGATGCTCCTTTTTCTTGTACTGCTTGAAGCAAGCTGAGCACTTGTGCCTGTATAGTGTAAACTACAAACATCATTAGCCATCCACCTTTGCTCCCAGCCGAGGCAGCATTTTTAACAAAAAGAGAAAACCAAGAAGGATAGATTAGTGTAAATTATGTAATTGAGTAATAATGAACCAGATAAAGTTATTCAAGAGGTTGGATAAAATACTCCACGGTATTTATGTGATGAGAAAAGCCAAAGGACATTTCCAGATCTATTCTGATGATATTTGTACAGGAAACATCTCCAGCACCAATTTTGGAATATATTGGGAACAGATAAGAGTGGAAAACCCTTAGTAACTTGCTAGAACTAACACTTCTAATCTCATGTCTGACTAGATATTTACGTACTTATTGAGACCATCTGAGCAGACAATTTATCTAGTTATGGATTTTGATTCTGGCTGACATTCCAAGCTTCAATAATGAAACTATGTTTGTTTATTGTTATTTTAAAGTACCATGTGCATTGGCACCTTTCGATTTTCTACCTTATCCAACCTGAACACATGATGCAGGACGGTTTTAGGACGCTCAAGTATTACCGCCTAGAATCGTGGTGGTTTTTTTGTGGGAAATAAGAATAGTACTTCAGAGAAAGTGCGCAAAGAAAAAGGGAGAGAAGAATTAGAAGAAGATGGAGAGAGAGAGAGAGAGAGAGAGAGGAGAAAGAGAGGTGCTTCACTCTCACAAGGGTTAGGCGTTTTCTGCAAGGAAGGATCGCAACCCTATCCCCAATAGGAAAGGACCACAGCCCAAACCCCGATAACAACGACCGCAGCCTTGTCACCCAATTCTTTAATCAATCAACTCTTCTATTTTAAAATGAAAGATTACATCCATATTTATAGGCTAAACAATGGCCTTTCGAATTCTTAGAAGTCTAAGTGAAATGAACCTAATTAAATGAATGTGAATGAATCTAACTAAATGCATACAAGGTATTTGAGACATCTGAATGAACGTAGATATAAATGCATACATTGAACCTACAAACAATTAGATGCAATGAACTAGAAATGTGTTTAATATATCTAAATGAATATTAATGATGACCCTTGTCCTATCAACTACCATGGAGGACCCTTGAATGACCGACCCTTGAATAACATGCTGCCATTTGATTATGATTGTTGCAATTACCAAGTTACCCTCATTGAGCACTCTACTACTTGTTGCGGCCCTCATCAACACATGGGGAATTATATTCATGTTGTACACGACCGCCTCAATGACGAATAGATGTGCTACTCAAAACAATAATCATGTTGTACAAGACCACCAAAACATTCACATTGAAGACAGCAACCAGCAGCTGCGGATTCACCGTATGCCCCGCGGAGGCACGTGCCCCCAATGCACTTTCCAATAATTCCAGTTTTACCCCTAGATTATAAAGGTACGACAATTGGTATCCCAGAGGTTATACACATTTAGTACTATCACTTGCAGCCCCTAGTATCTTAGACAAAAAAATTCTCTTAACTTGATCCTTTCAACACATTTGCTTTAAATAAAGATCCATTTATGTACTCCCTCCGCCCCAAAATGGATATCCAAATCACTATTCACGCCTCTCAAAAAATCATCCATATTTTTAAAGCTATGATGAATTATATATGCAATATGGATCTTGTTTGATAGATCTTGCTAAGTTTTATTAAACAAAGTTTTTAAAATCATAAAAAAAGTTACAAATGCTAAGAACATTTTGTGAAAGAAATAGATAATTTTTTAAGAGGCGTAAATAATGGTTTTGGCCATCCATTTTGGGACGGAGGGGGTCTGTGTGTGTGTGTGTATTAGCATATTTACTTTTTAAGTTCATCTCTTCGATATCATTTGTTGCTTACTACAAAGAAAAAAAAGTGAAATGCTAAGAACATTTTAATGTACACCCACTTAACTAAAATTCCTGCATTCACCACTGGCAACCTGACTAGATATGGAAATACATTTGCATTGTACACGACTACCTCAATGAAGAATAGATGTGCTGCTCGAAACAATGAACTACATTAAAATCATCAGGAACTTATGCAACACATAATATCTAGGGTTTAACAATTGCTCCCATTTAGTCGACTTCAGACGACCCAAGCTAGAAAAAGAACAAATCAGAGATTGTGAAACTAGTTCCATGACTTCATATTTATATCATCTAGTTCATAAACTAACTACCAACTTAAAAGCTAATTAAGCAAGTCGAAGTACAAAATCACATATGATGAAAGCAGTGCACAATGCTACAACAAACAAAATTAGGTTGAAAAAACATGAGGTCATCAAATGATACTCCCTCCGTCCCTAGAGATTGTCCGAACCAGTGATTTAAATAGCGCGCGCTATTGCGCTATAGTGCATGGCGCATGGCGAGGCGCACCCTTTGCGCTATGGGGGGTCATGGCAAGACACACAACACAAAAGCACACAAATGGCGCTATGGCGCGCGCCACAAGACGAGGCGCTGTGGCGCCATAGCGAGCGCCATAAAATGTTTTAGCCTTTTTTTTTTTTTTTAATCGTATTATGCCACAAATCAATCTCAGCCATTGATTTATGATGCACAAAAGGTGGGCAATGTACTGGATAAATTCCTTAACTCTAACCCTACAAATCAGAGATATCTATCGTATTCATTAGCAGCAGCAACAGCAGCAGCATATTATCTTCCTGCCAGCAGCAGCATCGTATTATCTCTGTTCCACTCTTCTTCTTCTTCTTCTTCTTCTTCTTCTCTGTCTCTGTTCATTTTTCTTCTTCTGCCCTGTTTTCTTCTTCTCCTTCTCTCTATGGTTCTGCATTCTTTTCTTTTTTTCAGCACATTTTTTTTGACAAAGTTCTCTCTGTTTTTTTTTTTACAAGTATTGCTACTTTGTTTTCTAAAGCTATGCTCTGTTTTTTTTTTTTGGCAACTACTGCTGCTCTATCATCTCCTGATTCTCCTCTGTAATTACCGTATCCTTAATTTTTTTGTCTCCAAAGCTGAACGTCTATATGTTAGCTTTTTATGGATTTTATGTTTTGCTTAGCATTTGGTGGTTTAAACATTGAAATGTTTATGTTTTATGACATTTGAATGTTTTAAAAGCGTTTGTTGGTGTTGAAAGTTATGCCTATTTTAGAATTCAACTCGTTATAATAAAGTGTGCCACGGTTTGCTGTGGCGCGGGCCGCGCCGCGCGCTATTGCTCCAGGGGACCATTGCGCCATGAGCCATTTAAAACACTGGTCTGGATGGTCCACAGAAAGATAACTTAAAAAATGCATTTTCAAACGTTTTTGTACGTTAAAATAACTCATTCATTCATATAGAGTAACTAACCGCAAAAAGTTTAACATTTTCTCCAATAAAACAGACAATCTTTCACGTGGCTATTAATTAATTTCCAGAATCAAAACATACATACAGAGAGAGAGAGAGAGAGAGAGAGAGAGAGAGAAGGGGGGATGACCTAGTTGTTAGGGTTTTAGGAGGGACTGTCGGAATCAATTCAAAGTTCTCTGAAGCCTTAACTTGATCCTTTTAACATATTTTCTTTACGTGAAGATCCATTAAATATATATCTGTGTGTGTGTGTGTGTGTTGCATTTTAAGTTCATTTCTTCAATATAATTTGTTGCGTACAATGAAGAAAAAATAATAAATTCTAAGACCATTTTAATGTTGCACCCACTGAGCTAAAATTTTTGCCTACGCCACTGGCAACCTGACTACATGGGGAAATACATTTGCATTGTACACGACTACCTCAGGTGCTCAATGAATAATAGATGTGCTGCTCGAAGCACAATATCTTAGATATTGTGCAAAATCATCAGGATACTTATGTAAAACACAATATCTTGGATTTAAACCATTCCCATTTAGTCTCTTTATAGGCAAGAAGTACCCCATTGTTACCTCTTTCATAAAGATATCTTTAGATAGTCATTAAAAAAAAATCCCTAAACTATTTTGATCAAAATTGGAATGCTATTAAAAACACGGGACAAAAACATTAAATTGTAGAACAAGACACTAAGAATCTTCAAATTGATCAACTAACTTCAGACTTCAAATGACACAAGCTAGAAATGGAAAAAATCAGAAACTGTAAACCTAATTCCATCACTTGTCATTAATATCGACTAATTCAGAAAATATTTGCTGATAAAAAAAAAAATCAGACACTAACTGGCAATTGAAAGGCCAATTAAGCAAGTCGGAGCATAGAATCAGGATATGCTGAAAGCAGTGCACAATGCTACACCAAACAAAATTGGGTCGAAAAAGCACGAGGTCAAGATTGTCCGGACGCCCCGCAGAACGATAACTTGAAAAATCCATTTTCCAAATTTTTGTTTTTCATGCAAAAAGTTGAGAAAGAGATAGAGAGAAAGATGACCTTGTTGTTAGGGTTTTAGGAGGGTCTGCGTCGGAATCCATGCAATGTGAGATGATCGGAAGAGGGGGGTTAGGGTTTTGTTTCCGGAAGGCTTAAACCCTTTGAAGTATGAACGATTTTCTCGAAGGGAGAAAATGTAAAAGGAAATAATTTCCATTTGTGCTTTTTCATCTTTTGTCTTGGTTAGTATCAATTTAAAATTACAAAAGCAACCCTTCGATCATTATTTTTTTCACATTCAAATATGAAAGCATTAATCTTGTACTATTTTTTTTCTTTGATAAGTATAGTCTTGTAATTTTGCAATTTTTTTTCCTTTGAGAAGTATAGTCTTGTAATTTTACAGTAATACAAACCAAAAAAATAATTTAGAGAGCAGAGCAGAGAGTAGAGAGAGAGAAAGCTCGAGCGAGGAGATGGATCTCAGGGCTGCCGGAGAAGATCTCCTCCTTCTGCCACATATCCCCCACCGCCTCCTTCCCCCTTCCTTGAGCCTCTTTTCCCCTCTCCTCTCCTCCCCCTTCTCCTTTACTTCTTCCTCTTTTGGATCTGCCGGTGACTCCCCATGCATGGATGGATTTGCTCTCCTTTCAGTGTGGGCGGCGGCGACTGCGTGACAGCGGCGGCTATGGCTCCGGCGGTCTGTTTTTCATTTTGTTTTTGTTTTTTCGTTCTGTTTTCTTCTGATTTGTTTAGTTTTAGGGTAGTTTTTTAATTTTTTTTTTTTTTTTTAGTTTGATTTGTGTGCTGTGGGTTTGATTTAATGAATTTTCTATCTATTTCTCCCCTCCCCAAAACAAAAAAAAAAAATGAGTGCAATTGGATAAAAAGATGACTGCAAATGGGTGTAAAAATCAATTCCCCCATTTTTGCCAGTTCCATGCTTTAAATACACTATTTGTACGTCATTATTTTTTGACTGAGAGCTGTAATTGTTATTTTGTAATATGATTGAATTTCATATTTCAAACCCTCCCAAGGAAGTTTGTCAGCTTATAGCACTTGAGACTTTGTTTGCTACTGTGGAAGACTGAATTTGCAAATGAAACATGTTGATGCTATTTGATTTGCCATTAAAATTCCAAGGCACATAAATTGAAGAAGTTTCATCTCATGAGCAGAATCCAGTGTATCTTTCCTATTCTTAAACACTGTGTCCCTAAATGGGAAGCGCGGCTCTTTATATACTCATAATTAAGTTCATAACATATACTTGCACATTATTGGTTTGGGGCTTTAAAGTGCAAATTTCAGCCTTTTCCGTATCATATATTCATATACGATATGGTATACCATTGATGTTCTAGCATTTTCCCTTGTTTTACTTTGTATTTCTTACAATCATAACTCTTTTTGGCAGGGTATGAAGCTCCAAACCTTAGGTCTGTCCTGTTCTGAACCATTCCATTTATCTCCCACTGTTGGAATTTTCATTGATAAAGATATAACATGCTTCCCTTGTTTACATCATTTTCACTAACTAGTCTCTTTGAGTATGACTATTGCTTTTTGCTTGGCTAGCTCAGAAATATGATTTCCTCCACATTTCTGTTCGCCATCAATTGGGTCTGGTGCCCATTTGACATTCATGTTTTCTCCGTTTGCTGTTACTATTATACTAGAGATAAACTTATTTACGGATGTGGCGCAACCCATTGTTTGCGCCACCCATTGTAGGGCCCACCATAAGATCATTGCAATAATATGAACCGTTTATCTTGCAGGGCCCGCAAAATAGTGTGTCCACGCAAAAAATCAGTTTGATCGGACATCGATAGGCATGTCAAAAGCTGAATTTTGGTCTGAAAAATAGACAATAATGGACATTTTAACTTAAAAACTATTGACAGACTCCAGACCGTCCGTTTTTAAAACCAAAATTTAACTTTTGACATACATATTGATGTCCAATCAAGCTAATTTTTTGCGTGGATACATTATTTTGCAGGTCCTACAAGATGAACGGTTTAGATTATTGCGATGTACACTCAGTGGGCCCCACAAAAGCCGGTGGCACAAACCGCAACATCCGTAAATAAGTTTATCTCCATGTACTAGAGTTAGCTGCGAAAGACTTGGAATTCTAAGTTCAATAATAGCTGAAGTAATGCTAAATGCCAATTGCTGCCATGTGTCACAACTGAACTTCGAGCATGACTTCTCCATACGTCCATATCAAGCTAATTTCCTTGTTTTTGTCAATAAAATTCGTAACTTTTTTTTTTCACTTCGCACAGAAAAAAAAAATTGAAAGAAGAATAACAATTAGAATAATAATTTCTCAATTCCCCTTGATACTTCTTCAATCAGTATGGTTTTTTGCTGCTGTTGTATTTTAGTTGTCAATTTCGCAAACAACTGGATAAAGCAACTGAATTGTTACTTTTCCTCTTTAGGTTGATATGTTTTACGTTCATATTGCAAGTATATATTGTTTTACAGAAAATTGTGTTTTGCCCACTGTAACCATGTAGGAATCTAGCTGATAAGGTTGCGGCAGATGGATTCTATGTGGTTGTTCCAGACTTCTTTTATGGAGATGCATATTCACCCGAAAACTCTTAAGTCTTTTCGAGCCTGGATACAATCTCATGGAACAGTTTGTCGCTCACTCTATCCCCTCACAGTTGAACTGTCATGAATTATCTCTCTCATGTTCCATTGTCATGGCTCGAATCATAGCTTATATATCATCATGAAATAGATGCCAACAAGAATATTATACTAAAAGCTTCATGATGATTTTGTTCAATGTTCAATCACAGGATAAAGGATTTGAAGATGCAAAACCAGTTATTGCAGCTCTGAAAAGTAAAGGTTTCTCTGCAATTGGAGCTGCAGGATTTTGCTGGGGTGGTGGGTATTTTCTCTAACCTCCTAGTAGGTACAGTCTTTTATATTCATGAATACTTTTTTGCTTGGTTATTTGTATTGAGCATATCGACTTCGAAAGAACCAATTAATACAATTGACTTGTCTTCTAAATTCTTGATATCTTGTAGCCAAGTTGGTTGTGGAACTGGGAAAGTCTGATTACATTCAAGCTGCGGTATTACTGCCATTCCACTAACTTTGGCATTTTGGCTTTCTGGGCATTTTAGTTGATACATGTGAGGGGAATGATTTGCCTTGAAAAACGTGAAAAGTCAAAAAAGCCTAAGGATCTCCTTAGTGGAACGGCGCCATTAACCTGATTCTTGTCATTTTGTGACAATAGACATGGGTCCACATAAAATTGTTAAGCGTTTGGGTTTATGAGAGAGATTTTTTTTTTGGTATGCATCACATCATTGTGACTGATTTAACGGCTGCGAATCACTGTCTCTTTTTTAAAGTTGAAGGGTCCTATTGCTATATTGGGAGCTGAAGATGTCATATACTCTCCACCAGAGCTTCTCAAGACATTTGAGGATGTTATATCCTATAGAGCTGAGGTATGTTAGATTCCCTATTTTGCATACTTGATTCCAAGACCAGCGAACCGTTGGCGTGTCTTGTAAACTATTCGCAATAGATTCTCTACCCAAGCATCAATCCCCAAACAGCATTCTCGACGTAAAGAAACTTGTCATATTGTTTTCATACATGATTGTGTTACATGTTTTTCGCTGATTACGGTTGGATAGTCGCTAACTTCACCACTTAATGGTGGTACTACAGTTGAATGGTTATGTGAAGATATTTCCCGGTACTTCTCATGGATGGGCAGTCAGGTACAATGTCGAAGATGAAAAGGCTGTCAAATGTGCTGAAGAAGCCCATCAAAATATGTTAGATTGGTTTGCTGAGTACCTCAAGTAAAGGAAAGAATTGTGGTACTTTCGTGTGGCAGTATCTGATTGCCTGCGCCCATGCTATTACTCTAAGTAGTGAATAAGTGAAGAACCCAAATGTGAGACTGCTACGCTTCTATTTTCAAATGAGACATTACGAATAAAACATTAGATTGTAGAACAATCCATTACGAACGAGACATTACGAATCTTCAGATCATCAAATAACTTCAGACTTAAGATGACACAAGCTAGAAATGGGAAAAAATCACAAACTGCGGAACTAGTTGATTCACGTCTTTGTCTTCTTCATATCGACTAATTCATAAACTAACTGGCAATTGAAAGGCTAATAAGTAAGTCGGAGTATCAAATCACAGATATGATGAAACTAGTGCACAATGCTACACCAAACAACATTAGATCGAAACAGAACGAGGTCAAGATTGTCCTGACGGCCCGCAGAAGATAACTTAAAAAATCCATTTTCCAAATTTTTCCCCCCATAATTTTGGAACTAGTAACCAAGATGCAAAAAGTTGAGAGAGAGCGAGAGAGAGAGAGAGATGACCTTGTTGTTCGGGTTTTAGGAGGGTCTGCGTCGGAATCCATGGAATGTGAGATGAGCGGAAGAGTGCGGTTAGGGTTTTGTTTCCGGAAGGCTTAAATCCATGGGACTGTATGAATGATTTTTGGATTCTGGGTTTGTAACCTTTTCTCGAGGAGGAAAGAGGGTTTCGATCTGAGTCAGCTAATACACTTTTGGACGGCCTAGATGCAACGTTCGGGTACCACATAGGCTAGGCCACGTGGTACCCATTCGGTACCCAAAAAATTTTCCTCCATAGTGCTCTTTACTTTTTTTGTCATTAGTATCAATTTAAATTACTATGGGTTGTTTTTGGCCAAAATAAATTCAATTTTTTTTGGCCAAAGTAAATTCAATTACCTGAGAATATTTACAAGGGGAAGCCTCGAAAGGCATACGAGTGCCCCTCTTGTAGACGAATATCGACTCAGTCCGCTATTACTGCGCGGGAGTCTCAGCCGGTCGGTGTCGGGTCGGCCCCTAGGGCACTATTCGTCTTGGGAGTGGTTGGGCCATCAAGCTACTTTGTGAGGTAGGGGACCAGTCTGGTGACTGCAGCAGTTGTTGTCTGCAGGTATGTGACGCCCCACAAGTTGAGTAGTGCTGAGCCAGGAGATCCTCTTTTGGATCGTTACAATGCTCTTTGAACGGTTCAAGTAGAAGTGAATAGGTAAGAAGTAGAAACCCTCCATGTCAATCCATCTCCATAGGAGACAATATGAGAAAAAGACAGGAATCGGTTATTAAATAGTGCTGTTTTTTTGGTGCGTTATAATGGCATTTACATATAAGTCGTTCAGTTAGGTGAACATTATTCTAGCTCAAGAATTAAAATATCATTTGTCTAATTACATGTCCAATTTATTCTTGTAGAATCTTAGGAACGTAATACTCCTCCGTCGGGATTAATTTCTGACATTTTCCAACCTGAAAATTTTATAGTACGTTGGAAATAATTCTTCTTTTTTTACTCTCCATATAAGTTACCACAGGGATAACTGGCTTGTGGTAGCCAAGCGTTCGTAGCGACGTCGCTTTTTGATCCTTTGATGTCGGCTCTTCCTATCATTGTGAAGCAGAATTCACCAAGTGTTGGATTGTTCACCCACCAATAGGGAACGTGAGCTGGGTTTAGACCGTCGTGAGACAGGTTAGTTTTACCCTACGGATGACAGTGTTGCAATAGTAATTCAACCTAGTATAGTAAGTGTACCTAACGATCCTGTCTCGGTATGCCCACCAGGGGACCAAGGAAGGAGGTCCCTTTTCATCCTAACTGGGAAGGAAGGAGGTCAAGTCTCTGCCTTCAGGGGACCAAGGAAGGTACGCCCCTGAAGAGAATCTCCTTAACCAAGAAAGAAAGAATTAGGAAAGTTGACGATATTCCACATTGTGTCACGTATCGTTACTTCCTGCTAAAGAGTAAAGAGAAATGAAAAGCTTAAGAACAGAAGGTTACCTCACCGAAGTATGAACTACGGAACCAAGAAGTAAGGAAGCTACTGACCTTCATTTTTCTTGGCTTAAGAACAGAAGGTTACCTCACCGAAGTATGAACTACGGAACCAAGAAGTAAGGAAGCTACTGACCTTTATTTTTCTTGGTCTCTTAAGGAATTCATGCTTTAACCAGTCCAGTAGCTATAGCAAGTACAGGAAGTAGCTTAGGATCGAAAGCAAGCAAGTAGCAAAACTCGAAAGCAAGTGAAGCTCAACCATCCCGACATTCCAGCCTTTCTGGAAGGAGAACGCTCTAACTCCTAACGTTGCACGTTGTTGAAGCAAGCTAAGCCACTACGGATTGATTAGTCCAGAGGTTAACTAACCCGAAGGCCCTTTGAGTCTTCCGCATGAGCAAAATCTTTCTCGTTCACGAAGCAATAAAGAAGAGAATGATACAAAGAAAAAAAATGCTTTTAGTCAAGAATCGGGTTTCTAGATCGGGATCCAAACATTTCAATTCTGAACCCTGATTGAGCGACTCTTATGAAAGGATCTTTGCATCGACTAAAGACACACTATCTGTTATTGACTGTTTAAATTGAGTTCCTGAATTAAAGTTCACGTGAGTTAATATGGACGAGACTACTTTGATTTTTTTATTTTTTGTAGTTAAGAATTGGTGTTAGGGGGAGGGGGAGGGGAGTGAGACTCGAATCTCACACCTCATGCATGGGAGGCAAGGATGTCGTGCCAACTGCACCAACACTCTATTTGCATTAGTTTGTTTGGTTAGATTTTGAGAAAGATTTTTTAGGTAATGAGTGAGGAGAGAGAGAGAGTGATAGATAGATAGATAAAAAATCATAATTGAAGAGAAAAATCATCGGTAAAAGATAATGGGTGCTTTGGCAAAAAAGCGCATAACTGATTTTTTTAGTTTTTTTCGTTTTGTTTGTATTCTATTTTTTTTTTTTTTTGCATTTGTTAGTTTTGCGTCAAGTTTTCGTGATTTATGGATTCGTCTATAAAATTATGGTCAAAGCTAATAATTTTTTGAATAAAGCCAAAATTAAACAAGTTTAATTTTGGCTTTAATAAAAAAAAATTATGTTCGACCATAAATTTATACTCTTTAGATTCGTCTCGTCGAGACGAATCCATAAACCACGAAAACATGACGCAAAACTAAGAAATGTAAAAAAAATTTGAGTAAAGACCAAACGAAAAACCAAAAACCAAAAACCAAATTTAATTTTTCTTCCCAAAGCACCCCAATATAAAAAGTAATAATTGAAGAGAAAATTTATTGGATGCATGAGAGCTCAGGCCTTGTTCGTTTTGGTTTTCAAGAAACCGGTTTTCTCAATTATTATTAAATTATTATCCTTATTTTTAAATATTATTTTTATTTTTCCTTCTATCTCTCTCCAATCATTAATACCTATTTTTTAATTATTATCCTTATTTCTCCCTCTCATCATTACAAAAACCAAAACTCAAGGTTGTATTTGGTTTGGGTTTTGTGTTTTGGTTTTTGTAATAATTAGAGGGAGAAATAGGGATAATAATTAAAAAATAAGTATTACTGATTGGAGAGAGATAGAGAGAAAAATAAAAATAAAAATTCAAAATATGGGTAATAATAATTAAGAAAATCGGTTCATAAAAACCAAAACGAACAAGGCCCAAAACTCAAACCAAACACAACTTAGGAAAACCCAAATGATATATGTGGGTTTGGCCAAAAAAGTTGGCTGGCTTATTTTTTGTCTTTATTTGTTTTTTTTTTCGCGTTTTTTAGTTTTTCATCAACTTTTTGTGTATTATTGGTTCATCTCGGCAAAAGAAATAAAAAAAGTAAAAAATTATGATCTAATCATAATTTTTTTTGAATAAAGACAAAAATAAGCCAAATGTCAGCTTTTTACACTTTTTTCGGTCTTATTCAAAAAATTGAAAGTTCTAGTCATAATCTTTTACCTTGTTGGATTCCTCTCGCCAAGACAAACCAATAATTCTTAAAAAATCGATCCAAAACGAACAAACGCAAAAGAAAATCAAATAAAGACAAAATAAAAAATTATGTTGGCTTTTTAAGCCAAACCTATCAGTTTTTCGTATCAGAGACTGAAAGGTCAAAGGAGAACTTTCGGGTTAAAAAGATAGAGGAGCACAAAGACTCTCCTTTCGTTTAGAAAAGGTCTCCGACATTCTTGGGATTCTCTCTCGTCACTCTCCTGTCAGTTGGGAAAGGATATGTCAGGCCCTCAGTGCTGTGAGAACCCACCAGCCTTGAGCTCAAGCTGCGGAGCATCAGGGTCTGTTTTGGAACTTGGAGGCCTCAAGGCCTACGTTACTGGCCCCTCCGACTCCAAGCTTGCAATCCTTCTAATCTCAGACGTTCATGGTAATCACCCACTTCCCTTTTCGATTCAATCCCTTAACTTTTGTTTTTCCATCTGATTTCCTCTATATGGGTTTTATCCAATTTGAGATGCAAATATATTTTTATGTTTGAAAAATACTTTCATAGTCAAAAGAGAATGTGCAAAAATGATTTTACGATAGGAATTGGGTTTTGTGTAAGCAATTAAGAGCATCTCCAATTTACCCATTTCTTCACTCAAACCTTGTCTCTTTTTTTTCTTTTTTTTTTGGGTAAAAAGAGTAAAATCCCGTCTCCAATGGTATACCCATTTTGGGATAAGCTAAGCGTTGACCCACTTTCTCTACCTTTTTTCAATGGCTTAATCTTATGTCTCCGAGTTACCATGTTGCCAGTGAAATCCTTTTTTGAGTAAAAATGGGGATTCTCCATTGGAGATGCCCATACCCAAAATGAGTTTTTACTCAAACTTTGACACAAATTAGGTAAACAAAAGCGTTAGGATTGGAGATGCTAAGCTCATCATTTCCGAAAAGCTATTATTTGTTGCTTGAAGAATTCTCCAGTAGGCTGCCTTGAGCTATTGGGGCTTGTATGAAATCAGTGGACCAAGAATGCCCGTTACCCATAACCGGGAGCGGGGGGCCCTATAGCAACTACAGAGTGTAGTGAGTGAATATCGCCCGTGTTTTGAATAATCTGGATTTTAAATAAACTGTTCACGTTAACAGTTTATTTAAGATCCGAACCGTCCAAAACAATAAAGGACAGCCGAGATTCTCATTACATGCCTGTAGTGAGTTGCTCACTACACACCCCCGGGTTCACCCATAAACACCCTCCCTAACCTATTCAAGGAAGAGGAGTTATGGCATAATTCCAGTAAGGCAGTGTTTGGTTCACTGCTGTATCTGTTGTAGAGTGGTCAAGCAAGAAAATAGTAACATAATTAGGAAATAACACAGTATTCAGGTGAATGGCCATTAAAGTAGGAGGCCAAGGAATGACCATTACATTCGTTCCCAAAATAAGACCAGCGAACCAAACACTACTTGACAGCTTACGAGTTACCGTTCAATTAATGTTTTGCCAGTTGCATGCTTTAAATACTCCATTTGTATGTCGATTATTCTATGACTGAGAGCTGTAATTGATATTTTGTGATTATGATTGAATTTCATTTTTCAAGCCCTCCCAAGGAAGTTGTCCGCTTATAGCACTTAAAGACTTTGTTTGCTACTGTGGAAGATTGAATTGGCAAAAGAGACGCATAAATTGAAGTTGATGCAATTTGATTTGCCATTAAAATTCCGAGGCACATAAATTGAAGAAGTTCCATTTCACGAGCTGCAATAATCCAATGTATCTTTCATTTCTTAAACATGGTGTCCATAAATGGGAAGCGCGGCTCTTTATATACTCATAATTAAGTTCATTATATATAGTCACACATTATTGGTTCGGGGTTTTAAAGTGCAAATTTCAGCCTTTTCCATATCCAACTAGCATCTGGAAGGGAAATGGATTGTGTGCATCATATAGTCATATATGATATGGTAAACCATTAATGTTCTCGCATTTTTCCTTGTTTTACTATGTATTTTCTTACAGTCATAACTCTTTTTGGCAGGGTACGAAGCTCCAAACCTTAGGTCTGTCCTCTTCCCACTGTTGGAATTTTCATTGATGAAGATACAACTTGCTTACTTGTTTACGTCATTTTGACTAACTATTGTCTCTTTGGATATGAGTATTGCTGTTTGCTTGGCTAGCTCAGAAATATGACTTCCACCACATTCGTGTTCTCCATCACTTGGGTCTGGTGCCCATTTGACATTCATATTTTATCCATTTGCTGTTACTATCATATACTATAGTTAGCTGCGGAAGAAGGCTCGGAATCCTAAGTAAAATAATAGGTTGAAGTACTGCTAAATGCCAAATGCTGCCGTGAGTCACAACTGACCTTCGAGCATGACCTCTCCATGCACCCATTTTATCTTTGTCAATAAAATTCGCAACTTTTTTTCCACTTCGTACAAAGAACAGAAATAGAAAGATGAATAACAATTTCCCAACTCCCATTGATACTTCCTTCCATTCGTATGGTTTTTTGCTGTTGTATTTTAGTTGTCTATTTTGCAAACAACTGGATAAAGCAACTGAATTGTTACTTTCCCGCTTTAGGTTGATATGCTTTACGTTCATATTGTGAGTATTGTTTCACAGACTAAAATTGGGTTTTGTCCACTGTAACTATGTAGGAAGCTTGCTGACAAGGTTGCAGCAGCTGGATTCTATGTGGTGGTTCCGGACTTCTTTTATGGAGATCCCTATTCACCCAAAAACCCTGAGAAGCCTCTTCCAGTCTGGATACAATCTCATGGAACAGTTTGTCCCTCACTCTATCCCCTAACAGTTGAATTGCCTTGTGTTATCTCTCTCATGTTCCATTGTCATGGCTCGAATCATAGCTAGCTTATTTATCATCATGAAATAGATGCCAACAAGAATATTATACTAAAAGCTTCATGATGATTTTGTTCAATGTTCAATCACAGGATAAAGGATTTGAAGATGCAAAACCAGTTATTGCAGCTCTGAAAAGTAAAGGTTTCTCTGCAATTGGAGCTGCAGGATTTTGCTGGGGTGGTGAGTATTTCCTCCAAACCTCTTTTAGCCTTTTATATTCATGAAGACTTTTTGGCTTGATTATTTGTGCTGAGTATATCGAAGATTCGAAAGAACCAATTGATGCAATTGGCTTGTACTCTAAATTCTTGATATCTTGTCAGCCAAGGTGGTTGTGGAACTGGGAAAGTCCGATTACATTCAAGCTGCGGTATTGCTGCACCCTTCATTTGTCAAGGTGGACGACATTAAGGGTACCTACTTCCTCAACATATTCTTTTTACTAGAAGCTATGTATGCCTTGCCTTGGTTTGATTTGGAGTGGAAGATATTTGGACCACGATCTATGACTAAAGGGAAGTTCTTAATGGGATGGGGTGGGCATTACTTAGGTCAGTTTGGAGGAAGAGCAGGACGGTCCCACACACCTCATTTAGAGCTTCCTATCACTCAGTTAAAGCACATAAGGCGGTGTTATTGTTGCACGCGATACTTGCATCTCCTGATTCTCGTAGCCTCTTTTAAGTATGTTAAAAACTTCAACTCTGTAGATTATTGAACAAAAGCTGACAGAAATGTCCCTTTCTTGCCCTAAGGCTGTTGAGAATTTGCCTATGATGTCATTTCTGGAATCTCCAGTAGGCTTATTACATGAAACAGGAAGAATGTTTTTGTCTCTCATATGAGTTCTTCTCGATGAAGTTAATGACAAAACCACACTAGGCTTTAGAAGTTGCACATATTTTTCACTACCGCCGTTACACTTACTTTGGCATTTTGGCTTTCTGGCCTTTTTAGTTGATGCATGTGAGGAGAATGACTTGCCTTGAAAAGCATGAAAAGTAAAAAAAGCCTAAGGATCTCCTTAGTGGAACGGCGCCATTAACCTGATTCTTGTCATTCTGTGACAATAGACACGGGTCCACATAAAACTGTTAACCGTTTGGGTTTTTGAGAGATTTTTTTGGTATGCATCACATCATAGTGACTGCTTTTAACGGCTGCGAATCACCGTCTCTTTTTTAGAGTTGAAGGCTCCTATTGCTATATTGGGAGCTGAAGATGACACATACTCTCCACCAGAGCTTCTCAAGACATTTGAGGATGTTATATCCTATAGAGCTGAGGTATGTTAGATTCCCTATTTTGCATATTTGATTGATTCCAAGACCAGCAAACCATTAGCGTGTCTTGTAAATTATTCGCAATAGATTCTCTAAACAAGCATCAATCCCCAAACAGCATTCTTAACGTAAAGATACTTGTCATATTGTTTTCATACATGATTGTGTTACATGTTTTTCACTGATTACTGTTGGATAGTCGCTAACTTCACCGCTTAATGGTGGTGCTACAGTTGAGTGGTTATGTGAAGATATTTCCCGGTACTTCTCATGGATGGGCAGTCAGGTACAATGTCGAAGATGAAAAGGCTGTCAAATGTGCTGAAGAAGCCCATCAAAATATGTTAGATTGGTTTGCTGAGTACCTCAAGTAAAGGAAAGGGTTCTGGTACTTTCAGGTGGAAGTATCTGATTGCCATGCTATTACACTCTTAAGTAGTGAATAAGTGAAGAGCCCGAATGTGAGACTGCTACTCTTCTATTTTCAAATGACACACCTGTACTACTTCTACTTGCAATTTGTTTTATGCTGCATCTTGCGAGTAAAACATTAGATTGTAGAACAAGCCATTACGAACGAGACATTACGAATCTTCAAATCATCAAATAACTTCGGACTTCAGATGACACAAGCTAGAAATGGGAAAAAATCACTAACTGTGGAACTAGTTGATTCACATCTTCGTCATATCGACTAATTCATAAACTAACTGGCAATTGAAAGGCTAATAAGTAAGTCAGAGTATCAAATCACAGATATGATGAAACTAGTGCACAATGCTAATCGAAACAGAACGAGGTCAAGATTGTCTTGATGGCCCGCAGAAGATAACTTGAAAAATCTATTTTCCAATTTTTTCCCCCATAATTTTGGAACTAGTAACCAAGATGCAGAAAGGAGAGAGAGAGAGAGAGAGAGAGAGAGAGATGACCTTGTTGTTAGGGTTTTAGGAGAGTCTGTGTCGGAATCCATGCAATTTTAGGAGCAGAAGAGTGGGGTTAGGGTTTTGTTTTCGGATTCTGGGTTTGTAACCTTTTCTCGAGGAGGAGAGAGAGGGTTTCGATCTGGGTCATCTAATACACTTTTGGACAGCTCAAATGCAACGTTCGGGTACAACGTAGGCTCGGTCACATGGTACCCATTCAGTACCCAAAATTTTTTCCCCCATTTGTGCTCATTCATTTGTCATTATTATCAATTTAAATTACAAAAGCAGCCCTTCGGTCATTATTTTTTTCACATATGAAAGGATTAATCTTGTATTTTTTTTCTTTGATAAGTATAATCTTGTAATTTTACACTAATACAAAAAAAAAGGGAATAATTAGTCATAAATGCACAATATTTTGTCTATTTAAAGAGAAGGACAAAGAACTTTTGTAATCAAACATAAACACAAGTTTGTAATTATGATTTAATAAAAAGAAAAAGCACACCCATTCTTCTTTTACTATGATTCCCCTGCTAATCTTCCCGTAATTTGTAGTTTGTTGTTAGCTGGTAACTCTCAACCTACAGTCGGCAACTAAACAAATTGAAAACAAAAAAACGGGAATTTGTGAACTTGTCCTACGAAACTTGCTTTTAACATCTGTTTGAAACATGTGAACATAAAGACAATTTGTGACGAATATTGGCGACAATTTGTCTTCGTGGTTTGAATCGGTTGAGCCTGGATGCAGATATAGTCATGAGAGTTTGGCAACAATTTTGTTGGCTGGTAGAACCGAATGGGGTGGTAATTTGTTTTTTAATTTTATGTTCGAAATTAGAACTTTTAAAAATTGTCACTAATTTTTTTGGTCGCCGGAAGTGATCAATCAGAGGTGGGGTGGTGGTCAGCCGGAGATGGGCTGATGATTTTTTTGAATTATATATTCGTAATTGGAATTTTTTTTAAATTAGTTACACTTCACTAATTTTTTTGGTCGCCTAAAGTGGTCGGCCAGAGGTGGGGTGGTGGTCGGCCGGAGGTGGGGTGGTGATTTTTTTGAATTTTATGTTTGAAATTTGAATTTTTAAAAATTAGTGACACTTCACTAATTTTTTTGGTCGCCGAAAGCGGTCAGCCAGAGGTGGCGTGGTTATTCTTTTGAATTTTATGTTAGGAATTAAAAAATTTTAAAATTAGTGACACTTCACTAATTTTTTTTGTCGCCGGAAGTGGTCAGCTAGAAGTGGGGTAATGGTTGGTTGGAGGTGGGGTGATTATTTTTTTGAATTTTATGTTAGAAATTTAAATTTGTAAAAATTAGTGACACTTTACTAATTTTTTTTCATCGCCGGAACTGCTCAGCTAGAGGTGGGGTGGTGGTTGGCCGAAGGTGGGACGATGATTTTTTTGAATTTTATGTTCGAAATTTGAATTTTTGAAAATTAGTGACACTTCACTAATTTTTTTGGTCGCCGGAACTGCTCAGCTAGAGGTGGGGTGATGGTCGGTTGGAGGTGGTGGTGTGATTTTTTTGAATTTTATGTTCGAAATTTAATTTTTTTAAAATTAGTGACACTTCACTAATTTTTTTGGTTGTTGGAAGTGGTCGGCCAGAGGTGGGGTGGTGATTTTTTTGAATTTTATGTATGAAATTTGAATTTTTTAAAAATTAATGACATTTCACTAATTTTTTTGTCCCCGGAAGTGGTTGGCCATAGGTGGGGTGGTGGTCGGTCGGAGGTGAGGTAGTATTTTTTTGAATTTTATGTTCGATATTTGAATTTTTAAAAATTAGTGACACTTCATTAATTTTTTGGGTCGCCGAAAGTGGTCGGCCAGAGGTGGGGTAGTGGTCGGCTGGAGGTGGGGTGGTATTTTTTTTGAATTTTATGTTCGAAATTTGAATTTTTAAAAATTAGTGACACTTCACTAATATTTTTGGTCGCCTGAAGTGGTTAGCTGGTGGGGTGGTGGTTGGTCGGAGGTGGGTTGGTGATTTTTGTTGATTTTTATGTTCGAAATTTGAACTTTTAAAATTTAGTGACACTTCACTAATTTTTTTTGTTTTTATGTTCAATTGCAAAAGTTCCTTGTCCTTCCTTTTAAAAATGGAAAATGTTTTTTGTTTTTATGTTCGATTGCAAAAATTTCTTGTCCTTCCTTTTAAAAATGCCAAATGTTTTGGATTTTTGACTAAGTGGCCCAAAAAAAAAGAGTGCCATTGGATAAAAAGATGAGCGCAAAGGGGTGTAAAAATCAATTCTTCCATTTTTATATTTTTTTGTCCACATAGACCAATCTATATCAACTTATAACTCTCAACGTGGAGTGATTATTTAGAATTCTTGTTTACTACACATTAATAAAAATAAAAAAAGTAGCCAATTGAAGAGAAAGGCTAAAGAAGTAGCACAGTAGGGAGGGAGGTTGCATAAAATAAGTAATTAAGTATATAAGTGGAGTATAAAAATGTTAAATACAAGTAACTATTAGTCACAACATCGGAGAATTATCTATTTCCTTGTTAGAGAAATGAAATTTGTTCATAGTCTTCCATTTTTATGATACTTGTATGATAAAATGGTATTGGTATGAAGACTGAAAAACGAAGCAATAAAGAAGAGGAAGATACAAAGAAAAAAAAATGCTTTTAGTCAAGAATCGGGTTTCTAGATCGGGCTCCAAACATTTCAATTTTGCATTCTGATTGAGCGACTCTTTTGAAGGATCTTTGCATCGACTAAAGACACTCTCTGTTATTGGTTGTTTAAATTGCGTTCCTGAATTAAAGTTCACGTGAGTTAATATGGATGAGACTACTTGAATTTTTTTTTTTTTTTAGTAGTTAAGAATTGGTGTTAGGGGGGAGGGGGAGGGGGAGGGGGAGTGAGACTCGAATCTCACACCTCATGCATGGGAGGTAAGGATGTCATGCCAACTGCACCAATACTCTATTTGCATGACTTTGTTTGGTTTGATTTTGAGAAAGATTTTTTAGGTAATGAGTGAGGAGAGAGAGATAGATAGAAAAAAATATCATAATTGAAGAGAAAAATTATCGGTAAAAGTCTAAAAGATAATGGGGTGCTTTGGCAAAAAAGCGCAGAATTGATTTTTTGGTATTTTTGTTTTGTCTTTATTCAAATTGTTAATTTGCATTTGTTAGTTTTGCGTCAAATTTTTGTGGTTTATGGATTCGTCTCGACGAGACGAATTTAAAAAGTATAAAATTATGGTTTAATAATTTTTTGAATAAAGCAAAAAATAAACCAGTTTAATTTTGGCTTTAATAAAAAAAAATTATGTTCAACCATAAATTTATACTCTTTAGATCCATAAACCACAAAAACTTGACACAAAACAAGAAATGTAAAAAAAAATTTGAGTAAAGACAAAATAAAAAAAACCAAATTTTACTTTTTTTTCCATAGCACCCCAATATAAAAGGTAATAATTGAAGAGAAATTTATTGGATGCATGAAAGCTCGGGAAAACCCAAACGATATATAGTCCAATTTCAATATTATTGGAGAGTTTTTCGTATTGGAGACTGAAAGGTCAAAGGAGAACTTTCGGATTAAAAAGAGAGGAGTACAAAGACCCTCCTTTCGTCTAGAAAAGGTCTCCGACATTCTTGGAACTCTCCCTCGTCGCTCTCCTGCCTGTTAGGAAAGGATATGTCAGGCCCTCAGTGCTGTGAGAACCCACCAGCCTTGAGCTCAAGCTGCGGAGCATCAGGGTCTGTTTTGGAACTTGGAGGCCTCAAGGCCTACGTTACTGGCCCCTCCGACTCCAAGCTTGCAATCCTTCTAATTTCAGACATTTTTGGTAATCACCCACTTCCCTTTTCGATTCAATCCCTTAACTTTTGTTTTTCCATCTGATTTCCTCTATATGGGTTTTATCCAATTTGAGATGTAAATATATTTTTATGTTTGAAAAATACTTTCATAGTCAAAAGAGAATGTGCAAAATTGATTTTACGATAGGAATTGGGTTTTGTGTAA
The DNA here is from genome assembly GCA_963854785.1 of Vaccinium vitis-idaea. Classification (NCBI taxonomy): domain Eukaryota; kingdom Viridiplantae; phylum Streptophyta; class Magnoliopsida; order Ericales; family Ericaceae; genus Vaccinium; species Vaccinium vitis-idaea. Next base: position 38,293,002 of record OY978223.1, read on the forward strand.
GCAATTAAGAGCATCTCCAATTTTCCCATTTCTTCACTCAAACCTTCGCTCCGTTTTTTTTTTTTTTGTTGGTAAAAAGAGTAAAATCCCATCTCCAATGGTATACGCATTTTGGGATAAGCTAAGCGTTGACCCACTTTCTTGAAGAAGATCTGTGATCGATCTCTTTGTGAAGGTTAGGGAACTGAGTTACAACTGAAATTACAACTAAAGTATGTTTACACATAACCACCGACTTAAGTCTAATGAGCTTTGCTAATAGCCCCCCTCAAACTCATGGGAATGGACTTGACCAGAGTTTGGAGGCAAGAGACTGGAACCTGGCAACCGAAACAGGTTTGGTAAAGATATTTACTGTTTGAGCTTCTGAACTAACATGTTGAATACAGATCTGCTTAGCCAATACCTTCTCACGGATGAAGTGATAATCCACTTCAATGTGCTTGGTACGTGCATGAAAAACAGGGTTTGAGGCAAGTGCAATAGCTGATAGATTGTCACAAAAAATAACAGGAACACCATCCAAAGAAATGTGAAGATCTGTAAGTAATTGATGCAACCACATAAGTTCAGCAATAGTTTGAGATAAGGCTTTGTATTCTGCCTCAGTGCTGAATCTAGAAACTGTACTTTGCTTCTTAGCACTCCAAGAAACCAGGTTATCACCCAAGAAAACACATAACCCTGAAGTGGATCTTCTATCCAAATGGTCTCCAGCCCAATCAGCATCACAAAATGCAGTGAGAAACAAAGAAGAAGGGGTAAAGTGGAGCCCTTGATCAAGAGACCCTTTAATGTATCTTAAAATCCGTTTTGACTGCAGCAAAATGTGACTGAGAAGGGGCATGCATGAATTGACACACATGATTCACAGCATGAGATATCTCAGGCTTAGTGATAGTCAGATACTACAGAGAACCCACTATAGATCTATAGAATTGAACATCAAGAAAAGGAATGGAATCATCCACTGTAGAGGACTTCATAGAAGAAGGAGACAAACTAGGTTTGCAATCACTCATGCCTGCTTTAGTGAGCAATTCCAGAGCATATTTGTGTTGAGTCAAAATCAAACCATTAGAAGTCTTGAGGACCTCAATTCCCAGAAAATAATGTAAATCTCCAAGGTCTTTAAGGACAAATTTGGTTTGAAGTTGACTGAGTAGAATAGTGACAAATGTAGAGTTTTTTCCAGTCACAATAATATCATCCACGTATATGAGAACATAAGTGATGTCTGAGCCTTGAGAGAGAACAAATAAAGAGGTATCTGCCAAACTATTTTGAAAACCAAGGCTTTGCAAATGAGTAGAGAAGAGGGCATACTTTTTTTCAATGGCTTAATCGTATGTCTCCGAGTTACCATGTTGCCAGTGAAATACTTTTTTGAGTAAAAATGGGGTTTCTCCATTGGAGATGCCCATACCCAAAATGAGTTTTTACTCAAACTTTGACACAAATTAGGTAAAGAAAAGGTTAGGATTGGAGATGCTAAGCTCATCATTTCCCAAAAGCTATTATTTGTTGCTTGAAGAATTCTCCAGTAGGCAGTAACTTGCCTTGAGCTATTGGGGCTTGTATGAAATCAGTGGACCAAGAATCCCCGTTACCCATAACCGGGAGCGGGGGTCCTATAGCAACTACAGGGTATAGTGAGTGAATATCGCCCGTTAAAGTTGTTTTGAATAATCTGGATTTTAAATAAACTGTTCACGTTAACAGTTTATTTAAGATCCGGACCATCCAAAACAAGAAAGGACAACCGAGATTCTCACTACACGCCTGTAGTGAGTTGCTCACTACACACCCCCCGGGTTCACCCATAAACACCCTCCCTAACCTATTCGAGGAAGAGGAGTTATGGCATAATTCCAGTAAGGCAGTGTTTGGTTCACTGCTGTATCTGTTGTAGAGTGGTCAAGCAAGAAAATAGTAACATAATTAGGAAATAACACAGTATTCAGGTGAATGGCCAATAAAGTAGGAGGCCAAGGAATGACCATTACATTCGTTCCCAAAATAAGACCAGTGAACCAAACACTACTTGACAGCTTACCGAGTTACTGTTCAATTAATGTTTTGCCAGTTGCATGCTTTAAATACTACATTTGTATGTCGATTATTCTATGACTGAGAGCTGTAATTGATATTTTGTGATTATGATTGAATTTCATATTTCAAGCCCTCCCAAGGAAGTTGTCGGCTTATAGCACTTAAAGACTTTGTTTGCTACTGTGGAAGATTGAATTGGCAAAAGAGACGCATAAATTGAAGTTGATGCAATTTGATTTGCCAAAAAAATTCCGAGGCACATAAATTGAAGAAGTTCCATTTCACGAGCTGCAATAATCCAGTGTATCTTTCATTTCTTAAACATGGTGTCCATAAATGGGAAGCGTGGCTCTTTATATACTCATAATTAAGTTCATTATATATACTCACACATTATTGGTTCGGGGTTTTAAAGTGCAAATTTCAGCCTTTTCCATATCCAACTAGCATCTGGAAGGGAAATGGATTGTGTGCATCATATAGTCATATATGATATGGTAAACCATTAATGTTCTCGCATTTTTCCTTGTTTTACTATGTATTTTCTTACAGTCATAACTCTTTTTGGCAGGGTACGAAGCTCCAAACCTTAGGTCTGTCCTCTTCCCACTGTTGGAATTTTCATTGATGAAGATACAACTTGCTTTACTTGTTTACGTCATTTTGACTAACTATTGTCTCTTTGGATATGAGTATTGCTGTTTGCTTGGCTAGCTCAGAAATATGATTTCCACCACATTCGTGTTCTCCTATCACTTGGGTCTGGTGCCCATTTGACATTCATATTTTATCTGTTTGCTATTACCTATGTAGCACGGACACGGATACGGCAATTTTGAAAAAAGGGACACAGACACGGCGGGGGACACGGCAATATATATATAAATATTATTAAAAAAAATTTAAAAAATTAAAAATTTAAAGATTGATAATTACAGTTTGACCCCAAAAAATTAAAAAAATTACAATTTGACCCCTGAAAATTTAAAACTTACAGATTGACCCCAAATTTTTTTAAAAAAATTACAATTTTCCCCTTGCCGTGTCCCCTAGCTGTGTCCCCCCGTGTCCCCGTCAAAAAATTCAAAAAATTTGGGGGACACGCCACGTGGCGTGTCCCATACGTATTTAGGCGTGTCCCCGTGTCCCATACGGCAATACGGCGCCTCCTAGGAGTGTCGGTGCTTCATAGGCTGTTACTATCATATACTATAGTTAGCTGTGAAAGGCTCGGAATCCTAAGTAAAATAATAGGTTAAAGTACTGCTAAATGCCAATTGCTGCCGTGAGTCACAACTGACCTTCGAGCATGACTTCTCCATGCACCCATATTATCTTTGTCAATAAAATTCGCAACTTTTTTTTTTCACTTCATACAAAGAACAGAAATAGAAAGAAGAATAACAATTTCCCAACTCCCATTGATACTTCCTTCCATTCGTATGGTTTTTTGCTGTTGTATTTTAGTTGTCTATTTTGCAAACAACTGGATAAAGCAACTGAATTGTTACTTTCCCGCTTTAGGTTGATATGCTTTACGTTCATATTGTGAGTATTGTTTCACAGACTAAAATTGGGTTTTGTCCACTGTAACTATGTAGGAAGCTTGCTGACAAGGTTGCAGCAGCTGGATTCTATGTGGTGGTTCCGGACTTCTTTTATGGAGATCCCTATTCACCCGAAAACTCTGAGAAGCCTCTTCCAGTCTGGCTACAATCTCATGGAACAGTTTGTCCCTCACTCTATCCCCTAACAGTTGAATTGTCTTGTGTTATCTCTCTCATGTTCTATTGTCATGGCTCGAATCATAGCTTATCTATCATCATAAAATAGATGCCGACAAGAATATTATACTAAAAGCTTCGTGATGATTTTGTTCAATGTTCAATCACAGGATAAAGGATTTGAAGATGCAAAACCAGTTATTGCAGCTCTGAAAAGTAAAGGTTTCTCTGCAATTGGAGCTGCAGGATTTTGCTGGGGTGGTGAGTATTTCCTCCAAACCTGTTTTAGCCTTTTATATTCATGAAGACTTTTTGGCTTGATTATTTGTGCTGAGTATATCGAAGATTCGAAAGAATCAATTGACGCAATTGACTTGTACTCTAAATTCTTGATATCTTGTCAGCCAAGGTGGTTGTGGAACTGGGAAAGTCCGATTATATTCAAGCTGCGGTATTGCTGCACCCTTCATTTGTCAAGGTGGACGACATTAAGGGTACCTACTTCCTCAACATATTCTTTTTACTAGAAGCTATGTATGCCTTGCCTTGGTTTGATTTGGAGTGGAAGACATTTGGACCACGGTCTATGACCAAAGGGAAGTTCTTAATGGGATGGGGTGGGCATTACTTAGGTCAGTTTGGAGGAAGAGCAGGTTGGTCCCACACACCTCATTTAGAGCTTCCTATCGCTCAGTTAAAGCACATAAGACGGTGTTATAGTTGCATGCGCTACTTGCATCTCTTGATTCTCGTAGCCTCTTTAAGTATGTTAAAAACTTCAACTCGGTAGATTATTGAACAAAAGCTGACAGAAATGTCCCCTTCTTGCCCGAAGGCTGTTGAGAATTTGCCTATGATGTCATTTCTGGAATCTCCAGTAGGCTTATTACATGAAACAGGAAGAATGTTTTTGTCTCTCATATGAGTTCTTCTCAATAGAGTTAATGACAAAACCACACTAGGCTTTAGAAGTTGCACATATTTCTCACTGATTACCCCCGTTCCACTAACTTTGACATTTTGGCTTTTTAGTTGATGCATGTGAGGAGAATGACTTTCCGTGAAAAGCATGAAAAGTCAAAAAAGCCCAGAAAGCCCAAAGATCTCCTTAGTGGAACGGCGCCAATTAACCTGATTCTTGTGATTCTAAGACAATAGACATGGCTCTGCATGCTCTTAACTGGTTGGATTTTTGAGAGAGATTTTTTGGCTGTATTCATCACATCATTGTGACTGATTTAACGGCTGCAAATCACCATCTCTTTTTTAGAGTTGAAGGCTCCTATTGCTATATTGGGAGCTGAAGTTGACAGAATCTCTCCACCAGAGCTTCTCAAGGAATTTGAGGATGTTCTATCCTCTAGAGCTGAGGTATGTTAGATTTCCCTGTTTTGCATACTTGATTCCAAGACCAGTGAACCGTTGGCATTTCTTGGAGATTATTTGCAATAGATTTTCTGAACAAGCATCAACCCCCAAACAACATTCTTGACGTTAAGAAACTTCTTGTATTGTTTTCATACATGTTTGGTAATTTTAACCATTGATTGTGTTACATGTTTTTCCCTGATTACTGTTGGATAGTCGCTAACTTCACCACTTCATGGTGGTGCTACAGTTGAATGGTTATGTGAAGATATTTCCCGGCACTTCTCATGGATGGACAGTCAGGTACAATGTCGAAGATGAAAAGGCTGTCAAATGTGCTGAAGAAGCCCATCAAAATATGTTAGATTGGTTTGCTGAGTACCTCAAGTAAAGGAAAGAATTCTGGTACTTGCGGGGGGGCAGTGTCTGATTATCATGCTATTACTGTTAGTAGTGAATAAGAGAAGAGCCCGAATGTGAGACTGCTACACTCCTATTTTCAAATGACATACCTGTACTACTTTTGCTCTTCGCATAATTTGTAGGTCTTTGTGAGCATTCATCTTTACTCGCAATTTGTTGTAAAACTTTACAACTATTACGCCTTCATCATTCCAGTGTGCTTGTGCAGAATCTTGCAGACAACCTATTTGTTTTGTAGTTTGCTAATAATTAGGGTTATCAGTTTTCAGAGAAAAACAGAGAGAGAGAGAGAGGCGAGAGAAAACGCACATTTATTTTGCATTTCGGCCACAGGGCCCGACCTATTTATTTTTAATTAAGGTTATCAATTTTCAGAGAAAAACACAGAGAGCCGAGAGAAAACACACAACTCAGAGAGATTGCAACAAGACTTGTACTCTTGATTTTGATTTCATAGTGGACTGGTGTGACTCCCGTGATTTTTACTCGTGTTGAGGTTTTCCATGTATATCTTGTGTTGTTTTTCTTTTCCGTTTTTTCTATTACTCACGTCTGTTTATGGTTTCGTTTAGTGATTCATTGTTCCCAAGATCCGTAGGGGTGTTGGGGTGTCGTAGGATTGAACAGGTATTCCAAAAATTCCTAACAATCGCATGAAAATGTAACCGTTTTGGCTTCAAGATCATCTTCTGTAGGAATTTCATTGTGCTAATGCTAATGTTTATAGTCTGGAAATGTTCCAGGACATTTCCAACTGAATTTGCCTGTATGGTTGTGTTTGTGGAAGTGTTCAAATACATGACATCCTCATCTAAGTAGAGTTTCATTATCATTGTCGATATAGGAATATAACTTGTGAATTATATTATGGAATTGCAACTCATAGTATCCTCGGGGACAGTTCTAGAAGACACAGATTGCATCCAAGAAACTAGTGTTTTGACATGAATCGGTGATAAGCAGTTAAGCACATAGGGTATTACGTATGCCTGTATCTGTGCCAAGAGATGTGGATCCAGGCCTTAGCTTTATCTCCGACCCACCATAGTACATGAATTTAAGCAAAAAATAAAACCCAAGTATCCTTTTGCAAGTAGAAGCACACAGATCTAGTTGAATCGATTAATTCATGTATCGAATGGATCATCGAAAACGTTTCTTGTCAAGCATGGTCACGTATTACAAATAACTCAAAGAAAATTGCGTCAAGTTAGTACCCGGTAATGGACAAAGTGGATGTCCTAAAACTTGAATCCACAGAGAATAAGTAACCAAGCTTGTTAGAAATTCAGAAAACCCGTATATGGCAATCACTAGTGGCCAGTATATGCATGCCTGGCCCCATGATAACCAGAATGTGGCGGTAGAGGCGGTGGCGGCCTCTGATAACTCCATGGGTCACTTTGAGGTGGTGGTCTCTGATGATACCATGGGTCATATTGAGGTAGTGGCCTGTCATACGCAATCGGCTCTATGCGTGGATAGTGTGGGACTGGAGGAGGACGAGGCAGGAATCGGGGAGGAGGAAGATGAGGAGGGAGGAATTGGGGACGATTCAGAGGCAGCTGAAACTTAACCGTCGGCGTATTGTCAGTGGGACGTATGATGACGGGTTTCTTGTGGTGGATTTTGCAATAGGGATCCCTGCATGTATCAATTGGAGATGGTTTTGGTGCCACATATGCTTCAAACTCATGTGGGTCAGGTTCATGGTGGCAAAGATAGTCCTTCTCCTTTCCCTTTTGATCACCATTGCCATGTTTCTTGTTTTCCTTGGTATTGGAATCAAGAAAATTGCCATTTTTCTTGTTCTCCTTGGTATTGGAATCAGAAAAATTGCCATTTTTCTTGTTTTCCTTGCCATTCGAATCGTCGGTTTTCGCATTCGGAGTCGGTTTCTCATAGGACACCAACACTGCTTTCTTTTTCTTTTGTCTGATCTTCTCTACCAGTAGTTGAGGATGTGCTGTTCCTGATACTGTCACCAGCCCCTTTTCTACATTAATGTCGAATCCATACACTCCTGGAAATTGTGAAAATAATCAAAGTAAATAACTACGTTGTAATCAAAATGGGTAGAGCCTAGATTTTTATTCTTTTTTTTTTTTTTTTTTTTTTTTTTTGGTTCGTCGGAATTTCAAATTACAGAACAAAGCCTAACAACAGCCAATAACGCAACGATCGACCAGATCGCCTGGCCCCAGGGACGAAGGATGGGAATCCAACTTCCACCAACGCCGGGGGCTTACGCGCCCTAAGGCTAAATTGCCCCGACGCCGACGCTACACTACTGCTGAAACAGCCGAAAAAAAACAACAATACAAGGCAAAAGGGCCAGGCCCAGATGATGATGAACGGTACAGAGAGGAGCTCCACAGAACGGAGTCACTCGTACCGGTACAGATCCCTCGAAGGGGTAAAAACAGAAAACCAAACAAAGAAGAAAACTAACAGATAAGCCCCCCCACATAGCTTCTATCACCGCCGCTAGCCGCCACTCCTCAGTCCCCACCATCACCCCGCCGTCCGCAGCAGAACGACGCCGAGAAACCCATGCCTGCCACAAGCCCCAAACTGGTGGCCAAAGATCGGCGACGGAAGCCCCAAAGTCGAGCCACACCGGAAAGAGGGAGGAAACAGTAACGGTGAGAGGAGAGGGTAAGAGAGAGATAGGAGAGGGGGAGGGGAGGGTGTAGCTCCTGGATCGCTGAAAAGGAAGAGGATCGGAAACCCCCCCTCCCGCTGCCATGGGTGGAGGAACCCAAGGGGGGAGGGGAGGGGGGAGGCGGCTAGGGTTTTGAAGTTTGTAGAGAGAGAGGCTCTCGGTTCTGTGAAATGGTGGTTGAATAGGACTCTCGGTTTTATTCACCCTCTTGTTTTACTGGTTTTTATGCTAATTCGCAGTCATTTGGATCGATTTTTTCCCCAATATCTGTATCTGTGTATGGTTTACTCCCTCTCGGGCCTCAAACACGCCAGTTCGACACGCGCCACTAGCAAAAAAACCCTTGATGTCACTGGTATTTGTCTCGTCGTTAAATTCGTGGTTTTGAAATTTGTCAAGGTGCAAGAAAATTGGTCTGGACACCCGATTAAAGCTAAAACTATGTAATTTCCGACAAGGTGGAAAAGCTATATCTAAACGAAATGTGAGTGTGATATTTATGAGAAGAGTACCATCAATAGTGGACAGCAATTTCTTCAAGTTAACCACACATGCCTGGCAACAACCAAGATTCACTTTCAAAACACAAGTCTGCAATAACACAATCCAAGAGAGAACATTAAAAAGACAACCCAAAAGAAAAGATTTGTAAATACAAAAAGCGTAACAAAATTAATAGAAAATAAATACCGGATAAACGGAGCGAGGGTCCATGAGAAAATAGCTAGAAAAAGAAGAACCAAACAGGTGTGTAATTTATCTCTCCTTCAATCTGTGGGGGAGTTTGCTAAGAGTGATCAATCACAATTTTTCTCAAGAATGAAGTTAATTTTGTTTCTCCATATTGGTATTTAAGTACGAGTAAGAAGTATTATGCAGAAATGGTAATGAAATCCTTTCCAAATTAAATACATCTCTCAAATCTAAGAATCTTCCTTTTAAAAACAGTAGAGCCAATCTTCCATGCTTTATACAATATATAAATGCATATCCTAACCATAAGGAAAGCTCATATTTATATTTTCAGTCTCGGAAATTTGTATTGGCACTCCCAAAATTGTTAATGACACTCTAAAAAGGGAGTGCCGATATCAAGTTCATTTAGTGATTGTTAGTAGCGCCGATATCAAGTTCATATAGTGATTGAGTGCTACTAACAATTTGGGGAATGTTAATATCAGTTTCCATAGTCTAATTGCAGTGATTTTTGCACTCCCTTTTTACTATCCACTTGTTTTTACTCACGTCAGATTACCATTTGCCCTTTCATCAGTTTACTTTTTCACACAGCGAGGGATAGTGTAGTAAATTCATATAGTAATTCGCATGAGTAATAACAAAAAGAGGAGTGTGGATGGTAAAAAATCCATTCCAAAAAACTCTTAAGCATTTTATTTTAAAATAAATAAAAAACTTTTAAGCATTTAACAAGTCTTCATATATCCTTAATAAGGTAGATCTCATACTGTTATTCTGCGTATACCCAATGATTTTTCGGAAGTGTAAACCATTATAGTAAGTAAACATTTACATATTCGTGTGATTTTCCAAGAGGATACTTCTCTACTTGATCGGGTGGTTGCTAGAGAGTTACACTGTGATCGATATGCATCAAACCCATTTGGGAAGGAAATAGAATTGGGGGAGTGCAGGAGCCAAAAAGCCCCTTTGCACCCCCTTGTGTCCGCCTCTGAGTGCATCGAAAACCTTGTCTTGTCATTCTTCACCGGTGCATCTATCTGAATATCTGATTTCTTATAATTTTGAGTGAAGCATCGAAAATCTCGTCTTGTAACTCACGATCGAAGCGACTGTCAATGTGCTGGGTTCGTCGTGTTTTGCATGAAGTATAGTAGGTTTGAGTTTTTGCTAATATAATAGCTGCGGATAGTTTTGTTGATTTTGAACCCTTCATCGCCTTAGAGTTTGAGATACAGAGGACCATTTGGTTTTCGTTTATTTTTTCTGCTGGAAGAGAGATGACCAATTGCGAACGTAAAAAACAAAAATTCCAGATGCCAGTAGGCAGATGGGCATGGAGTCATGGAACCTATTTGTAAATGGCATGCAGAAGGTAATAAGAACAGAGAAACCTATCTGCTTCCTCTGAAGTAATGAATTTCTTAAAGTTCAACCTCATACACACACACACAGCAACTCAAAAGTACCTAATGTATAACTTCAAGCCATTGGAAATGCAGAAGGGCAAGTTTATCCAAAGCCAGAACAAATACATCTCAACTTGAAATGAAAATTACAGAGGATTCTTCACTGTAGAATTTCAGCTGCCGCGAGCTTCTCTTCTCGTGGCATCATGAAGCAGTTCAATGTCAACTCCATCCGGAGGTAACTGGACATACCTCACCACAGATCCTCTGATAAAACAGTTCCTCACTGACAGCTGCCACATGGCCAAAAGAGAGCGTTAAACGCACCAGCAGTTTTTGCATAAAACAAGGAAGATGAAGCAAAACAAAAGACATGAGATGAAGCCAAACGCAAGAACTGAGATGAAGCAAAAACGACAATGTGCACAACTTCAGTTGCAGTCGGCCAAACAGCTAAAACAACAGAGTCGCAGACAGCTCATTCTATGCGTGCAACATGCACATCTAGATGAATGCGCATTGCGAATGTTTGTTCTTTCAATTTGAATTTAGTGCATCGAAGCTACAAAACCCTTGCCCCACACAACCTGCACCCCCACATGAAAAATAAATGTTTTCTTTCAATTTATCATTGATTACTGCCAAATTTTCGAAGGGTTTTCAAAAAACTGTTATTGTCTTTTAATTGCCTGTGTCTTAAGGGTATTCAGGGTACAGAGAGGAACAGAGAATTGAAATCTCTGAGTAATTAAAACAACAGCATTCTCCCAGAATATCATTTGCACATTTAATGATAAAACTCTCTAAATAAATATCACTGCTGTTTCAAATTAGAGAAAAGCCAAGATCCAAGATAAAATAAGGGTGAAAGTGACGTGAACCAAATTTTGAATTTGTCACAATTGCATGCAAACCCTTCGATTCAAGTAGCACAATAAAGTTTATCAAGGTACTAAAAGTTAGAAAGATAAAAAATCAAATAAACACAGCAACTTTAAATATTGTGATACTAGATGGAATAACACCAAAAGTCTACCCTGGACCTTAATCATGCCTCCCATTATAGATCAGATTGGACTTTAATTGTCGTTGATATTGCAAAAATAGTCCAGCATTCATCACTTCTAGGAAAACTCGGAGCTCATGCTAAAATTTTGAAAAAGCAAGATTTCACATTCAAAGTCCTAAAACCAAACCGGGCATTTGAAGTCCTAATCACTTGGATCTGCTACATGAATCCGTTTTCTCTTCGTCAAGATCATTGTGTTTCCTGATATCCAACTACAGCCTCTAAATCGATTTTGGTCTATTTCTGCCCTTGATACTACCCTCTACCCTATCACTCCTCCTAACTACCCGTCAACCAATAAATGATAGACATGTCCAAACAATCTTAATATGTTCTCACTCATCTTTCTATCTGTGCTTCCCTACCATCCTGCGAAGATTTTCGTTTCTAATTCTATCTCGCAAAGCTTTACGAAACATCCATCTCAACATTTGCATTTCAACTACACTCATCTTATTCCCATATTGTTTCGCAATAGCCCAATACTTTGTGCCATATAATATGGTTCGTCTTGTAACGAATATGATAGAATTTACCCTGCGACTTTGAGGGCACCTATAAAACCTTGAAGATCGTCCATCAATTCTCGTAAAAAGCAGACAGCAATCCAGACAAGAGATCAAAGCGAGCCATGTAAAAAGTGTGAACGTAACATAGACACTAAACCCAAGATTTCAAAGAACAACCAACACGTACCCATGCTATCCCAACACTGCAACAGTCACCACCATCATGACCAACAAAAGCCCCAATAAATACTGAACTATCCGGCCATATTCCCATCAGGCCCAAGTCCAAAAATTCGAAACATCAAGATAAATCATCCAACAACTACGTTTACAACTACATTCATGACAACCTTAAACCCTAATAGCCACAATTGCACGCCAAAAGTACCTTACTCTTAAAAACATAAAACAAAGGGTGAGAAAAGAAAAGAAAGTTCAAATCCTTGAACTTAATTTAGAATACAAATAGAGATGAGAAAGAATGAGACATAAAGAAGTACTCAAGCTGAAAAAGGATGGAATCTTTGTTGGTCCATTTTGTTCCAAACCGAATCTCATCACTTAGGGTGAGAAACAACTATCCTTTCTTTTTCCTCCCTATCTTACAATCCAAAGGGAATATTGAACTATAATCCCATCACGGTTGAGTTTAAAAACATTTGAAATAGTAAGAAAAATTAAATCCAAACCCTAGGTTTTCAATTACATGGCAACCTTAAACCCTAAAAGCCAAAATTGTACGCCCAGGTACCTTACTCTCAAAAAATCAATCTTTGAAACGCATTTATCACTCTCAAAAACATAAAAAATAATAATAATAATAAATACAAAGGGAAATAAAAACCCAATAATATAAAAGCAACAGATAGAGTTACCATGTGGGGATACTTGTCTTGATCAACAACCCTAGTGTTCTCAAGCTTAATATTGAGATACTGGTCAACAGAATGCAGAGTGCCACGAATAGCTAGATCGTTCTTCAGTTCAACAGTCACTTCTCTGCCAACTAGGTCCTTGAAATACGAGAAGAACAACTGAAACCAAACAAACCCAGATGATGAAATAGACAAAAGAGTGCGATTCTTGGAAAATAAACCCAAGAATTACAAGCAAATCGAAGACAACTAGAACGGAAAAAGAAAAAAGCTCATAAATTTTTAGAGGTGCACTCAAACAAGTTAAGGCCGAAATTGGCTAAACCCAGAAAGGATTTGATATAAAGATCTGAAAAGATGAAAAGGAAGAAAAATCACCATTGTTGCGAGGTAATTTTCTGCCCCCTTTTGCTCTATTTGGATCAACTCCGAGAGTCCAAAGTTCGAACTACAAGATTGCAAGGCGGCGTACGTATTTGTCTCTGCGCCGCTGGAAAAGTGGCCTTAATTCAGAGAACGGCGTGTTTGGTTGCAGGAAATTGTTCTCTCTAATTTTTAGGGGAATTTTTACATACACCCCCTTTGAGCATTTCTAACTAACACCCTTTTACTTCATTATTGGATGCTAGGGATGACCATCTCAGTTGATCCGCCCCGACCCAATCCATCTCCTCCCCGAATGAGTAGGGGATTCATGGATTTTTTCAAGGATCGGGTAGGGTATGGGGATTTCTTTAATAAATTTCGGGGATCGGGTAAGGGATGATATACCCAGTTCCCTCCCCGATCCCCTCCCAGTTCCCTTTCCTTCCCTGTATTCCTGTTAATATATATAGGTATATTATATTATAAGTTTATAAGGGTTTTTTTAAGGATACGTTTATAAGTTACAACTTATAACTTGTTAGTTGGTTGTATAAGAAATGTTTTCTCCTTTACTTCTGTTTTATGTGGCACTTTTGAGTGAAATTTTAATCTACCTAGAAACCAAAAACAAAAAAGAAAAAGAACGACAATATCACTTTTGAGTGACTTGGTACGTTTAAATGATCTTTGGGAACCACTTTTGTCATTAGCTTTGATTTTAATACAACTTATTTGGTTATTCACTTGAATAATTTGAGTGAACTTTTGGATTCTCGATTCTCCATTGGAATCCCCGTTTCCCGCATTAGGGCGGGGATGAAGGTTAAAAGAAAATTCCCGGTGAAAATTGGGAAGGGGATGGGGATTGATATGGGTTTGGAGATTGGGGATGGAGGTAGTGGTATCCACTCCTAGGCCCCTACCCTCCCCATGCCCATAATATACCCCTTAACTTTGAACTCGAATGAGTAAGAAGTCATAATGCACAAAAAATGGGTTTTGAAAATTATTGGCGAGATTTGGTTGGAGAAAGGCAAACATGAGCATTCATAGTGGAAATCAACCACAATTGTGAAAACGATTGAAACGGGGGAAGGGGAAACCAAAAGGGGAGCCGTTCCAAACTAAAGGGCATAAACCTGGGTACGGAACCGAACAAGCCAAAGCCCACGCAGAATCCAGCACCCCCAAAAGGCTGCCAAAAAGACCGCTAAACAACTGAACGAATCCTGGAACCATACAAAAAATCATCAACAAACCCAGCTGGTTTCCTTAGATCTGCAAAAAGGGGTTTGGATAGCAGAAATAGAGTGGAAATCAACCAAAAATCTTAATTAGTTAAAAATATTTCATGAACTGTAGAATGAACTGTTTCATACATCGGTCGACGGCGGGAAACACGCAATTGAATGGAGTCGTTCATATCCATAATTCCGATCATAGAAAAGAGCAAGTGCCCAGTTGTATGACCTGTTAATTACTCGTATTATTTTCTGATGAAAATGTAGCCAGAATTACAATAGGAGCAAACCCATACACAAAACCATAACACTAGGCAGATGGTGAGAAGAAAAACATGGATAATGCAAACTAATAACAAGAAGAAGAGACCTTTGCGGTACAAGACAACCAATGAGTAGTGAACCCTAAATCTACGACTGACATTTTTAAGCCGAAAACTGGAAAATGTCTCTGAACCATAGACAAGCTTTCTGCAAAAATCTTCCATATCATGAGCAACCGAAGAGGGGTACAAAGCAAAATTTTCACTGTAGTCTTTGCTTCACACGTCTACCGTTGAAGTCGCTGCCATCTAGGAAAGCCTCATTCCCATGGCTGCTGCCAATTGCGGAGTGCTCGCTGATCCTAGCAACGTACTCCAAGAGTTCAGTCAGGACAGAGGGACAACTTTCCTTCAAGTACTCAAATCCGTCTGTCTGCATCACGGCTGAGAAGAACAAAATGAAAAGGAACAGGCTTGACTAGATTAGTAACACGCACGAGATCTCCGAAACATTTTCATGGACAAACACAATTTAACGTAATCATCCCTTCAATTATCTCGTTTAACAAGAAGGAAGAAGGGGGGAGGCAGTGCAAATTAACAAACAAATGCAGCTGATGATAAACACACTGTACTAACAACTGATTTTCTGGGCAGTAATAATTGCATGGTGATAGGAGTAGAAAATCTTGAACTTAAAACAATAAGATGAGGATTTTATGCATTATCTATTCATATAAGCAAGGCGAGCCTGCAGTCAGTGCAGCAGAGGATAAGCACTTCGTAAGGGCTAATTTTCCCGCCAAAGATAATTGACACGCACAAAAATTTCAGACACATTATCACTCATATAAACAACATGAGCATGCAGCTAACAGCTATTAGACGAACATCTTGCCTAGATAGGTTAACCAGTGAATGGATGAATAGTCTCTAAAATGGCTTAAACACCCTTCTAGATACGTCATCGCGGGGGGAAACATAAACAATTGAAGATGCAAGTATGGAAAATTGGACATAAAATAATTAACTTTTGTATCAACCGGTGCAAACTCACTTTCAAACACTAGATTGCCTACAACAATCTGTTTCAGCCATTCCTCGCACAACAAAATCATCGGAATGTAATAACATAAACAAGCAAATAAAATCCCATCCAAATTACAGATTGAAAGATAAGAAGAAAAGAAATTTTTAAGAATGGATTTCACCTCTGAGATTTTCAGGCATGGCAACAAACTTAAGACACACGGACTTCAAATGGGAACAACGATGCTGCTCTGCCAGGGCTAATGTCGTTGCCACAGTGTTTATGGCAACATCCTCCGAAAGATTAGTCTCGCAGAGCAACCTGAGCCTCTCCAAACCATACCGATCAGCAGCAGCAAGCAGATGCTGAGACATCAAAGTAAAAGCCCATTTCAAGCTTGAACCAGTAAGTTCTTCCATGTTGGGCAACGCATCCCAGTATATAAAGTGTAATAAAGCCTGCAAAGCCCAGAAGCACAAAAAATAAGCAAGGCAATGCTCAAATCATTTCGAAGCAAACGAAAAGCTAACTGAAACAGAGGAAGTGGATAAATGGTTTGAAATACATCTTGATGCCCCTCCCGAATAAGAGTCCACTGACACCAGGATGCAGACAAAAATAAAATAATAGCAACTTATAATAGAGTGTTTTTTTATGTGCTTCCCAGTTCGAACACGGTCATGCCGTGCCATTGGAATTTGGAACACCTAAGCAAGAGACAGAACTTAGGGAATTCTCATTCCTAGGCAATTGCATCAAATACTAAAGTTCCTTCTGAATGTCCTTCAGGGTCAATGAACAAAAAGAACCTTCAACTTCTCCCCTAGTTTCACTGTTAAGCACCATAGTTGCATGGTAAGCAATAAAACAGTCATTGTGCCATATACGAACCCACATCATTTGATAACCAAAGACAAAGGAAAGAGAATAAACTGAACCTTAAAAACTGGAGCTTCCATGTCTTCCACTTTTATGCACTGCGTATTATTATCCTTCATTGGGCCAAAGAGTTGAGCCCTAAAAACTGGTGAGCGAGCTGCAAGTACAACCTTGTGAGCATTAAAGATTTCACCGTTAACTTCAAAGTTAACATCTGTCCCCTTTCCACTTTCTAGTAGCTTCCCAAAATGCTGACCAATATCAGAAGGGGGTACCGGTATGGAGTAGATTTTAGGGCCTTCTGTGTATGACCTGACAACACCAACACTACACTGTACTGAAAGGCAGTCATCTTTTAGGTAGTCTGATGTCTCTAAAAGAGTTCTTTTGAAAAACCTCTTATACCCCCTGCAGCATAAAAAAATCGAAGTCATTATGTCCTGCCACAAATTCACCCTTAATAATATGTTACAAATTGCAAACCAAAAACAAATCCCAATACACCCTTTATCAAACAGTAAGGCTCCACAGAATGACAAGAAAGAACATTCAGCACAGTAGTTACAAATAGCAACATTAAACCATAGAAACAACGTTGAGTTATATTGAAATTAATTTCCTCAAGAAAATAAATCACCTAAAACCATTTTCCTGCATTAAACATTCTACGCTGAAAGTCTGACAGAAATTCAGCTTTAAATAGAGGGGGAAAAAACAGCGAGATGCAAAGACAACCACTTTGTTCGGATCACTTCTCCGGAAAAAAAAATTTGGAATTGAAAGTTAAGCCGTCAGTTTGCAGTAAAAATTGGGCTCCACTCTCACCCCTGACTTTTGGAATGACCAGTGCAATAATTGTTTTATTGTACTGATTGGGGGATTACACGTTGGGCGATTTCATTACACATTGGGTAAGGGGTGAGGGGGGCCACAAAGAGGAGCAAGAGAGGCAGAGGGCTTCCGTATTCAACCATCACAGGTGGGGCCACTGGGTCATATTGATGGCTCAAACTTACAGAGTGGGAGTAATCCCCAAAAATATTTCTGTTCTACTGGGTCATACTGGGTCAACGTACGGGTGGGGCCACTGGGTCAAAAATATTTTTCCAAAAATTCTTCTCAAAACTCTCAACCAAACACAGCGAACAACACTCTTAATACTCAGGCATAAATTGATCTTATAAACAAAATTATAGCACCAAGCTCCATTCCCATTGCAAAATAAAAACGAAACATTGAACAAACGCACCGCTGAACAAGAAATCAGACAACTATGCTTATGATCACCTGAGCGCCTTCAAACACTAGACTCACATCTAACCATAACATAGCAAGAAAGAATAGAGAGAACTCAAAATTGTTGGGTTGTGACGCCTGATTACAACTGGATAGTACGCCTGATGACACTTACCTTGTCATACTCTTGTATGTTTTAATAGTTGGAAAAACGCCACTTAATAAAGTATTTGGAATTGAGTTTCAAGGTATAGGCTTACAAGAGATGCATATAAATTGGTTCCATTTAGAGAATCAATGCAAGGTATAAACTCTTTGACCAATTTTTGGATATCTCTGTAGGTGCAGAAGGTGAGCCCTCCTGCAGAACTCCATCACCACCATTGTTGGTTGCTTAATACTGGGAAATTGTAAAGGACCTAGCTTCAAATAGTGGAACTGGGCTTGTCGCTTTTCAACCAGACTCCAGTCAGCAGTTGTCTATCTTTTAAACAGCAAGCTGAACAAGCTTGGCTTTGAAAACATGACAATCCTCAATTACATTTTCAACCTTTCTTCCATTTACATGATAGATTTCAAGAGACACTCTTACTAGCCGAAAATGGGTTGACCGAACTCGAGTGCCTTGGTTCATTTAACGGCCCTCAACAAACCAACCCAAGTAAGCCCCTCAATGAGTGATTATTCAGTGCCCCTGGGGCACCCAGACCTTTAACTACCGTGAACTGTTATGGGACCCATACACTTAGCCTTGAGCTCGGCTCCTTTACAGAGCCCGGTTCATTTACCAAACAAGTCCCTCTAAATGAGCCGAGCCTATAGAAATGAGCCGAGAGCCGAGCTTGAGAGTGTTGAGCTCAGCTTGTTTACTACATGAGCCTAAAACTCGAGCTAGGCTCGATTACTAAATGAGTCCGGCCAAGCCAAGCCTTAATGACCTGAGCCACAAGCAGCCCTAGCCGTGGTGGACGGGCTGGGAACCACTAAATAATTTTGCCCCTTC
Organism: Vaccinium vitis-idaea; assembly: GCA_963854785.1. NCBI lineage: Eukaryota > Viridiplantae > Streptophyta > Magnoliopsida > Ericales > Ericaceae > Vaccinium > Vaccinium vitis-idaea. The sequence continues at coordinate 38,311,813 of OY978223.1, forward strand.
AAAACGAAATGGGGTTGCTGATAAAAATAAAAAAAATAAAAAAACAAAAACGAAATGGGGTTCTTTTTTAAAGTTTTTTAACAACCTTTGAAACAATCCAATCAACAACAACAAATGAAAAACAAAAAAACAAGAAATGTAAAAAAAAAATCTCCAAAATAAGAAACAATTACCACATGCTACCCCGATACTTGAGACTGTACGGCCCACCCTCCAGCGGCCTCCCAAAATGGCTATGAACCTTGTGCCTCTCCTTCCCACTCTGATCCAAAAGCGTCAACTCAAACAACGCCCTCACATCCGTCCCTTCGCTCGCCAACGCAATAAACAACGACACGTACTCTGCATTGTCTTCAACGCTTTTACCGTCGGGGTAAAAGTAGATCGCCCACGAGTGACCGCCGACGATAAAGGTATCAGAAGCCACGTACTTCCCAATCCCTATCCCCTTCGATAGCGTGTACCCCGTTATCTTGAACTCGTGGGACCCGTTAATGGTTTCCGTTACCGCCGTTGAAGTCGTGATCGCTGGTGGTGTGGTAGTTGAGTTGTTGGGACCCGTTAGAGAAGACGGCGAGGAGGTTTCTCTGTAAACCTTACCCATGCCCATGCACGATTGGTGAAAAAAAAATCGTGCTTTATAATTCCAATGGATTGACAATTGAAATTCCAACGGATTGACAATTGAAATGAATTCTGATCAGATCTAGGGTTTTGTAGGAGGAGTTGAATGAAATTGGACTGGTTCTTGGAATTTGAAATTAGGGGTTTTGTGGAGTAGCGGGAGGTGTAAGTAGATTTGCAGGGTGTGAGGAAATCTAGGGTTTGTGGTGAGTGAAAGATTCTGGTGGGATCGAAGAAGGCGGGTTTCTAGAGGTTCGTGTCAGAGAGAGAGAGAGAGAGAGAGAGAGGAGGAGGAGGAGGAGGAGAGAGAGGAGCGACTGGTCAAGGAAGAATGGCTGAGAGAAGTTTTTATAGGTGACAGCTGTCGAACGTGTGGGTGCTTTGCGTTCGGGTCTAACGGTTATATTGCGCGCCGGGATGTACCATACTTTTGTACTAGTGTGTTCATTTGGCTGAAAAGAAAAAAATAGTTTTTTAGTTTTTTTCGTTTTGTCTTTATTCAATTTTTTTTTTCATTCGTTAGTTTTGCGTCAAATTTTTGTGGTTTATAGATTCGTCTGGATTCAAAAAGTATAAAATTATGGTCGAAACTAATTTTTTTTGAATAAAGCCAAAAGTAAACCAATAAACTGGTTTATTTCGGTTTTATTCAAAAAAATATTACTTTCGACCATAATTTTATATTCTTTGAATTCGTCTCCATAAACCACAAAAACTTGACGCAAAAATAACAAATGAAAAAAAAAAATGAATAAAGATAAAACGAAAAAAACCAAAAAACCAATTTTTTCTTTTTAGCCAAAGGTCACTTGAACTCCGATGCTACTGTTTAGTGTGGGTGTGGTTCTATCGGTCTAGGGTCCATGTTGTGCACGCCATGCACTTTATCCGATCGTTTGTTGTGAAAATATACGGCTTGAATGAAATTCAAACAATAGCTCTCATATGAGATTGAATTTGATCCGAACCGTGCATTTTAACAACCGACGACCAGATGAGTGCATGACATGGTGTCATGCACCTAGTGCACAATAGGAAACCCACCTCCGGTTTTGTCATTTTTTGGCACACTGTGTTGTAATATCAATCTACTATTATTGAAAGACTAAATAAGGAGAGCGGAGGAGACAAGTACTTTCTTCGTCTATGTTTGTTGGTTCATTTTTTTTTGTCTTTATCTTTCAATTTATAATGAATTTCATATTTTTAAAATTCCATATAATAGAATTTATTTGAGATTTATTAAATAAGATTCATATTGCATATTTTTAGCAATTCGTAATAAAAGATATGTATAGATTTTCAAAAGATGTGAAATAATGAAAATTGACAAACCAACACGGACGGGGAGAGTATATAATACAAGGAAAGACCAATTAGTAGAGAGATTATCTTATATTTGGTTTGGTTGCTAATTTATATGGATAGATTAAAAAGTTATGTTAATGTAGATGATGCAAATATGTCATATTGGAGTAAGTGTTACTGACTTACCCCTCAAAGTTAATGCTAATAGATACTAAGAAGTTTTTATTTTATGTTTGTTTTTTTGACAATAAGGATCATCCCATATATACATACAGATAAAAATAAAGTACATGTGCTTGATTTATAGACATTATCGGTCCTAAATACAAACAACAGAAAACAACAACAAAAGAAAACAAGGAAAACAAAACAAAACAAAAACACAGAATAGTCACTCAGCATCGATGTCAGACCCATACTTCGCTCATGGAGGTGTGTTGCTGAAGGACCAAACCTACTAGGGTCTCCGTGCAAGAGCCATTGCCAACATCTAGAGCACCAAATATGGGTCTTCGTAGGCAAAAAATTATGAGGAGAGTGGGAGATTTGCCCTATCCAAAAAGAACGTCTTAACCATCATTCTAAATATCTTACCGGTCATTCTGTTTATAGCCAATTGGACAGATATTACAACAATAACAAGGGGAAAAAAAACACTCATGCCAATGCAATTTTTTTTTTACTTTTCTACACACTTTCACAGATTTCTATACACTTTGAATTTTTCACACGTTTTAACAGACTTTTTAAATATTATCAGCAACCTCAGCCTAATGAGCTGATTTTAGAATTTTTATTTTTTAAAATATTTTCAAACCATATTTCAGTTCAGTTTAAGGTTACCAAGGAGGACCATTTTTTGGTTTTGGTTGCTTTTTACAGTTGTTCATTTATGAACTCAGAAATCTCAACATCGTTTAATAAAATTTGCACCCATGTTGTATAGTCGGCAATAGAAATAACCTGGCAATTCAGACATGTTCAAAAGTTGCCCAAAAAAAAAAAAAAAAATTCTAGGTAAATATAGTTTTTAACGTCTATAAAAAATATACATTATCAGAAGGATGTTTAAAATGAGACAGAAGGAGTACATTTATTCTATTATTTTAGCCTAAAAAATTAAGCATGTTTTTTATTTTTTGACATAATAAAATTCAAAAAAACATAACTTATGTTTAACTTTTTAGGCCAAATTTTTAATCCAAAACAAACCATTTTTTAAAACTCAAAAAAAAAAAAAAAAAAAAACAAGCCTAAACTTTTAGGCCAAAATAAATCTTCTGTATTTATTTTTCCGAGGTAACTCTGCCAGGTCGCAAACCTACAGAATTTGTTCACAATCTTCCCTCCCCCGCCACGCACGCGGTGCATTGTAAACCGCCACTGGAGTACCCTTCACCACTCTCTCTCTCTCCTCTCTCTGTCTGTGTGTGTGTGTTTCTTTACCCTCTCATCTACTCCTCGCATCCGATTCTTCTCCTCCCCCTCTCTCTCTGAATTCCTCCTTCCTCCAGATCGTTTGGCATTCCTCGTCTCATTGCTTCATCTCGTACCATTTGAGCCCTAAACACGTCTTTGTTCCTCCAAGTTTCTTTTAACCATCTCAATTTCCCGTTCTATGTTTACTCCCGATAGCTCTTCTAAGTTAGGGTTTTGCTGAGCTGTTCAGAAAAGATGCTGCCTTGGGGTGGTATCAGCTGCTGTTTGGGCGCAGCCGCTCTTTATCTCCTCGGGAGGAACAGTGGAAGGTTTGTCCATTCGAAATCAAAATTGTTAGAAAAATTTAAGTTTTTGAATTACTGAATGATTGACAGTGTATTATTCGTGTTCCACAGGGATGCAGAGGTTCTCAAATCCGTTACTCGAGTTAATCAGATGAAAGATTTAGGTAAGACAATACTCTATATGTTGGTAAAGATAGTTTGATAATTGATACCTTTATGATTATTAATAAGCATTTGAATTGTTATTGCTGTTAGGTTCTCATTTTGCATGCCTTACTTGAATATTTATTGTACTCCAGTGAGTCGTACAAATACAAGAAAAGAACTAGCCTTGAGTCCTTGATCACTTAGTTGAGTTGGTCCTCATGGTTAATCCTTCTTGCTGAATAAGCCCTCGTATAGGGAGTCACGTCACGTTTGTCGCTTCCATTTTACAGTAGCAATCATGTTACGATTGCTGCTTTTGTCGACAGCTACTATTATGTTAGTGCTAACATGACCATGACTGTGACCATCTTCAATGTACCTCTTGGCTGGTGAGTATTGTCAGTGAACGACTAACTGAACAAATGTGCATACGTATTAAGTTAGTAACATCTGCCCGACACTGCTTGAGGTAATCATTGGTGTTACCTGTGTTAATGTGTTACAGAAACTTTTGAATACTTGGTTGAGCTGATAGGTGGCTTTTAGTGTGTTTCCAGTGACATTTATTTTTGTTGGCAAGGGTGGTTAACCACGAACTCATCTAAAAGCTCAAGTTGTTAGAGAGAGGGGTAATACCATGTTAGATTGTAAACCACCAATTCATCCAAAAGCGTAAGCTGTTAGAGAGAGGCGTAAAATTTATTGTATTCTTAGCACGCCCCCTCACGTTTAGCTAGGTTTTCCTTCATAAGGGGGCTAAACAAAATATTTAATTTTTAGGTGGGCTGTGAGGGTCGAACGCATGATCTGTAGACTGCTCTGATACCATATTAGATTATTAACCACCAACTCTTCTAAAGGCTTAAGCTATTAGAGAGAGGGGTAGATTTATTATATCCTTAACACAACCCAACTTAAACTTGGTTACATACTTACATGCAGTCCTGCTACTCACTGGGTGTAAGCCTGGGGTAGCCTCAAGGAGAGGTTAGGAGTTGAATACTTAGGCTAGCCATGGGTAACTTTCCGCTCACCCGGGAATAACTCATTGATTATTCCCAATTAATGTTCTTCTTTGATCTTTTCAGCGGATTTGCTGGATACTGCAATTAAAGTTCTACCTTTCCTTGTTACTGCTTCTGGAAGAGTTGGCTCAGATGCACCCATCAGTTGTAAGGATAGTGGTTTACAAGCTGTAATAGTTGAAGTAACAGTAAGTAAATTAATTTTCAGACCCTGTAAACAACGCGGTTGATTGTGTTTTATTTCATTTTTAACAATCATTCCCCCAATATCTTCTTCAGGCGGAACAACACTTCCTGAAACACAATGATGCGGGTTCATGGATACAGGACTCTGCTTTGATGCTATCTGGGTGCGAAGAGGCTCCCTGGTACCTGGTGAGAAATCTTTAACCTCCCCCATCTCCCCGGGTTTGATTTGCTAAAATATTGAATCTTGTTTTGTTTTCATTTTCCTGGATTTGAAATGAAAATCATACCTGTTGATAACTTTAGATGATACAATATAGTATCTACTATCTACAGTGACTCACTCAAGATTGATTTGTTATTAGGGTTATATATGATTATCCTCTTCTCATGTGTACCAGGATGATGGCACTGGTCGTGTACATGTAATAGGGGCCCGAGGTGCCACTGGCTTGGTTTTAACAGTTGCTAGTGAAAAGTTTGAGGAATCAGGGCAATCAATTGCACGTGGAACATTGGATTATCTCCAAGGTCTCAAGGTTTGTTTTGTATCTTATGTATTCAATATCCACACCTACATTTTTGTTTTGAGAAACACCTGAGAATGTGTTCTGAAGAAAACTTGTATAATGGTGGTTGTTTTGTGTAGATGCTTGGAGTCAAGAGAACTGAGCGAGTTCTTCCTATTGGTATGCCGTTGACTGTTGTTGGTGAGGTATGTTGGTGCTAATTTTTTCTTTTCTTTTCAAATCATGCTATTTCTTTTGGGAATGAGGAAAAGATTTGAATCAGTGGTATGAATTGAATTGTCAAATCATATGGGTGTGTAATGATGAGTGTTTCCCATGTTGATTCGGGTTCTAAAATCATCACTTCTTTGTCACTTTTTTGTGAATATGGCTCTATGCCACCAATGCATGGTTAGAAAGATGATTTTGTGATTTATTCCTAACTGATAATCTAGATTTATAATCTGCTAGGAGAATTCTGTTACACGGTCTTGGGTAGAACTGAACCCCAAAAGCTAGCTCAAGAAGTGAGGGTGCCCTCACGCTTATATATACGTCATATTAATTTGGTACCCAGGCGATGTGTTACTTTGCTTCACACCCTCCCTCACGCACAACATGCTCACTCGGCAGCATCTGCTGCGCGCAGGCTAGAGACAGGCACCCTACGCACCCTACCCATCTCTGGTACCTAGCTCTGATACCATGATGCATGGTCCTGGGTAGAACTCAATCCCAAAAGCTAGCTCATGAAGTGAGGGTGCCCTCACGCTTACTTCATACTCCGTATTAATTTGGTACCTAGATGATGGGGACTTTGCTTCACAAATTCTTGGAGCGAGCTTGTGAATCTCTAATAATGCCCATGGCCTACCTCGTATGGTTGTCTTCTTTGTATTTACACTTTTATCCTAATTGAGGTCAGTAACATCACTCGTGGACTAATTGATGGAACGTAATTTCCAAAACAGGTACGATATGTTAAGTTTCAAAATTAACCTACATTTCTAAATGTGTGATAGCCTGTTAGTCTTTATGACGTGACATACTGGTGAGATTAATTGTATTTTAATTTGTTAGATATCATATTTCACCATCTGGACTATCCACGTGTATTCTTTTGGTCCTTCAATTTAGGCTTTCTGACTACTTGTCTTCTGACTGATTACGTAATGTTCCAATTGCACAGAATTTGCCTCAGTGCCTGAACTTACAATGTTAAACTAGATCTGTTTAAAGGTTGCCTTTTCTTTTCGAAGTACTGGTGTATGGTTTAATTTGTTGGCTGTCAACTCAAAAACCTACCTCACTTTTTTGGGGTTTTATTAGAGTGAGTGATAACTCCAGTTATGAACTTGTGCAGATGCAATTAATTAGTTTTATTTTTTAATTTACAAAAACGTCTGTGATTTCTTCTTCTGAGTCCCATAGAAATTATCACATGTTCATTTCAAAACATTTTGATTCGTCGACTGAAATCATAAGAACAAGTCCCGCGGATTTACTGACAATGTACTGGATTATGGCGTGGTCCGTAAAGGTCAGCTTGCAGGGACTTACTGTCCCTTTCAATGATGGACTGTTAGTGTATTTGTTTCTGTCCTGTAACCTTTTTCTTCAATGTCTGGGCAGGCTGTCAAAGATGACCTTGGAACGGTTCGAATTCAACGACCTCATAAAGGACCATTTTATGTTACTCAGAAAACAATCGACCAGCTCATTGCCCATCTCGGAAAATGGGCAAGGTTACTTTATACTCATCCCCTGCAAATTCTTATTCTTGTACATATACGCTTACCACATACATGTCCTGATCCTTCTTTAGTGTTCGATGTACTTAACATAGATGCATCCTACAGGTGGTACAAATATGCCTCGATGGGGTTTACCCTAGTTGGTACGTATCTTCTGGCTAAGCACGCATTCCAGTATATCATGGAAAGAAGGCGTCATTGGGAATTGCGAAAAAGGTATTGTTTCACTGGTTTTTACCATTATCATTGTTATCTACACCCCTTTGCAAGGCAAATGGGGAAATGTATCTTATTCATTAAATCAAAGTAGAACATAATCCTTCAGTGACTCAGTGGTCACATTGGGCAAACCACTTATTTAATGAGGGCCATACCAGAACCAGAGATCCATACCACCAGAAGTAGGTCCTTTACGTTGTGTTTCTCCTGGGTACAGTTGGAATTTTTTGTGACTACCATTCCATACTAACATTCGGTCATTCCATTGTGCTATTGTTCTAGGGTTGGTGTGTCAATGCATTGATGCTAAAAGTGGTGTGACTATTCCAAAAAAGATTTCGCTTATTGGTTTTAAACTGAAGGAGATCTCGTGTTGTGCCCGTCTCCTGACTTTTACATGTAGCAAGAAACTAATGTGGATGAACATAAGATTTTAGTAAGTTACGAGATTTGAGATTAAACATTCAACAGGCTTCATGAGGAGAAAGTACCTAACTGGGGACTGCCGTTGGTTAAGAAAAGGTATGACAAGTCATGACGATGTGTGGTAAGTCATCCATCTTGGTGTCATCTCGAAGTCTAGATAAGCTAATCAGTAGCTGCGTCCTAATTTTCGCAGTATGTATCTCTTGTGATGTTTTAACTAGTGGCTTCTCGTCTTTGTCAATCTCATTTAATCTGTGGTTGTGGCTTTCTCTTGGAGTTTTCCTCTCCAGTCCTAGGGGTTGTCCTTTTCGCAATTTTCTTCTACCTATTGAGCAGATTATCTCTCAAAAAATTTGAGATCCGCCTAATAACTTTCCCTTTTAAAGTGAAAGAGGATTAAAGGGGGCATGCACTTTTGTAGGCCTGCTAGTGTCTTCTGTGATGATGGTGGCAATATTAAGAATTAGTGTTCATCCCTCTGCTGTGACAAATGATGATGGCCTCACTCCCCCGGCTATTGAAGATTTATGTCATCCTCTAGAATTCAAGTGGGCCTTGCTTCCCCAAAATTTGTCCCATATGATGATTGCGGCAGTTACTAGAGCCAATACAAATCGCTAGAGGTCCTGAAGATCAAATGATGATGGCGCTAAAGAGCTATTTTGAACATGGAAGTGACATATGCTGTAAAACATAGCTGATTTGTCAACACAGTGGAAGTAAATTGGGTTAGCATAGCCGTTTTTTAGTTCTATTAGATTTCGTGGTTCAGGTCCGCAGGAGTTATTTGGGTTGCTTTTTGTACCCGTGAAAGAGTGGATTAAATGATACTTGTGGCCTATAATTCTTCTGATTTGGGGAAAATATGCCAACTTTCATTCATAAATTTTCATTCACTTGATGTTACTTATAAGCTTGCCTCTTGTCATTATTGTTGACTAAGGCCTTCTTTTGTTTGGCAAAAGTGTACACAATCTCCTCCTTTTCTTTGTCGAAGACTCAGAACTATCAGGCCCTAAAGAATTCTTGTCCCTGCAGGGTTCTTGCTGCTGCAGCTAAAAGACAAGGCCAAGACAATGAAGGTAAGCTTGCAGTGGTCTGCTTCTATCTTTTTGTTTTTGCTTTAATAATATGCTTGAAAAGTTGCTTTTTGTTTTTCCTCAGTTTCAGATGGTAAAGCTGAGAATGGATCCGAGTCAGATAGTAGTAAAAAAGACCGATTAATGCCAAATCTCTGTGTGATATGCTTAGAGCAGGAGTACAATTCTGTTTTTGTCCCGTAAGCACTCTGCCACCATTCGTTGCTCACTTCCGTTTTACTTGAACGCACAAACTGTTTATGCTATTCGACCTTTAGTTAGACTATTTCTAGCAGGTACTTCAAATTCAACATAAAAAATGTCTTTGCTACCTTTCTTTTTAGGGAAAGTCTAGAGGCACTAACTAATGTACTAAACACACGTGGCATTCTTTTAGTGGATGAGTGCATTCCTGCATTGCATCATGCATTGTTGTGGTAATGACATGTGTTCCTTTAGTGTAATAGTTTGTAAGTTATTTAGTGCCTCTAGCATTCTCTCTTCTTTTTTATTTTGAAGTATGAGATTTTATTGTGCATTCCAGATTCTTCGAACTTCATTGTTGTTTAGCTATCATAGGTGGAATATCAAGAAATGAGGGTGACTGTATCCTGTAGTTTTCTAGTATTGCTGAAACCTTTCCCCGAAAGGAGCCTAGGTATTCAAGCTGGTTAATACTTAATTGTATGTGCGTCTTATATTTAGTTTGTTATCATGGCTATAAAATTTTGTGCTCATTAGTGAGATGCTCTGGACCATGAATGAAGAAAGCATGGTAATGAGCACGGAAATTGATTTGGGTCTCTAGGCCTGCCCTCTCTGATACTTTTCGGCCTTGATTTGTGACGATGTTTCTGCAACAAAACGTCCTTGTAGCTCCTCGGTTCTTGGAGGTTTAAGGGGGCCACTTTTCAGTGATATTCTGAGAGGAGCCACTTTGTGCATATTGCCAAAGGTTAGGTTTGTCTCCAATCATCCCCCGCCCATACTCCCAATGATTGGGGACTAGATGGGTTCTATTATTGTCGTCGTTGTATCATGGCTATGAAGTTTCAGAGCAATATCAGTCCTAGAAAAATTGCAGAGCATTATCACTCAATCTTGAGATGCCCGAGTCGTACTTCTAAAGTTTTAATTTAAAACACGAAGAAGAAAAAATGTGGACCGCTGTCCAATCTTTTATATAAATCTTTGATTCTGTTGGGTATTTAATGTCTTACCGGTTTACTGGGTTGTGATTTTTTTAGGTGTGGGCATATGTGCTGTTGTACATTGTGCTCTTCACATTTAACACTCTGTCCACTTTGTCGGCGACGGATTGAGCAGGTGGTGAGGGCTTTCCGGCATTGAACCTTCATTCGTAAGAGTGTAAGTCCAGAATTTCTCATTCATCTTGGGTATGGAAATTCACCATGTGGTGCTTCTTTCTGCCCAATGTTTACTACTGCCTTGTGCTGTCTATTGAACTTGTGGTTTAATTGGCAAAAATGGGATATGATTCGTGTCCGGCCCTCTTTTGAAAATCATAGTATTTGAAGCCAATCTGTCAGCAGTCATATCCTTTTTGTTTTGGTACTGTATGTTGTTCTTAATCTATACATGTGTTCCCTTGCGTGTCCAACAATCTCTTATAGCTTATGTCGTGCGATGTCTTAATATGTTTAAGTATACAGGAAAATGCAGGATTCATAGAAGTTGTTCCATTTTCTTACCAATTTCAAGGGACAACATGCATGCTGACCCCATCCAGTTGTTTGTGCTCAACGATCAACGGCCTATATCAGTTCGGTAATGAACAGTGCAGATCTGTTTGGGTCTGAACAGATGGGGGCCGTTGATTGCTGAGCATGAACTGCTCGGATGGGGTCTGCATGCATGCTGTCCCTCCCGCTTTCAGTTTCCTCACAATCTGAAGTATTGGCTAGGTTGATATCCAGATAATGGTGTCTTTGGAAGAACAATATTTTGCCATCATCTCGAGGAAAGTGTAAAATATGGAAAGAAACAAAGATTTGGGTGATGTCTCTATTTCGCCTGTGACGTGGCTTGTGAGAAGCAGTTCACAATTTACTATTCATGGATGATATAATACTGAAAACACAGCAGCAGAGCCTTGAGCAAATTCTTTTGTTGTTTCTGAAATTTGGTTGGGACATTATAGAGAGTTTGTTAGAGATGTCATTTAAAAACTGTCCTCGTCTGCCCGTAGGAATATGGCGATACAACTTCGAGTAGAGCCGGCCTTGATTTTTCGGTCACCTAAAGCAAAGATTAAAGATGAAATTATTATTTTTTATTCATTGGACTATTGTAAATGTACCAAAGTAGGAGAGGCTCCTAGAATTCGTAAAATTTTCGAGAGCCTAAAGTGGCCGTATCTTAAGCTTTAGCTTGGGACCGGCTCTTCTTCGAGGTGGGTGAGGGTGAGATATCCACTGCTCACACTTTTTGGATCAAATTTGAACTCATTTTTTTTAGGTCTCATAATTGGCATAATGATGTACCATTTCACTCACACCCTCCACGTCCGATAAGTGTCTGCATCTTATGTATAAATGCATGGAGACCAATTCAAAGCATAGCTCTTGATATTCAATGAGGTCACCTCCGTAACTCTTTTAGTTGCACACTTTGTCAACTACTAAATGTTCTATGGTGAGTGAAAATTTTGAAACTGATGATCACGATGATTCATGAAAACTACAGTTTTGGTTGCATAACAAAAATTGCGCAAAGCATTCTGGAAAATTTCATGATGCTTGATTCATGAAATTTAGCTACAAAATGTCGGAGTTCTAGTCGAGTAAATTCAAGCTAAGTTTGACTGAATAAGTTATTTGGATTATATTTTTGTTTTTATTCAAAAGAATTCGTATTTGTTAGTTTTGTGTTAAAATATTTTTTGTGGATTATTTGTTTATTTTGACGAGATGAATCTAAAAAGTTAAAAAATCATGTTCACACCTAACTTTTTTAAAATAAAGACAACTAATTAAAAAATCTGTCATATTGGATGGGTCATCTTTGATTGGGTGAGTGTCCGTGTATGTGCCAAACGTCATGTGCAACAACCCACAGAGAGAGAGAGAGAATTCCTTAGGGGATATTTGGATACTTAATTTTTCCACTTTGATTTTCACATTTTTTCACTTCTAGTATTTTGATTTTTGTTTGGCATTAGACAACAATAATAGAACCCTAGTCTCCAATCATGGGAGTCTGGGCGGAGAATGATTGGAGATAGACCTAACTTTTGGCAATATGCACAAAGTGGTTGCTCTCATAATATTACTGAAACAATGGCCCTCTTGTACCTCCAAAAACCGAGGAGAGACAGTGTGACGTTATGTTTGGCATTGTTGACCTAAAATGAGTTACCAGAGAAAGCATTATTGATTTTTGGTGTTAGATAGAAAAAGGAAAAAGTAGGAGATATGAGCTTTTAACATCTTATTTCTCACTTTTCTTATACCGGTTAAATAAAAGACCTATAGAATATATTATGAAAATATCTCCCAACATTACTTCTGTTGCAAAATACAAAATCTAAAAAGTCAAAAAATGCAAAATGTGAAGAGCCAAAAAATGGAGGCTTCCAAGTCATTTTGGAGGACCACATGCAATTCTGTCTCTGAGTTTTCTGGATGCTTCTCCACTACTGTCCTAGAAAATGTTCTGTTTGCAAATGATTGGTAAATGTATAAGAGTTGTATGTATTTACGTATGTGTTTGCATTTATATAAATCGTTCACAGAGATAAGGTTGCGTGATCAAACATGATTTCTTGAAAGAGTAATGCACTTTAATTTTGAGACTTACACATAACAAACAATTAATTTCTCATCAAATAAGTTTGGTGTTCAATTTTGCATCACATGAAAGGATCGAGAGGTTCTAACTTTTGGGGCCCCTGAAAATTATATCCGGTTGCTCAAAAAAAGAAAATTATATCCGGTTGTTATCTCCAGGGCCTGGAATTAGTCGATGTGCGCGCAAGTTGGCCCAGACATCTGCTTATTTAAAAAAAAAAATCAAGAGGAGGTGGCTCTTGGGTGGGAAGATTTATTCAATGGTCTTAGGGCACCACGGGTCGGTATCCCAACAGACTTCTACCGTACATTGTTGTGGGACCCGGTACCAAGTTTATGAACCTCGTAAAAAAATGTGGTGGAGATAAGTACCGATGCCCCAAGACCATGGAATAATTACTCGATGGGTGAGGTGCTGTTATGGGATGGTCACCATCCAATTGAGACACATTTAGAACCCAAAACAAAGGCCTCTCATGTCGCACCCTCGACTTAGGGCCAAGGCTAAAAGCGAATGGAATCAGGCACTTTGAGTGGTGGATCCAGGATCCCCATTTGGTCAGCTTTGGCTTAGCGGCTGTTGTACTAACTTTGGTTTCTTAGTTGATACGCGTGGAGAAATTTTTGGGTGCTGAGTGGGTATTGCCCACGTGGTACCCACTCGGCAATCCGAACTGTCTATAACGCGACCCAACGGTCCGGATTTTAGAGAGGGAAAAGGAAGAGAGAGAGAGAGTGTTTGGATGAGAGGAGAGAGAGGGAATCAATCCGGGCCGTCCAAAACACATTTGGACGGCTCGGATCACGCTTGGGTACCAAGTAGCAATACCCACTCGGCGTGAGGGGAATGATCTTTTTGAAAAGCATGAAATGCCAAAGAAGCTCAAAAAGCTCGGTAGTGGAACCATGCCTTATTAGTCTCCATAAATTTAGCCATATTTAGGTTCTCCTCTTTGAATTTGATTCTTCTTTATCAGCTCAGAATCCAGTAAAGCTAACCACAAACGAAAGAATGACCCTGCCATCTTAAATCATTCATCAATCTCTCTGTCTGGGTTCTGGAATAGTTTGTGGATAGAACTACAAGGAACAGATACCAGACTTAGCATAAGAAAAATTGATAACCTCGGGGTCCAAACAACTTTTAATTGAGAATTGTCAAATTCAGTAATTTTTTGATGAGTCCGGAATCAACCCAAACTTAGCGGGCTGAAGCAGAATTGCGGTGCGGTCATGACTCACAACTCTAAAGTTGTGATTGATGGTGGATTTCAGCCAAATTCCTTAGGCCTTCAATTTAGTATTTTTGCTATATTAGAAAATAATTAGATTACGATTACTTTTAGCGTATAATTTCGTTCAAAGTTGATTTCAAGTGGAAATATCTTGTTTTTTTTTCTAGTTTTCAATTTTGAAAGTTTTCCTAATTTCCGGAATACTTTATTTGTTAGTAGTGTTTGCTAAGATTTCCCTACAAATTGGCATGTAATCTCTATTATTTAGAAACTCTTATCAATCAATATAAGTCTGAGATTTTCTCTCTTTCTTCTTTAGATCCAATAAACTCTCGTAGATTCAAGAACCTATCTTGTTTGAAATAGTATGCTAATTATTTTCTTGTGAATTCCATTGCTTCAAACAAGATGATTGATCACCTCTGTACCTTGGTTTAGTCTAAGTGATCTAACCTCTTAGGGGGAGTTTTCTGATTGACAGAACCTGAGCATTTACTAAAATCAATAGTTGAGTAATTTTAGCAAACGAGGAAACTATTTGTTTTATCGAATGTTCCCGAAGGGACAACTATTTGTTAAAATCAAAGTTTTTTGCAATGCTAAAATAATTATCCAAAATGAAACGGTGGAAAGGTTAACTTATGCAGTTGAGCACCTTTGTTTTGGGACCCACGGACAAAAGCGCAGCCTCCACGTGGATCCCACCACCGAATCAGCTGCTGCTGATGGTAACCCCTTCTCCAGTGAGGGCCCACCACATGGCACCCTTTGGTGTGCCAAGCTGACAAAACCAAATGACGGTAATACCCTATTGCTCAGTATTTTATATCCGTTCCAATTTGTTTGTTCAATGTTGACATACGTGACCATTATAAAATCGTCAGTATCTCACAATTTATGATTTTTTAAATAATTAAAAAAATCTTGTCTAATAAAACTAATTGAAATTTACCAAAAAAGATCCATATAACGCATATCAAATATTACTATAAAATGAAAAATATAGACAACTTTTTATGTAATAGTAAAAGTAGACTAACAATATGAAACGGTGGGAGGAGTATTTTTCTTGGAAAATGATTTCCACTCTCTCAATTTTATATCTTTTAATGAAACTTTTGTGATCAGTAATTTTTTACTAAAAGACAAGAATTAGAGTGAATTAATTAATCAAAAAGACGAGTGCAAGAATCATTATCATCAATTTTATGCAAATGGAAAGAATTTCATTAGTAGTATAGAAACTAGTATAAGACACCCATCATAAAAGCCAAAACATTGGAAAACAAAATAACATGAAACCAATCACAAGGAAAAATGCAACATCAACCAACAGCATGGTCCTAAAAACAGCATGAAATTAGGTGAAGCTGATAATTTACCGATGGTGGTTCCACTGCAACAAACCTCGACGGCCACGATCAGACCAAAGACCAAGTGCCAAGTACACTAGGTAGATAATGCTGTGTGCATGCGACAAAGAACTAATTCTAGGCGATCGTTGAAAAAAACAGCACCAACGATGAGCGAAGACAGAAAAAGGTCTAAGAGCGGGACACCTAGAACTATCCAAGGCCCAATCAATACAATAAAATTTGAATAACTCAATCAATACATAACATTGCTTATTAACCAAAGGTGTTTCTAATACGTTCTTTTACTTGCCCCATCATCGACCTTAATATGTTCGTTTTCCTCCAAACATGGCGTACATACAGGACACTGATTATCTCAAAATGTTCTTAACTTTAAGACTTGCTTGTGTTCATTAAACAAGCCCATGACAAACTGATCTCGAGTTACATATCACGAGCCGTTAATGAAAAACTCCCTAAGTCAAAAAAATTTTAAGCCTTAACCACCCAAGTTTCCAATTTGAAGTTGATCAAAACTTGCTTTAGTTCCATGTATCACGTTCCAATTTCACGGGTTATGTGTGATCATTAGAAGACTACTTGGGAAAAAAAGTTAGTAACAAAGTAGGTGAAGTTATAAGGTGATACGTATCATATTTCCTTTTCCATCCGGTAAATGAGAACAAGATCTTGACATTTGCCACATAAAGCAATGGACCCAACTCTTTGAACCAAATAAAAAAAATAGTTACTTATATATATACACACACACACAAACACATATACATATACTAGTATTTATCTACCGGTTGATAGGAACGGGGATGGTGCTGTCCCTTTAGGGATAGCATAGGTGCTGGACCAATAACAGTCGTCCGTGATCGGCCTTGGATGGCTCAGATCTGTTTGGCAGCGGACAGTTTAGATTTATTTGGACAATATGTAATCTGAACCGCCCATGGTCGACCACAGACGGTTGTATCATCCAGCACCATGTTGTCCCTTCGGGAACAACACCCATCCCAGGTCCTTATTGACCTAACTAGAAAAAGCTCGTGGTATCAATTTTTTTGAGGTCAGTCCATACAAATATTTGTTCTAGCTTTAAATGGGATCTCATTAGTAGACGGTGGGATCATTGGTCTCCCAAGATTAGTCGAGATGCGATCAAACTGCCCATACATCTGGCTATAAAAAAAATAATTTGAAAGAGCTCCAACTGTTATCTTAATCAGGACAATAAAGTACGTGGTAGCTATTTATTTCACATGGCTTGTTCTTAATTTTTCCTCAAAATAGAAATGAAATTTTTTTTGGGCTAGATCATGAGGTGCATAATTCAGTCGGGGTGCTTTGGATAAAAAACCAAAAAGTGGTTTTTAAAAAAACTATTTTGTCCTTATTCAATTTTTTTTGCATTCGTTAGTTTTGTATCTAGATTTTGTGGTTTCTGGATTCCTCTCGACGAGACGAATCTAACAATTATAAAATTATTCAAAAAAATTAAATTTTTTTGAATAAAGCCAAAATAGGTGGATTATTGGCCAATAATCCACTTATTTTGGCTTTATTAAAAAAATTGAGTTTCAGAAATCACAAAATCTTGATGCAAAACTAACGAATGCAAACAAAAAATTGAATAAGGACAAAATGGTTTTTTAAAAACCACTTTTTGGTTTTTTACCCAAAGCACCCGGTTTTCACTTTTCACATGAAAGATGGTCAAAATTTGCGTAGAGGATAAGGAAAAGAATGAAGCACATTGACTGACAAGATCTATTCCCAGTATCTGGATATGGATAAAAGTATGGGATTAAGATTAAACTAAAGAAAAGAGGTCAAGAGTGTTAAATGCGCATGTTGTTTGAATTATTGTGCCCTTTGTTTTGTTAGTATACATAATAATTATAGAATTTGGGTGTCCTGTATTAAGTAAGTTCACTATACTCCTATAGTGAGTAATTACTGTCGTCCGTTCGACAATCAACGGTCCCAATTATACTTGCATAATCCTTGCAAGATTGCAAAATACCATCATAGGTTTCTACTGATTTACAATGTGGATTGTTAAAAAAAACATGCATAAAATATGTAAACGTGAAGAGATTATTCAGTGTCCTTGGGGCATCACGTGAGGCATAAAGGTGGAAAAATAAACCTTAATCAAGTGTTTAATTTTAAATTCAAGACAAGTGAACTAATTGCCTAATTTAGTAGGTTCTAGGCTTGCCAAGTTGAGTTTGGTTATACTTGACGGCATTTAAATGACAAAGAATGCCTAATTCCTAACCAAATTTTCTTTCCAATTTCTTTGTATGGGCTTAACAAGGCCTAACCCTGATTATAACGACTAAAACTTCACCTTTTCTGCTACGTTACGTAAATACAGATGATAAAGAAATCGAATGACCCAAATTGTTCAAACTTAAATTTAAAAACGTAATGACAAGCTTCAAAATTATTTATACTGTACATATTTACAAGACCAACCAATCTCAGGCTAGTTGACCACGACCCGATCTCGAGTAGCCGGTCCTGAAACTTATAACGTGATGAAAAAAGAGAAAGTGTTGGATACAGGAAACCAAAACATGAAATGGGACAGGAAAATCCATCCAACGACAACAGGTAAGATTCACCCGGTACAACTGTAGAATGACAACGACTGAGATGAAAAACTTGGTCTACATTCAACCTACGTGTACATCACAGATAAACATAGCTATTTTGGTGCATCTTAAGGGCATTCAAGTCATTTCGTGGATGGACGACCGGTGAGATTCACCTGGTTCACTGTGTAACGGCAACGGACGAGATGAAAAACTCGGCTAGACATGGTCTACGTTCAATTTACGTGTACATAACAGATAAACGTAGCTATTTTGGTGCTTCTTGAGGGCATTCAAGTCATTTCGCACTATCGCCTTCCATTGGCCTAACGATCCTTCCAAGCCTAAAGGGGCAACGGACCTTCCTCCCTATGCCACGTCGCCAATCCTTCACTAAAAATTGACACGTCACCACATGTCCCTACGGACAACTTTTCCATCTCCTATATATAACTCGACCACAACAACCCTCTTTGCACTGTGCAGACACCTGACGACGTACGAGAGCATTTTGGAGTGGAGGAGAGATTCGGAGATGCCTCCGGCGGCCGTCGTTGCGTCACCGTCGGAACGAGCCGCGACGATGATTCCGGCTACTGTTCAACAAGCTCCGACGATGGTTTCAGAGGCGTTTGGGAAGGACGCGATTATCGCGTGGTTCCGGGGTGAGTTTGCGGCGGCAAACGCCATCATCGACGCGCTATGCAACCACCTGATGCAGCTGGAGGAGGTATCTCGTTAACCGCCCACCCGTCTGAGAGCTTAAATAGAAATAACTTTATTATTTATGTTTTCAATACGCTCTCTCGTGAGTAGCCACGGCCCACCATCCTCCATACGTAAGTGTAAACACGTATAAATATTCTATTTTTAGGTAGGCCGTGATGTTTGAATAAAAAATTTATTTGTTCTGTAGGAGGAGGACAGAGGACGATCGGAGTACGAATCGGTGTTTGCCGCCATTCATCGGCGGCGGTTGAACTGGATCCCGATTCTTCAGATGCAAAAGTACCACTCGATTGGTGATGTGGCGGTCGAGCTTCGACGAGTGGCTGCTGCAAAGAAAAGGGAAGACAGAGTGGAGGGAGGAGAGGTGAAGAGAGGTGATCGGCAGCGAGTGAAGGGGTTGAAAAACGGAGAAGAGAGGAGTCGTGCAGATTGTGAAGCGGAATCGATGGAGAGTAAGGGAAGTGGTGGTGGTAGTGAGGTGGTAGATGAAGAGTCGAGGAGAGACGATTCTCCGGAAAGGGAAATTACTGGTACAGGTCAGTTGAATTTCGATATTCATTACTCGGCTAAGTGGCGTAGGTCTCAAAACTTATGTGAGAGTGTAAAACGGATCCGGGAAAATGTTACAATAAACACTCCTATTTATAAAAGTTACGATTCCTTTTTAATAAAAGTTACTAGACACACTAAAATATTACAAATCATATTACTAAAAAGTTACGAAAAAACTAAAGAATGTTACGATTGCCAATAAGGTGGCACAATCTGAACCATACAATAAGTACATATCGTATACACTTTTAATGAATATGTATTGTAGTCATTTCTAAATTTGAGACAGAGAGAATAATATAGTTTCAAAGTGGGGTTCTACACTAAGTAGTTTAAGGCTGTGTTTGGAAGTTAAGCTAAGAAAGAAAAAAGAAGGGAAAATAATTAAGAAGGAAATTAGAGGGAAAATTGAAGAGAAAATGAGAGGAAAGTTAAATGAAAATTTGACTATTTCCCTTCCTCTTTTTGTAGAACCAAACAAAGGAAGGAAATTTTTTTAAATTTTCTCTCCCCTTCTCTTCCTTTCCCTAAGAACCAAGCAGAACCTAAATTTCGGGGGTAACGAATTCGAATTAGTAGCTGAGAGACCTCGAGATGTGCGGCTGATCATTTGTTGTTTTGTTTGCCTTATTTTATTGTAGGCCGTAGACGGCGCGTTTACTTCCCGTTGGACTGTAAACGGGCGTCGTGGGCTGCGTCCTGTTTGGTTTATCTGGAGGGTTTTGGCCCTTTTGGCGGAGCTTTCTATTACTCCTATTATTAGTGCAAGTCCCAACTCCGGGTTGTTGACATGTTTCCTCTCCACACTATTAATTACTCCTATATGGTTCAATTTTTGGTGTAAACAGCAATAACAAAATTTCTTATGAATTCTCCAATCCAAACATAAATGGTTTGCCTTTTATCATACCCGAGATCAAATTAAGGCTAAGTTTTCCATTTTGCTAAAATCAACTATGATTTTAGCAAATGAGTTCACCAGGTAGTAAAATCAAGGTTTTGAAATAAAAAAATGAAGTGGTTCCTTGTATCGTTTTTCGATTTTTTTCGCACCAAATGAAAGAACTCCTCGTGTACTTTAATTTGGTGTGAAAAATTCAAAAAATAATACATGGAAACACTTATGGTGTTAACACCAGATAAATGCATTAGAAAATCATAAGGACAAAAAAAAAAAAGAGACTGCAAGTTTGTCCTTTTCTTCATAGGAACCTCGTCGCTCGGCTCTTCTATCTTTAAAATGTAAGGTGAACTAACAATCTAATGCGGAGACTTTCGCTATATGAAATTCGAAATGGTTCCTAATTTTGTTTCTGGAATCAGATTTACGGAATTAAAATCTTTTTTAGTTGACCATGACCTGATGTGATTATATGATGTTCATTCACCTGCTAATTTAGCTGA
Organism: Vaccinium vitis-idaea; assembly: GCA_963854785.1. Taxonomy (NCBI): domain Eukaryota; kingdom Viridiplantae; phylum Streptophyta; class Magnoliopsida; order Ericales; family Ericaceae; genus Vaccinium; species Vaccinium vitis-idaea. Next base: position 38,332,507 of record OY978223.1, read on the forward strand.
TATAGCCACAAATGTTGGAATTCAATTCCTTCACTTCTTCTGATTTGATTCGCCTCTCTTGTAATTACTACTAGTGCAATTCTTTCATCCCCTCATGTTCTCTTATCAAGTTTTATATATTTCTTTCTTTTGCCGGTAAAAAAAAAAAATACTTCTAGTAAACATTGCTGATTCCTTTCCTTTGCAGTATCCCAAGAAGTACATCCCTCATTTGGAAATATAGACTTGTGTTCTAACCATGAAGAATGTGAGGCACGCCATGCCCAGATCAAGATCACAAAAGGATTCCATGCCAAGGAGTATGTCAATGGTCATACGGTCAGTTCTCTCTTCACTATTTGAAGTACATTTGTTCTATAATATGGAACTGAAGAAAATAGCATCCACAACATATGATACTATGAAACAAAACAAAGAAAAGAAACAGTAAGTTTTATGTTACTGATTGAAGTTAATTGGACTGGCAGGTGAATGTTGTTAAAGGTCTCAAGTTGTTTGAGGACGTATTCACTGGTTCGGAGCTCTCTAAGGTGAATGACTTTGTAAATCGACTTCGGGTTGCTGGACGGAATGGAGAACTCTCAGGTGGATCCCCGTGCTTTGTGATTCTTTTATTATTAAACTTGTTTCCTTTCGGGAAAAGAAGGTTTTGAGATTGTAAAGGACACCCTCGTCCCTCTGTATAGTTTTGGTCGAGCAGGTTTGGATTTTACGTTTTCATTTTCTTTCCGATGAATTACATTCCCTTTTATTTCTCGATGTCCATCGATATCCGGATGTTAAGTACACTATCTGCAATCAGCCTTTAAGTGGGAGATGATGTGTAGACCTTACTCCATGGAGACTGATATTGTGCTGCTTTTGAAATTTCATTGTATACATTGTAGTGGTCAATTTTTTCGCAACTTGACTTTAATAGCATTCTATCTTCATTGTGACTGCATTTAGCAGGCTGAAACTCTGAGCTCTGTTAGTTGTATCATGTATTTTGTGATGGTAAATGTTACTACTGTGGAATTATGATGATTACTGCAGCTATTTTAGTTGCCGTCTTTCTTCACACCACTCAACGATATTCACGTGAATGAATGTATGTAGGTGAGACCTATATCTTGTACAACCAGCAGATGAAGGGAAAAAGAGAGCTGATTCAACTTGGAGCTCCTATTTTTGGACAGATAAAAGAGGAAGCAAATCCTAAAGATGGAAACAGTAAAACAATTTCTTCTCCGAGTAGATGTATTTATTTTACTTCCTTGTCAATCAAGCTTCCCTGGCATTTTTCATGTGAAATTTTTAATTGGGATTTATGCTTACAGATCACATTGAGCCAATTCCCACTCTTCTTCAAGCTGTTATTGATCACCTGGTTAAGTGGCATCTGATCTCAGAAATTAGAAAACCAAATAGCTGCATCATTAACTTCTTCGATGAGGTATATAATTCTTTTGGTGCTCATTACTTTTGATCCATTTCATGAGCCTGATTTTTTTGAACAGTGCATAAACTGAGCTTTTGTACTTGTTTATTAGGGAGAATTTTCACAGCCTTTTATGAAACCACCTCATTTGGAACAACCCATCTATACTCTTCTCCTCTCTGAATCGATGATGGCTTTTGGACGAACACTTGTTAACGATAGTGATGGGAATTATAAAGGGCCACTCATGCTTTCACTCAAGGAAGGGTATGTACTCAAGTTTTTCCCCTCTTTTATTTGCATATCTGATACTTGCGAAATTGTAATTGGATGTCTGAAACTGTTGATTTGATGTATAGATAACTGAACGAGAATTTTCAAAGAAAATAACTCCTAAGAAAGAAATTTGGTTAGATTGCAATAAAGCTGCATATGAGGGGTTGTGTTTGATCTTTCTTGGTAACTCCCTCAGGACTTGTCCGACAATCAGCGTTGAGTTGCTCACGATATCCTCTCAGACACTGCCGAAAGGTTATAGCGATACTATCTTTTCATCAAAACTTTTGGGTATGGAAGACAGAAGGCTGGAGATTTTCTCATTTTCAGCCTTTCGCAGTTGGATACAACCATTTCTCTGTCTGACACCAGATGTAATTGTCACATTTCCAAGTTCTGATATTATATGCCATTTGAGGTCTAAAATTTGTGTCCCATATGTTAACATGGCATTTAAAGCATAGCAACAAATGATATGGGAGAGATTAACAACCTTTTGCCATCTACCCAGAAAATAGAAATGCAGCCTTTGAATCTCTCTTTACACTTGCTTCCTTAGGACTTGGGAGATCCATGCATTGCCAGATTTCAGTGTTGAACATGCACCTAATTTCCAACTTTGAAGTTGGCACTTACTAATTCTGGAATCTGGCTACTACACAGGTCTCTTCTAGTCTTGAGGGGAAACAGCTCTGATATGGCAAGACATGTCATGTGCCCATCTCCAAACAAAAGGGTAAGCATCACATTCTTCAAAGTCCGGTCAGAAACAAACCAATTCACCTCATCAACGACACCTCCTCTGTCTCGAGTCATGACTCTATGGCAACCCGGTCTTCCCACCACATATGCGATTCCAAACGGAGCTCTAAATGGCTATGAGGCAATGAACTTGATGCCTAAATGGGGCATGCTTCGTGCTCCTCTGGTCATGTTGGCTCCAATGAACCCAATAGTTCTGAGCCCCAGAAGGGTCCCACACACTGGTACAGGGGTCTTCTTACCTTGGACCGTCGGATCAAGAAAATCGCCAAAACATCTTCCTCCACGCGCTCAAAAAGCAAAACTTCTTCTCACGCTACCTCCCTCAGTTGAAGCACATACAGCAGATCTGTCTTCTGATGTGAGTATTGGTAATGATGCTAAAATGGTTTAAAGAAGATGGGTCAACTGAGGAATCACTAATGTATGCCACAAATTAAGGAAGAGCTTTTGCTATTGTACAACCAATGCCCAGGTGCTGATAGATGAGTTTGTACTTATTTATTTTTGGGGTCTCCCATATCTTTAGAACTAATTAGGTTCTATAGTTTGTGGTAATGCTGTTTCTAGTGGTAGTTTTGTTTCTGGATTGGCCCTTGTAGAGGTTTGAATTTTGTGTTAACAGAAGTTTTTGCTCACTAAATGTTTATAAAGAACAGATTTGGATGCTTTGGAGTCAGCTATCTTGATCTCTCTGGGACAAGGAATCTGTACCGTAAATGCTTAGTTTTCTTATCAGCACCTGTTATAGTTCTCTCTCATGCTCGCAACTGCATAATGACCATGACTTCTCTCGTTCTAGTATGCTGCAGTAATATAGTACGGAGGATTGGTGTTTTATTCCATGATACCGATACTAATCTATGTATAGGCCTAGTTTTCCATTTGATAAAATGAGAATCTCATAAAATCAATGCGTTGAAGAAACCATTTGTTAATGAAAATGGGTTGGTTTTAGCAAATGGTTTCCTCATGTGCTAAAATCAACTCATTGATTTTATGAGATTCCCATTTTATCAAACGGAAAACTATGCCAATCCGGCCAAGGAAAAGATACGTGTCCAATGCAGTCTTACCAGACACAGATCTGCACGCACCAATGTGAAACTTTGTTGGTCCTATAACCATTCACAACAACTTTGACAGTGGTCTATCTTGTTTCTTTGGAGCTTGTGGTGACCGTCGTCCGGTTTGACCCTCCTGCCTGAACTTTCAACCGGAAAGTGGACTCCCTGATTCCTGGATCTCCCTACACAAGTAGCACCTGGCATTAGTGCCAAATCCGGCCTGAATGTGGCCGGGACGGCACTCCGACGGTCTAGTGAGTACTTGCTAGAGAGAGAAGTACATACTATTGAGAGTGGAGACTTGTGTGTCCCTCTTAGGGTTCCATTGTTGTACTATTGTTGTACTTATTAACTTATGTAGGCTCTGTCTTAGCTTGGCCTCTGAGTTCCGTCGTGACTTATACATTTAGGGATCGAGTCACATCATACGTTTAGGGATCGAGTCGGTTATCAGTGCATTCACATGCTACGAGTTGTCTTTTGACGCATGCCATAAACCGCTCGACTGATGTTGCTCATGAAGTGTGAAGCAGGCCGGTTACACACATGCATGAACTTCCTTCCGTATGTCATGCGTGTTATATCATTCGGGTCCGAGGTAAGCAACCATGACCCTGCTTTTAAGTGTTCGAGTATACGGGCATGGGTTCCATAAATCCCCTTCGATTTGGGCCGTTCGGTTATGGGCTTGATGTCACTCGGCCTGGCCCAATATGTACCTCAGAGGGCTTTTAACTGGTTCGAGTCCTGTGGTCCATCTGCCCTTTTCAGGTCCTCCTCATTAGGCCCACCACAGAGCCTCTTGACAAAAAAAATTTGATATCAAAATTTTGGAAGGGAAGTGATTCTAATAATTGGCCTGCACTTTTTTTTGTTGCTAAAGCACACAAAATGAATCAGTTCCTTATGGCATTTCAACATTTCCTGGGTTTTCCTTTCCTTTTCTACACTTTTCGCCGTGATCCTATGATGCATCTGGAAGGAGCGAATTTAAATGGGAGCTTACTATCCAGAGGTTTGTTGCCAATACCAGGAGCCTGTTTCTCCACCAGCTGCAAAATCCAGAATTAAGTTCCCTCAAATGGGATGCTTTCAGAGAAAACTTTCACCGAAATTCTATTCCATGATGTTTTCAGAAAGAGGACTAAAGGTTCCAAAAACAATACCACACGCTAGTTTAGGACATTTTCTGATAAAACTAGACGAAGTTATCAAGCCCTAATGAGGTTAACTTTGTTAATCAGAACCTAATTCTAATTATTGGTGCTTATCTATGACGCAAGGATCCCACCATCACACAAATGACATTGGTAATGACTACTGCTATACAAACAGAATTTCAGACAAAAAGATGCTAATCTTGATGGTTTCACATTTCTACTTTTAAAAATACAAAAAAAAAAACATCGGTAGACTCGATATATTTTTGGACTACTTTTAAATATTCTGTTTATGTGCCATTTTTCCACAAGTGAATTGCTTCACACCATGGAAATTGCTTGTGGTTTTGGATGTTAGGTCCTATTCAGGAATATTACTAGCTTCAAGGAAGGTAGAATTGGACTTTGCTGTTAATAAGTTACTCCCTCTGCTCCAAAAATATAGTCTCTGTTGGGAGTTCGTATAACTTTTCAATGTAATATAGTATCTTATATAATCTTTAATGTTTTACGTGATTTTAAAAACTTTGTATTTTAGATTTAATTGAAAATCTATCAAACAAGATCCATATTGCATATGAAATGTATTACCGATTGATAGATATAAACGAATTTTTATCCGGTTAGAATGGAACGAGGGACTATATTTTTTGGAAGGAGATATTATGTGAAAGGCACTTTAACTTTTGACTAAAAGCAGTGGCAGTAGAAGAACCCTTCTGGTGCTAAAAAAGAGAGAAGAATGCTTCAAACAAATAATTTACATACCCCACCTTGTAAGCTTGGAATCTCCATTCCTATCCATGTGTTCAAATACAATTCTTCAGCCCCATATTTTACCCATTAAAACCTGCTGCCAAATTGCTTGTCCAAACAAATGCAGCAAAGGGAAAACAAAAACAACAACAATTCCGAGCCTCTTGGCATCTGCCAAAGGCTCTTCAACTTCATTATGGATACCCTCTCTAGAGCCCGAGGAAGCTTGCCCAATCCGCCGGCACCTCGGTCAATTGAAGTTCCCGTTGAAGGTTCTTCTTCAGTATTCCGGTTGGAGCCTGAATACTACCGGGAGAACTCAAATTCTGAGATTAGGGTTGATTTCAGGCATGCCAATGGAGAGAAGGGAAGTATTCGACCTGTGGAGAATGGTATTATCAGGCCAACAAGAATTGTGTCACCAGGCCAAGTTAATGGCCAAAAGTTGGATTCCATTTCCACTGGAGGGAGTCAAGGGAAGACCTCGGAAAAGGTGGAAGGTATCAATGGGCGAGGGGGGGAGAAAGAGAAGAACAAGAACAAAGATAAGAACACATTAAAAGAAGAAGCAGTGGCAGGAAGAGAGGCTGAAAGTGAAAACAAACCAATCATACTTGATTTTCTTGCAGGGGACATAAATGGAAGAGCAGACGAGTTTATTAAACGAAATAAAATTGTTTTCAGCAGGAGCAACACTCTTGACCAGCCAAAGTCGAAATAGCATAGAGCTGAGCTGGTGGGTCAATGGAAAATGGTAGTAGACACAATCTCTCTTCCCTTTGTATATCTTTTAAGTATGTTCATAGGTTTCTCCCTGAATCCTGCTTGAATTGAAATAAAATCAGCTTTCAATTCCAACGTAAATTGAAATGCGATAAGCAAAATCACACACTTGAATTCATTCATAGTCTCTTCTGTTTGCATTTTCGGGTCTTTTTAATTACCACAAAATACTACTACTGCTGTGTGCTAATTTGAGGAATTGACAGTGACTCCATCAGCTGCTATTTAAATAACAGGCTGCCTGCAAATCTATGAGCTTCTACTACCCTGTTGAGAAACATTTTGCATTTAGATACGATTATAGAACCACACTAATCTTTTATATATTCGTTCACCAAATTTATCAGTACAAGAGCAAACCGAGGAGAAAATCACAGCTCATGCCAAAACTGCGACATTTAAATAGTGAAGCAAAGAGAGAAAAGAAGCAAGGAAAATGGTAGTAAACACAACATTTCCCCCTTTATGGATCTTTATATATGTTAATAGGTTTCTGCCTGAAGTTGAACAAAGTCCTCTTTCTATTCCAATGCTTATTGAAATACTTTCAATTAGCATAAGCATGCACTTGAATTTCTTCCCAGTCTCTTCTGTTTGCAATTTTGGTTCCTTTTAGTTACCACAAAATACTCATGCTATGAGTTAGTTAGAGGAATTGACTAATTTGATTGACGAACCAATGTGCCTAATGCAACTGTTATCTCCTATGAGCTTGTACTCGCTAATCGAGAAACATCTTGCAATTAGATAGAACCGTACTAATATGTTACACTCGTTCACCAAGTTTATCCGTGGATGAGCAAAACCGAGAATCAAATGAAAGCTCATGCCAAAAGTACCTCATTTAAATGCGAAGGAAAGAGAAAAATAAGACATCTCAATCCAGTTACCAGATACCAATTTTTTAATTTTTTCATCCGGTTAAGGTTGGTTCTATTACCAAAAGAAAGTATCCACGATGAAGCTCAAAACCCGCCTGGAGGCATCAAACCCTTGAACAAGGGAACAAGAACTTGACGAATCAGACTATTGGATGCTATGTAAAAGCCATACATTGTGAAAACTAATATTTTCGCGAACCCTGAAACGAAAGAGGAAAGCAGAGATGTTTGGGTCTCAAGCACTTGAAAAAGTTGTACCACAACCATTTAACTAATCTAACTGGGAAGCAATAACCATAAAAGCACTTGGAAAAAGTCATAAAGCTGGAGTATCTCCATTCTACAAGCAAACACATGATTCATGGTTTCATATTGATGGACCACATCCCCATCACTCTCCATATTTCTGGTTCACTTGATGGGAATATCAGTTTGAAAGAAAAGAGTACCCTGAATGACATTGCAGTAGTCTTTTAAAAAAGACAAGTACAAATTCCTGTGCCAGTTATGAGAAGCATATTCTCTTGAAAGATATGTGAAACCCAAGGCACTCAACTTCCATTTCACATTACATGTTCAAAGATTATGGGCCATTGCATTCAGTGGAGACCTTTATCATGATAAAAAAAGAGAAACCTTAATTCCTATTTGATTAAAACTTCATTTTGTAATCAAACCGCGGAATCCCTTGTTGCCTACCCATTTCAAGGTTTCAATTTCCCATCCAACCTTACACCTGAAGAAAAACATCACAAGTAACCCACAATTGGACCCTTTGATGCCGGATTCGGTAGATGGGGAAAGATAAAAGTAAAAAGATAAAAGGATAATGACGCTCGCCACCCAAGAGAAGATACGTCCCCACTTGTACCGAGTTGTGTGACGTTCCACTCCTAAGATAAAACAATCCTGAAATGGTTTGTGTGCAGCTAAAACTTTCCTCGAACTAAGAATTGCCCGTATGCTCAAAATATATAGCTTCAATCTGTGTATGAAAAATACAGATAGAACCATAGTGTATACATCTGTGAGTGTTCTGTTGCTGTTGAAGAAGAAGAGTATTTTAGTTCTCTGTGGATCTTGTAGTAGAAGCAGCTTTTCCTTTTCTTTGCTTACCTATATGTAGTACACGTATTGAAGAGAGGTTACAGGCATTGAAGAAAAATTGGCAGACTATCCGAAGCAATTTAATGGTAATGGGGGGTTGCTCCTCTCCAAGTCCCAACGGCAGTATGTTAAAAGGATAGAATGAATGCCATGCAAAAGAATCCAAAAAAATACTGTATAATATAGGATAAAATAATTAATTTTAGATTATATTCAACAACAGCTCCGAGTTAGTTTTACAGACATATAAAATGGAAAACCCAACAAAATCAAGAAAAGCAATCTCAATATGAGGCGTCGTTTCAACAGGGCTACAACCCTGTAGTGAGTTGATCACTATAGGATTTCCGGACCCATATGGTTCTTGATTTATTCTACAAGGGTTTAATTTCCTTCTCATATCCCCACACCTAGCCACTGAAAATTCCAAAACCCATACCAAGATGTCCAAGTTTTTGGCCTTGAGTTACAATTGTGGCAAAATGAAAGTAAAATATTGTAATTACCGATGACAGTAACAGACTAACCATTGCTGAGAAAAAAAAGAAAAAGAAAAAAAAAACTAACCATACTAGCTAAACCCAACAAAATTACATGAATTTTGAAGTCTAGAAACAGAGAAACCCACCATTTTGAAGTCTTTTCCAAGTTCCTAACCCGTTGAAGATTTTGATAATGGGGCCGGTTCTGCTAACACAACTTTTAACATAAACTTTGACACAATATCTTAGCCATTAAATTGGATGGCTAAGATTAAAACATTAGAGATGCACTCTCTTTCACTCCTCTCTCCACCCCACCCAGTCTATCTCTTCCTTAACCACGTTCTCTCTCCCTGTTTCGTTTCATTCCCCCTCTCTCTCTCTCTCTCTCTCCATGTAATCTGTATATCAGGGCAAAAATTGGGAAAGATAAAATTGCAAATCTCATTTTTTTTTTTACCACAAACCCTTAAATTAATTTCATCATTTTTTTAAACAAAATCACCCCCTCCCTTACAATGTTGGGTTAAAACAAACCCATAAATTCTATAAAATCTCATTTTCAAAAAAAAAAAAAAAAAAAAAAAAAACTGAAGCCAATTCAGTTTGGTGTGAACTGTAATTATGCAACTATGATTTGCTCCTTCTACGATGTGTAATTTGTGGTTAGGTATGATCTTTGCAAACTCCAATGCATCTTCGGGTGTAATGGCTTCATCGACAGATCCATAGACGGTCCACACCATGGAATACTAATTTGTTGTAGAAAACCAAAAAGCCCCAAATTTACCATTCAAAACCCTAACGTACGGTACCACTATAACACAAAGAGAGGTACAGAAGTTTACTGGCTTTCAACTTGGAGAGAGGGATGAGGGCTACTGTATCGCCGGATTCGTCTACAATCTTCGTCGGGGCCGCCGAATCTGCCATTTTTCTGTTTGTTTTTTTCAAAACGGAGAGAGAGAGAGAGAGAGGTCGCCGGAGTGGTGGTGGGGGGTGGTCGTCGGAGTGGGGAAAGGAGTCGCCAGGGGGTGTCGGTATGGGAGTGGGGAGGGGAATAACCAAATACAGAGAGTGAACGTGCTTGAGGTGGGGAAGAGAAATAAATTGGGTGAGGTGGAGAGAGGAGTGACGGAGAGTGCACCTCTAATGTTTTAATCTCAGCCCTTTATTTTAATGGCTGAGATATTGTATCAAAGTTTGTGTTAGCGAAACCAGCCCCTTAGATAATAATTACAATTATTTTGGCACTTTCAGTTTCTTGATTTTTGCTCGTGGGGTTTAGTGCCCAATTAGATGCGGATAAGATAGTAAGGGCTTGTTTGGCTGGGGGATGAGGAGGGGGTATAACTCACCCTTCCCTTTATCCCCGTCCTACCTCTCATTCTAGACTTGGCAAGTTTTGTGTGAGATTGTATGATTTATACCCCTTCCAGATTAATACCCCTCAATACTCTTGTAGGGGTACTAATCAATAACAAGAGAGGGTCTTATAACTTAATACCCAAAAAAATTACCACACTACCCCCTTCATCCCCCATACCCTCCCTCCCTCCTTTTAAAATCGGACCCCATTCAAATGTTTTACGAGCCTTTGCAATTTTCTTCGGATAAAAAAATAAATACTTTTGCACATAAATTTTTTTTTGCACCAAATTAAACTACTAGTGATCTTTAATTCGACACAAAAATGTTTGAAAAATTCTATATTCTGAATTTTACATTGTTGGCTTGTTGATTTGCTTCGCAATAACTTTCAAATAAAAAAATAAAGCACTTCTGTGTATAATTTTTTATTTCCTTTTACACCAAATTAAACTACTAATCGAGATCTTTAATTTGTTACAAAAAATTTGATACTTCAGAATTTTACATTGTTGGGGTATAATGTTAGGTGGTATGCATAATTATTAAAATAAATAATTGAAAAATAAATATTTTAATTTTAGATATAATTAATAGAAAGAATTATTATATCATATTTGTAGACAAGTATAATTAATTTAATTATTCTTGCATTTATGTATTTATTTTATCGTAAAATCTAATATAACTATACACAAGCTCAATTAAGCCCAATGAGCCAAAAATTTCAGACCCAAAAGTCCAACACTGCGGGCACGAAAGTTAAAAAAATTACTCCATAATAATGTGGCTATAGTTTAATAGAAAGTCTAGGGTGTTTCTCAAACGAAAAGATTTGGAAAAATCAAAATTTGATAAATCAACTATTTCTCATTTGATAAAATCAAGTATTTTTTTATTTTCTTCATATTTTATAATTGGGGAAACACCCCTAACTGTACGCCTTCATGACCAAACCATGCGGCCGCAGTTTTCCTTACGGCCCAAAAATAAGGAACAGATATTCTACAAGGGTGCATGGTGTAATTAATTGTTTCTCTTTTTTTGCTTTGCTCTGATTGGGGAACCAGGCCTGCCTAGACCACCCAATTCTCCAATCACTGATTTATATTCTGACTATAATACCCTCTACTTGAAGTGAGAATTACTCTACCGTCGTCATCAAACCGATGTCAATGGCTGGGTCAAAATGGGACGCAAAAGAAGTACAAGCATTTAGATCCTAAACTTAGGTTTTTACTGGAATCAAGAAATTATCTCGACATTTATTCCTCACACAAAGATTTTCCCAAGATTATTCCCCTATCCTCCAGCACTGACACAGTTCTTTCCTCCTCAATTCTCGTTTTTTGATCTTCTGGTGCTTTACTCCAATCGTCATTTTTCATTATAAAGATTAGGAGAAAAGAAGAACTGGGAAAAATTGGAGCTTTATTGGGGTTGTTACTTTTATTTCTTGTGAATGAAATTTGGTTTTGTTGTAATCTCCGATCAGTTTGGGAATTCTTCCTTTCCGTGATATGGGTTTTTGATTTCTCGCACAAAATTGAAAACCCATTAAGGGATTCCAAATGGATTCTGGGGATTCAAGGAGGAGTGAAGTGATTGGATTGATATCGTGACAAGGAAGAGCTGACTATGGGGACCTTTCTTGGTGGCTTTGTGTTGCCTGTGCTGCTTTTGGCAGGTATACTGTCAATTCATGTGATTCTATAGAGATTTTATTGTATTTGTTACTTGGAGTGATAACGAATCAGTTGAACTTGGTTAACTCTCATCATGAATTAAAAGAAGTTAGTCCTACCTTACGGAATTTCAGTTTTTTTACCGCCTTTCATGTTGCATATATAATGACTTCTTTCTATATGTCTGGGCATTGTTTGTAGTAACAATTTTCTTCTCTGTTTTTTCGTTTTTTGCCAACTCAAGGAATGAAAGCATGTCTTAGAATTAGGTGGTCCATGATGTTGGTGCAATGTGTGACAATAAGACAATAGTACAATACGACTGATCCGGATGGCATCTATAGATTCTATACACAAGTGCATGGATTTGGAGGGGAATGTAATGCAGATGTTTATGTCTATCTGTAAAATACATACAGTCGAGTACTTGATTGAATTTATTTTTTGGAATGTAAATGTTGGACATCCACATATTTAACTGTGTTTTTTTAGGGGATCATTATGCAGAAGTGCAGGAAACGAAACATGTATCTTTGGATCATGGGATGGACTCACCATCCTTATGCGATAATTGGACAAAACAAAGGATAATACTTAACTATGTAAATCTTAAGATAATCGAATTTAAATGCTTATGTATCTGGTTGAAAGCAACAGTGCTGTGTTCTTTGGTGCACTAGTTTAACTTGTACTGGGCATTTCAGGGAGGTTAGATTTTCTTTTAGAAGTTAAGCTGTGTTATAAGCCATAGACTTGTGGTCCTTTCATGGTATGTGTCAGAACTTTGGTGAAACACATGAGCACATCCAATACTAACTTCAAGTCATAAACCTGATTTTCAAAGCTTTGTCCAATTGTAGCCATAACTACCAAACCTATTTTAAGGCATCAATTTTCTTCTCTGGCGAAGCTGAAGATGGAAAACAATAGGCTCATCGAGTAAGTGATGCAATTGGAATAGCTAGAGGCATCAAGCACACATCGTTTGCATGGAAGTAGTTACGTGAGGTGGCATATTACCCTAGGAGGTCGTGCCAATCTTTACCACCACTCAACATAAGTGGCATACCCGCCGAAAAGGATGAACAAAGCCCATGAGTTCTTACTAGTCAACAGAATAATCAAAATCTACAAAACATATTCAAGATCGTAAAACTCCTCAAAGTACAGACAGAGTAGAAAAGAAGGAACTCTTGACACAGACAATGGAAAAGCATGTGAGAATAGATTGCATACTTACAAAGGTGACACCATTTATGAACACTTGTAGCCTTCTAAGTGGCCAATCTTAGTTTGTTATTCAGATTGTCACAGTAATAACCTTTGATACTTATGAAGTTTAGGTTTGTTAAGAAAAAATGGTGCAAATAGGAAAGTGTTACGCACATATCAATAATGCCACCCTGCTTGTCATGCAGTTTGAACATTGTAGGTTAAGTGGTAAAGTGAGGATTTTCCCTTCAACTTAAGTTTTGATAGCTTAATAATCATACAGTCGTGTTTGAAAATATATCTTGCATCCAGATGAATTCTAAGTAGCAGAACTGTGGCTGCATTCATTTTTGAATATTTCATTTACGTATTTAGAGACATGAGTACAAATGATTTGTAATTGGAATAATGATTTCTTTATCTCCTCCCCTCTTGCAGCTGCTTTGCTGAATTGGAGTTTAATATCTCTTGTTGATTTGCTAGCTTTTCTCCTTGTTCGGTTCACTGCTCCAAAAAGAGGTATCCATCTTTCTCTGATAAGTAGCATTGACCGTTGTTGTCTTTTGTTGGGCTCGGAGTGCCCCCATGGATTTGGTTACACAATACCACTCCCTGCGACCGTTCTAAAGACAAACTTGTGGGTGCGATGTCAAATATCATAAAAGACTTAATTGAAGCCCTCCTTGACACCAATTGGTTTTATGAGAGATGGTGGAAAAACAGTCTGACAAGTGGCATCCAGGGGGTCATGGGTTCGAGTTGCGGGAGGGTCATCGTGAGGGAGGGATTGTTGGGCCCGGAGTGCCCCCTGGCTTTGGTTACACAATGCCACTTCATGCAACCGCTCTAAAAACAGACTTGCGGGTGAGTTGTCGAATGGTATAAAAGACTTAATTGAAGCCCTCCCTAACACCAATTGGTTTTAGGAGAGATGGTGGAAAAGAGGTCCGACATCTTTTCTGATGTTTTCTTTACTGGTTATGCGTCCAAAGACCTGATTAACCTAGAAATCCCTAAGCCACACAATACCGAAAAATAGCGCACACAGAAAATTTAAACAGAAACTTCAGCTTTTCTATTTGATAGACGTACTCTCAAATTACATAATTACATAGAGAAAGGATAGATAGGAAGAAGAAGAATAAAAGGGGGAAAACCCTAGAACTACTTGGGGGCCTTGAAAACACAAGGAGAAGAGGGAGAAACCCTAGAACATCTAGGGGGCCTTGAATCACACAAGGAGTGGAAGAGAGAAGGGGAGAAGGGGAAGGGAAACACAGAGCCACAACCCCCTGACAAACTCTATGGTTTCTCACATGTTGGCCTCCTTTCAAATGAAAGACTTGACTTCTATCTATAGACTCTTTAAAACCCTAAAAAACAAAATTACAATAGTAACCCTACTACAAAAATCAAAACTACATGTCAGGCCATCTTTGTAGATGCAGATTGCGTCAAGACCATCTTCTTGTGAGGATGGACAGAGAGTATTGACACAACATGTACATTTATTTGACTTTCAGGATTTTCTTGTGATAAATTTCCCTAATAATAGAACATGCATTCGTTTGAATTTTTCAACGGGTAACTGTCATTTTCCTCTTTATCATAGCCACATTTATCCTAACATCAGACTTTTGAGATTGTTTTTGGTGCCTAGTTTCTGAGCAGGGAAAAAAAAAATCATGTTCAATAAAGATGCCTCAGGCATTCTTACTAGAAACTCCACGAAAGATAGAAAATGTGCCTGATTTGACTGAAATATGTCGACACTAACAGATCACTTTGCTTTTCATTCTTCCTTTTGGTAGTCTTTCCGTGTTATTTTGGGGGGATTAAAGAGAATCTCTCGGTGAGGCTTACTCATAAGAGTGAAAGAAAGGGAAGGGCATAAATAGGATGCTTCAGAACATTTTGCATCTGCCTGTTTATGGATTTCTGGTGTAGTGCAGGGGTGATTCCTTGTTCCCCCCATTTCATTTTGCTAGTGCTATTTTATGCGGTTGAAACTTTGAAGTCATAAAGTGCTCTTAGTGTAGTAGATATGTTTGAGGAAGTTCTATTATTAGTAAAAAGCAATGAAGTTTAGAGGAAGTTAGCTTATCAAGAGCAACATTAGGAAATCAATGTTAGGGTCAGAGAGAACTACTTTTGTGAAGATGGTGAATTTTTTATGCAATCTGGGTTTTCAATGTGCTTTTTCTTGTTCTTTGGTTTTTGATTGACAACCAACATATCAATCAACAGAAAACATTATAAAAAAGAAGAAGAAGCAAACGACCAAAAAAAGCAATCATATCCCTATTCCAAAAGCAAGTCAATGCTATTCCCAAGTTAGGTACATTACCTAGTCGTAGTATCATTCTTCATATCTTCCGTAGTATTCAAGCTAGTCCTCAGCTAAGGTGGAACTTGGACGTACTATTGTTATGCAAAAGTCTTTGTGGGGGCTTACTTTATAATGCTTCCCCTCTTTGACATGAATGACTGGAATATCCATTTATTTTCATCTTAATAATACTAACATGTCATCGATTTTATGTAGGTTTTCGTTTTCGAGGAAGACATCTCTTATTGTGGTCTATTTTCGTATTTTCTCTACTTGTTATTATTGCACAAGTAGTATTTCTTATTTTATGTGCTCTGGAGGATGGCAAGTGGAGTATAGCAGATGCTTGGTTCGCAAAGTTAATTGGATTGATGAAGTAAGGCTCATTTTGAGTTTTATTTCGTCCTTGATTTTGTTATCTTGCCACCAATTATACTAATTACATCCATTTGGCACATTTGTGTTGTCTGCTTAAGCAGGTTTGATTCGTGGAGATTTCCCTTTGTAATCTATTTCTTGGTTGTACAACTATTAGTGGCTTTTGTTGCTTCTTTTGAAATCCGTGGGGACAATTTTGGTCTGATCCCATGCCAAGCTTCATCTTGGGAACATCTCTCATCATTTACCGAACAAATAGGTACTTGACCTCTTAATAGTGGCTTAACTTGCACTTTTTTTTCCTACTTGTTTCCACTCCTTTCTTTGTACACATTTTGGTGCCATGCTGAATTTACTTAACATATCAATTGGGAAATAGTTAAGCCTTTGACTATCTCGGTCATGTATCCTCTAACCCTGGAAAATGGAGAGTAGTGTGGAATTCAGGGCATTCCCATGGACAGATAAAATCCTACAAAAAGCGTCTTTGGGAGAGCCATAAGGTCACAAGTGCGTTGAATGTCTTATATATGGTAGTTGAGGTTGAGAAGTTACAGCTGTAGTATGGATCTCAAGGTTGATGAGTGCGAGGCAGGCAAAATAGCATACGTTGGAATTGGTTTTGCAGTCAATTGATCATAGAGAATATACGCGTGTTAGACTTGGTTTTGCAGTCAATTAATTACAGAGAATATCTACCTGATGGAGCATGTGTTGTGTATTTATGTGAAGTCTGAAAGGACATTGCTTTCCTTCTTCTTCAGTTCGTTTGGTGTTGTGTGGGTGCAAAGCATTCATACCAATTGCTGAACTGAAGGCATTCTTGTTCAAATTGCATCTTGTTAATCAAGTTTTTTGTCTGCTTGGCCTTGTGGAAGGTTCTCATCTTAAGGTTGCTTCCTGCTTGCTGTCACCTGCCATTCAACTTGTTGTGGGAATTAGCAACCCCTCTTGGGTTTCTCTGCCTTTTTTTGTTTGTAGCTGTGTCGGTCTTGTGGATTGGTCTTTGACAAGCAATTTTCTTGGCCTTTTCAGGTAATTGTTTTGTGATTCTTATTCTTTGCTCCAAGTGATTGAAGTTTCTTTCTTTTTCCCTTTTGTCTTCCTTTTTTATTTAGTTTAGTCTTGTCAGCTGCTGTACTCTTTAGTGAGCTTATTGTGTTTGGCTCGATGATTTTGAAGGTGGTGGAGGCCTCTTTGGATTTATGCAGGCTTCAACATTTGCCTGCTTTACGTGTATCAGCTCCCTATAAGTCTCCCAGAAATTACAGGATGGATTGCTGAATTTATTGGTCTGTACAAAGTATCTAATAAATCTGCTTGGCCGGAAATTTGTTCTAGTCTTTCTCTGATTGTGTTCTACTTTATGGTATGCTTTCTATTCCTTCAAAACCTGTACTTTCCACTTTTTCAACGCTAACTTTCTGTATCTATTGGGTTAACCTTCTTGTATTTGTACTTAAGTATTGTTTTGGATTTAGTTGCCCATTTGTGTTCAAAATCTCAATCAGAAGATCCATATTTTGTCCATATTAATTGGTATGCCATTGCTCTTCAGTTGTAGAACAAAATTCTGAAGCAGCCTTTGTTCATAAAACTAGTATTCGGATTGGAATGTTGTCTCTTAGAAGTTCCATTTGTGACGAAAAACTTCAGAGTTCAGACCATTCAGTTCAAATGTAGTTTTACTTCTAAGCATTCTGTGAAGCATTTATAATTCTCCACTTCTTTTGCTGAATAGATACATTGACTTTTCATGGTGCAACGGTACAAGAAGGATAACATATCTGGTTAATTGAGATTTTCTGTTTTTGCTTGACTAGTATTATTCAGGTTTTCCATTTTGCGGGAACAGCTTGGATAAGGGGCGATTTTTAGTTATTGAGAGATTCCTTGTGTATATGCAGAGTTAAGTTATTGAGGGAGTTATTATCTGATGGAGCAGTTTTGATAAAGATGCCTTTACTGGACTCTTTTCCTCCTTCCCCCCATCTACCTCCTTTTTCCTCCTCCTTTTTGCACTCTTTTCTGTGAGTTATTTGAACAGACAACATGAATTTGCATTTGACTTTACCCAGATGGTTTTTGTTTGTAGATGGGTCTGACAGTCTGTTAACTGCAATTATATATATTATTGCGTCTTGTGTCCATGTCATACACTTTCTTTGCTTAGTTTAAGGATACTGATGTTGGAGTAAAAGCATAACATTCAGAAAGCTTTTTCTCTATTTGTTTTGGTCTTGTGAAAATTGCATTAGGCTCTTTTAATTCTATTTTGTGTGTTTACCGACGATATGCAGCTATCTTGCATTAAACATGACTTGGAGGAAATGGAGTTTATTATGTCCATTAGAGAAGGCAACTTGGCTGAGCAACTTCTTCCGTCAAAGCATTCTTTTTTCATTCGTCAATCAAGGTAATGGACCTGGGACATCTTATCATCTATCTTTTTTGATCTTTATTTCATGCAGGATGTGGCGAGTGACTCCTTCTAATTAAAGTTTGAGCTTTATTTTTGTGATTATTCCAGTGCAAGATCCTTAATGATCTTTTGGTAGAATTTTGTCTAAACTATGTCCAAGGGAAGTCTTTTTCACTGTGGATATGCAAAGCAAAAATTCTCGTGTTGTTGAATGCTGCCTAAAATTTAGAAACTACTTTATTAGTACAAGTTCCATGCCTTGTTTGCAAGTTTGCTGATTGATTCGATGATTTGCAGGTCTGGTGTGAGGCACACCAATGTCTTGCTTAGGGGATCAGTTTTTCGGACGTTTAGCATCAATTTTTTCACGTATGGTTTCCCGGTACATTTTCTTAAACTACATATTATCATCAAATTGGGATTCCTCTGTTACTTTTTTATTTTTTATTTTTTATTTATCAAACTAGAGTCATGTCTGAAGATGAAGACGCTGGAAATTGACGTGACCCATTAGTGGTGTCATTTTAATCGACTAATATAAACATGGTGGAAATTCACTGCTGGTAATCAGCAGAGCATCACATTTTGGGGTTCACAAGTATCTGTTGTTAGCTCACTAGTTTTCCCCAAAGCTTAAGCTAATAGGTAGTAGGCCCACCAATGTGTATCAAGCCTGACTTGCGCCTATAGATGCAAATGTTCAATACACGGAGAAGCTGAATGCAAATAGAAACGAAGGATGCTAATCACGTACAAATACAGACGCAGATATTTGGCCCCAAGATAATGCCAGTTTAAGGTATTATAGAATGGATCCAACAATCTATGTCAAGCAGTACAACACTGTCCTCTCATACTCAATGACCAAGCATGTGGAAAGTTTCTTTCCTCTGCCTAGAAAAGCTTAACTAAATTGATCTGGCAGCAAACTAACTTGAATAAGATTGAAGTGCTACCAATTTACTCAAAGACTTTGATTACGAAGGGGCCAAGGGCTCTTGTGAAATTCTAGATATTTTCATTTTTTTGTCTTTCCTTGGAAAGCAATTTGGAAGACTAGGGCTCCTCTGAAGGTAGGTTTTTTTGTTTGTTGTGCGGCCCAAGGTAAGATCCTTACTATCGATAATTTGATTCGAAGGCGGATTATCATTCTTAATCGGTGTTGTATGTGCAAGAGGAATGCGGAGACTGTCGATCACCTTCTCATTCATTGACCTTTGGCATGTGAGCTATGGACTTCGGTGTTGTCTTGGTTTGGTATTCAATGGGTTGTTTCTAGAAATGTTATGGAACTTCTAATTGCTTGGAGAGGTACAAGAGTGGGAATGAGGAGGAAGCGTGTTTGGAACATGATTCCTCTTTGCGTGACGTGGATGATTTGGCGAGAGAGAAATCAAAGATGTTTTGAAGGAGTAGAAAAGCCTCTATTTAGAATCAATAGTTTTTTGGTGAATAGCTTGTATAGTTGGGACAAGGGAGATTGTTTTCCTTCTCTTGACCAATTTTTTGACTGGTTTGATCTTTTATTTTCTCATGATGGTGTATAGGGCCTTTTTGTTGGTGGCCTTTCTTTTGTAGTTGGGTAGCATCCCTTTATGCTCTTTTTAATATAATTATTTACTTATCAAAAAAAAAATTTATTTTTTTTTCTTGTTGATACTGTTTACTGTATGTGGTAAGATCGCTTTACCATCCTGAGGGATTCATGTACAAGGTAAGGTGTTCTTTTATTTTATTGGTCTTTATGTTGTGGTTTGGCATAGGGAGGACTAATACCAGTCACATATATATGCGATAACTGGTTATATACAAGACAACGGTAATTGGACAACTAGTTCGAGGCCAATGGAAGAATCAAATTAAATTCTCATAGCAAATAGGCTTATATTTGCCCGAATCTGAGTGTGTGTAAAGTAAGTAGACTACTTGTCATATCTACAAAGATGTTCCCATGGTGCATAACTTAACTTTGAATTATATCTAGTTTAGAATTCCTACTATATGATGAACACTCAAGTTAACAAGGTCAGATATTTGCAGTATAACTTAAGCTTGATGTAGTGATGGTGAAGTTGAAATTGACAGTTGAGAGTAGGCTGCAAACGAACCGAGCTGTTCTCGAGCAGCTCGAAGCTCGGCTCATTCAAGCTCGGCTTGTCACACAAATGAACAAGCTTGAGCCAAATATCTGAGCTGGTTTCCTTATCAAGCCGAGCCAGAGGCAGTTGAGGCTCGGCTTGAGTTGGCTCGTGAACTTTGCTCTAGTGTTGTTAGTATACTATTACTAATTAGTAGCGTAAAAATTACTTTTCAAGCCTTTCAGAGCTTTTCTGCCAGCAAGGCACGGAGGGAACCTCAAGATGGTTTATAAAGCAAAGGATGCTTCTTTGAACTTCTACGGTTTCGATTTGGGATCAGACGTTTTTTCTCCAAATGAACAACAGGCAAACTTGAGATTCTTTCCCTTCAGTGCTGCTTTGGAATATCAACAGAAGTGATAAGCTCTCCTTTATAAATTGGAGAGCCCAACAAAAGCACCTTACTCCTGCCCACAGTGCGTGAAGGCAATTGTATTAACGAGCCAGAGCGAGCCGAGTTTGAGCTCATAAAAAATTTGTCTTTACGGCTCGTTTCGAGCTCGAGCTGAGCCCAAGCCGACCTCATATCTGGCTAGCCGAGCCTTGAAATTGTTAAACTCGACTTGGCTTAGTTTTTTGCAGTCCTAGTTGAGAGAAATCGAAGTTTCAGTTTGCGATATGCTTGGTAGGGAGCCCAAGGATAAATATGCTTGGTAGGGAGCCTCACCCTATTCTAACTCCAAAATTGCATAGGTTTTTTTGTCAGGGGTGGGATGGCATGTTTAATAACACATAATTTAGACTCGATATTCATAAAGTTCTGGTCGTCCTAGCTGTACTGCCATTTTTTTTCCCTCACCCATATAAATATTTCTGGCATGGCTAGAAAAAATTCAACAATTTCAAGGGAATTTTGCGACTATGGATACTACGGGGACACTATATTTCCTATTTACTTCTCATGTTATCGTTCTGTACACATATCAACATTAAATAGCTCCCTTAGTCTAGGGTACGTCTTGAATGGGTGTCACCCATGTTTGAAAAGACTGAACTTTATGGAATAAGAATATGAGAGGACTTACACCACAAGCAAATAAGTATATCAAGAGGAAGAGACGAGGAAGAGAAATGATTATATGTGGGCTTCATGCTCACTGGAGTTGTAAGATGCAGTTAGAATCTTAAGTAGTGTGAGACTTGGTTGCTGAAGGATAACCTTAGTTCCTTAAACTTAATGGTACTTCAATAAGATATAGTAACAATTCCAACTCATCAACACTTTTTTGCATCTTCACCCGTCTCCTCTAATTATCATTGTAGATTAATCCTCTAGTTTAGCAATTCCAAGCTTGAGTTTTGTTTCTCTTTTTTTTTTTTTTTTTGCAGTCAATAGCTGCATATTCCATAATCATGTTAATGTTTATTTTAGAACCAGTTGTAAGTTAAGTGTATTATTCTTATTTCAAAGTTTACAACCATTTCTTGACAATTCCAGTCCCACTTTTGGTCTGATTGTAGCCAATGTTAGATGTATGGCTATCATCTCCCTTATGATCTTGGAAGCAGTTTTCCTGCTTAACTTGCATTTAGCATTTAGATGGTTGAGGTTTGATGCTGGTGACTTATTATAGCTATAATACCTAATTACAACTGCTATTACCATCTGACTCTATACGTTATATTTGGCTTCAAGCTAAAGCTTTCATTGATGAAATTGACAGGTCTCTTTGGTTGCTCTTTCCTTCTGGAGTTTCCATTTTGCAAGCATTTGTGCATTTGGATTGCTTGCATATGTTGGCTACGTTGTGTTTGCCTTCCCATCCTTGTTTCGGTTGCACCGGTTAAATGGGCTGCTTCTTGTGTTCATTCTGTTGTGGGCAGTTAGCACATATATCTTCAATGTGGCATTTGCATTCCTGAACTGGAAAGTTGGGAAGGTAGTCCTCCATTTGGGTATACAGTCTGCCAGGTTATATTCTAACAGGATTAGACATTTGACAATTCTGCTTTGAATATCTTCAGGATATGGAGATATGGGAGCTGGTTGGGCTGTGGCATTATCCCATTCCTGGATTTTTCTTACTTGCACAGTTTTGTCTAGGAATTCTGGTAGCTCTGGGTAATCTTGTGAGCAACTCTGTTTTTCTCTACCTGTCTGATGAGGATGGACGATCTTCAAACAACAACTGTGCTGTTGAAGGTAGTTTGACACTATGTTCTAAGTTATTATAATTCACTGTAAGTTTATGTTCACTTTTTTGGTGACAGATTAATTTTAAGCATGACTCATTGCCCTCTATTTTTCTATGGTTATATGTTTTGGGCTCTATTTCCTGGTAGTTTAGTCAATTCTTAGAGGTCTCACATCTAATTACAGATTAGGTTACAAGTCCCAATTTTGCTTTCACCTTCTATTGGCCATATTCTATCTCATAGAAATGTCATTTTTCGGAAGTACTATTCTGAAGCTATTTTGTGGTGCCAAGTTAAATTATCATATTATGTGTAGAGAAACTAATTATACATCCAGTCTAACATTGATCCAATGCTCTAGCAATCAGGGACTCTTGAAATCTTGTTTGGTCTCAAGGTAATAGCTATGAGTAGTTGATTGTCATGGTTTAATCAGTCTGCAAAAACTGTAATTTCTTTCTCTTTATTTTACTCTATGTTGCTATGAACAACAATCGCATGGTTTGCTGGGAAGTTCTCTTTGTTTATGCTTTTTTTCATGCATTTATATTACTTATTATCATACTGCCATGATGCCATCCACATATTCTTTTTTACCATTTCCTTTTAATTGCAGTTAAGGAAGAGACCAGGGTACTAATTGTGGCCACAATTGCTTGGGGACTGCGCAAATGCTGTCGAGCTATTGAGCTGGTGCTGATTTTTCTCATTGCAATGAAACCTGGTTTCATCCATGCTGTATATAGTATGTTTGTTTGTCAATTTATTGATGAGTTTGGAACAAAGCCAAAATAATAGTTTGTGGCAAGTTTATGTAGCACATGATTCTGTGGTAATTCACTAATTGGTGCTAATGCCTGATCTGTGCTTCAGTTATCTTCTTTTTGGTATACCTTTTGAGCCACAACATCAGCAAGACGATACGCCAATCCCTGGTTCTTCTTTGCGAAGCTCATTTTGCAATATTGTACATCCTTCAGCTTAATCTTGTTGTGGATTTCTTAGAGAGAAAAGGCTCTTTGAGCATGGGAATTATTACTCAGTTAGGTACGCTTGTGTGTCACTGCCTTGCATGTGCTTTTCAATTGTTTTTGATTTGTATTTTCGGTCATATACATTTTACTTTTTTTCCGTCTTATCTATCTGTTGTGCTTGATTAACAGAATTCTTCTAATTTGATGTAGGTCTCCTTGAATGTGACAGTTCCTGGGACTTCTTGGAAATGGCTTTGCTTGCATGCTTATGTGCAGTTCATAACCATGGTTCTGAAATGCTATTTTCATTCTCAGCAATAGTGGAGCATGCCCCTTTCCTTCCAGTTGGATTTGGCATTCTGAAAGCTGGCTTGAATAAATCAGTTCTTTTGTCAGTTTATGCCTCTCCAGCCCTTAGAGACAGTCATAACGACAGTTCTTATGGTATGGCTTACTCCAAGTTTTAGGGAGTATTGTGGAATGACTTCTTATTTTTGTCTCTTAACTCCAGTCGCCAGAAAACATCTCCAGAATTTCCTAGCAAAAGCTGATACCCCTACTCACTGTCTGTCCTTTGCAGTCATAGTATGATCTGTTTTCGTACTAATGTTATTTTTGTTTATTCTTCTTTGCAGAGAGAAAGATAGCTTCATATCTCAGTGCTATAGGGCAGAAATTTTTGTCCGTTTATCGGTCATTTGGGATCTACATTGCTTTTTTGACTATCCTTGTCACGGTATATCTTGTAAGACCAAATTATGTATCGTTTGGATACATTTTCCTTCTCCTATTCTGGATCACTGGAAGACAACTGGTTGAGAAGACAAAACGACGCCTATGGTTTCCGCTGAAAGCATATGCAATTGTGGTTTTTATCTTCATCTATAGCTTGAGTATATTTCCCAGCTTTGAGAAGTGGCTGTCTGGGAAGATTAATCTTTCTGACTTTGGTTATGATACAGAAGCTTCATTATGGGAAAATGCCTGGGAATCTCTGGCAATCATGATAGTGATGCAACTTTATAGCTATGAGAGGAGGCAAAGCAGGTATACTAGCATGGATTACCCTGATCCATTGCAATATGGTGTAATTGGGTTTATCAGGCGGCTTCTGATTTGGCACAGTCAAAAGATTTTGTTTGTTGCATTATTCTATGCAGCTTTATCTCCGATAAGTGTATTTGGATTCATTTATCTTCTTGGCATCATCATCTGTTCGAATTTACCCAAAGTTTCCCGGTTTCCATCCAAATCATTTTTGATCTTCACAGGATTTCTTGTGGTGACTGAATATCTGTTTCAGATGTGGGGCAAACAGGCTAAGATGTTTCCTGGCCAGAAACACTATTTTTTCTCCCTTCTTCTTGGTTTCCGGGTATTTGAGCCTGGGTTTTGGGGTCTAGAAGCAGGCTTGAGGGGGAAAGTGCTGGTGATTGCTGCATGTACTCTTCAATACAATGTCTTCCATTGGTTGGAGAAGGTCCCAAGTACTGTTCGAAATTCCGGAACTTGGGAAGAACCTTGCCCCCTGTTCATCGCCGAAGAAGATACCTTGCCAGTAGCTTCCATTTCAAATGGGGAAGAAGGGGTTCTACCAGATTCTAGTGCATTACCTGCAAATAGAAGGGGAGCAACTAGCAATTCATGGCCATCTTTCAATTCTGGTTCCTCTCACTCATCTCCCAATGTGTCATCTAACACAGGAGTCTCCACTGATAGCAACACGAGAAAATATTCATTTGTGAATATATGGGGCAGCTCTAAGGAGAGCCAGAAGTGGAATAAGAAGCGGATTCATGCCTTGAAGAAGGAGAGATTTGAAACACAAGTGGCTACCTTGAAAGTATATTTGAAGTATTGGATAGAGAATACTTTCAACCTCTTTGGCCTGGAGATAAACATGATTGCGTTGCTCCTCGCCAGTTTTGCTTTGTTGAATGCTGCTTCTATGGTGTATATTGCATCATTAGCTGCTTGCATTCTTTTGGACCGGCGTATTATACGTAAATTCTGGCTGGTATTTGTTTACCTGTTTGCTTCCATTCTCATTCTTGAATACTTTGCTCTCTGGAAGACTGTTGTGCCATTGGATCAGCATTCCCCAAATGAGTCTGATGTGCGTTGCCATGATTGTTGGAAGAGCTCAAACCAATACTTCAATTACTGCATAAACTGTTGGCTGGGTAGGACTCTTGAAAATGTCATGTTTTGTTTTGATTGATAGCATCTTCTCTGCTGCCTTTCAACATTGTATTGCTTAGAAACTTCATGAAGTTAATTTTGTTGTGTTTATATAGAACAATAGCAGTTAGAAAAAATGGCAGCCCAAATGTTTTTCAGAAAATTAACCATTTAGTGATCTTGGTATCAACAGATAATAGTATTGGGAATCTGTACCAGTTCAAGAAGCTGAAAAGAAATCAATATTTGTTTTAGTTTGACCACCATTTTCTTGATTGCACAAAAAACTTGAAGCTTTTTGGAAATGGGTCTCACAATGTATGAAGGTCCTGCAAATGGAGAGACAGACAAAAAGACAGCTTCAAACACACAGAAGAGATCAAAGATTAGCCAGAAACATGAGGTGCCAATAAAATCCACATAATAATCAGGGACACAAAAGCTTAAGCTTTAAGGGGATTTGGATAGCTTTATACTTTCTCCAAAGTGAGGTAGTGTTGCTTGGTCGAGATGAGTCTGTGAAGCAGTCTCAATGTTAATCAATTTCAGTCTTTTTTTGTTCTTTTTACTGCTCGCATGAAGGCTTATGTACTCTTCTTTGTAGGACTTACTGTTGATGATCCTCGAGTGCTTATCAGCTATTTTATAGTTTTCATGCTCTCGTGTTTCAAACTTCGTGCTGATCACATTTCTGGATTCTCCCTGTCATTAACATACCGTCAAGTAAAGTCTCAAAGGAAGAATGCATTTGTTTGGAGAGATCTTTCTTTTGAGACAAAAAGCATGTGGACTTCTCTTGACTACTTGAGACTCTACTGCTACTGTCATCTATTGGATCTTGTGCTTGCTCTGATTTTGGTTACGGGGACCCTTGAGTATGACATTTTGCACCTTGGTTATCTTGCTTTTGCTCTAGTTTTCTTCCGAATAAGACTCCAAATACTAAAGAAGAAGAACCACATATTCAAGTTCCTCCGAGTTTATAACTTCGCTGTCATTGTTCTTTCGCTTGCCTATCAATCTCCCTTTCTGGGGGGTTTCAATGCCGAAAAATGCGGCACCATTAACAATATCTATGAGGTGATTGGATTTTACAAATTTGACTATGGTTTTAGGATTACTTCCAGATCCGCTCTTGTTGAGATCATTATCTTTGTGCTTGTATCATTGCAATCGTACATGTTTGCTTCCCGGGAGTTTGATTATGTCTTCCGATACCTGGAGGCAGAGCAAATTGGTGCCATAGTACGTGAACAAGAGAAGCAAGCTGCATGGAAGAAGGCTCAGTTACAGCATATTCGCGAATCTGAGGAAAAGAAACAGCAGCGTAACTTACAAGTGGAAAAGATGAAATCTGAGATGCTCAACCTTCAAATCCAGCTTAATGGTATAAACTCCACTGCTTCTTGGGGTGACACTTCTCCCAATAGTGAAGGGCTAAGAAAGAGGGGCAGTACTTCTCTTTATTTTAATAGAGATGAGCAGAACCATGAAAAAAAGGAAGATATACACACGAAAGAGGAGCTGAGTAAAGATGCAGATATGCTATTTCCATTAGATCTGCATGAAACTCCTAGGAGTGTGAAAACAGAGAGTCCAGCGACAGTGGAGTCTAGAAAGCATTTAGTGGAATCACCTCATTGTGAAATTATTGAGCTTGAAGAGGACACTGCTGATTGTGGGTCGGTTAATCTTGACATTGGAAGTAAGGGTAAAGGTCATGCAAAGGACAACCCTATAATTTCTGCAGTACAGCTCCTTGGTGATGGTGTTTCCCAAGTTCAGTCTTACGGAAATCAGGCCGTCACTAATCTTGTGAGTTTTTTGAACATTGCGGATGAAGAATCAGATACAAATGAACACTCTTTGGGAGAGGATGGGGTCCATTATGGCAAAGAAACTCAAGAAATGAGGCAGACGTATTTGGAACGTTCCTCTTCTTCTCTTCAGTCAGACAAGAGTAGAACAACTTCTGATGCTGCAAGTCTGCAAATTGGGAGAATCTTCCATCACATATGGTCCCAAATGCGCTCCAATAATGATGTAGTGTGTTATTGTTCCTTTGTCCTTGTCTTCCTATGGAATTTCAGTTTGCTTTCTATGGTATATCTTGGGGCTTTGTTCTTGTATGCTTTATGTGTAAATACAGGTCCAAGTTACATCTTCTGGGTTATTATGTTAATCTACACCGAGGTGTATATCTTGCTTCAGTATCTGTATCAAGTCATCATCCAACACTGTGGGGCGGAAATCCAGTCAAACCTTCTTTATGAGTTGGGCTTTCCGGCCAATAACATCACAACATCATTTGTTATCAACATGTTGCCTCTGTTTCTAGTGTACTTGTTTACACTCTTACAGACCTCTATAACTGCAAAAGATGGCGAATGGATTTCCACAATGGAGTATGATTTTGGGAAGAGGAGAGTTCTCTTCCAGAAAGAGGTTCTTTTGAGTAGTAACTGGAGTGAGAGGGCACGGAAGCTGCTTCAACCAATGAGCAATTTGGTAAAAGTGATTGTTAGGAGCTTCTCCATCTACTGGAAATCGCTAACACAAGGAGCAGAATCTCCTCCTTACTTTGTCCAGTTGTCTTTGGATGTGCATCTGTGGCCAGAGGATGGGATTCAACCGGAGAGGATTGAGTCTGGAGTAAATCAAATGCTTAGAATTGTTCACGATGAGAGATGCAAGGAAAAAGACCCTAATGTTTGTCATTCTTCTAGCAGGGTTCATGTTCAAAGCATTGAAAGAAGTACTGAAAACTCAAATGTTGCCTTGGCTGTGTTTGAGGTGGTTTATGCATCCCCATTAGAAGAATGTAAACCAGTGGAATGGTACAAGTCGCTAACTCCAGCAGCTGATGTGGCGAAGGAGATTCTTCATGCACAACGTGCAGGTATTGTTGAAGAAGTTGGTTTCCCATACCCTATACTCTCTGTAATTGGAGGGGGTAAAAGAGAACTGGATCTTTATGCCTATGTATTTGGGGCAGATTTGGTTGTTTTCTTTCTGGTTGCTGTTTTCTACCAATCCGTCATAGAAAACACAAGTGAATTCCTTGAAGTTTATCAGCTTGAAGATCAATTTCCAAAGGAGTTTGTATTTGTTTTGATGGTTAGTCTCTATTTTCTCCTTTTCTATTTTAGCATAATAGCTTTGAGACATTCACATGACCCATAATAATTAAAAAACCACTAGACTGGACTAAGTTTTCTAAGGTGATCATCACGACAATACCTGTTAAGCTCTGCTAGTTTTGTGGCAGAAATTGCTAGTGTAGTTTTTCTGTTACAGGAATGAAGATTGGCATTCTAAACAACTGCCCCCTCTCTCCTAAATGTAACAAGTATGAAATATATCAATGTACTTAAAAAATCAATAGGAAAACAGCAAAAAGTAAAACTCACTAGATATTACAAGGAATTCATCATTCGGTTATCATGAGTTGCTTGCCTTGATTTACTACTATATTATTGTATCTGAGAAGTCTCCCTTGTTTATTCGAAATTATCGGTATTCCAGTTGTGAAGTAGACTTGTTCAGGTAATGAAGTGAACCAAGTGGTATTGTCGTTCAGCACTGTTACAGGAACAAGACAAGGAAGTTCAATCCTAGAACTAGCAAGAGGACAGTTTTTGTCAAGACGATAACAATAGAAAAGCTAAGTCCAATAAAGTGTTTTTCTGATGCCCTAACTCTATCTAAGCATGTGCCCTTTGCCTACGTGTGCATTTTGGCCATTTTTTCAAATTATTGACAAAAAGATGGGATGAAGTCAAAGGTCCATCGTGGACTGCATGTCGGAAAATGTTTCCTTAAATATGAGGCGATTAGTCATGGTAGCAGAGGTTTGTTTCTGAGAGATCACAGATTTAGCATCCTTCATTCGTTTCTATCCCCATAATGTTTGACCATGTGGACTCTATGATGTTTCCTAGTAACCTTTTCCTGATTGATCGTCTCTCTTAGTGTGTTTGTGAGAGAGAAGAATAAACAGAGGAATAAGACACACCATTTCCACCATTTGCAGATCCCACTTCCATCATCTCCTGCGCCAGTGCAGGCTTAAACAATAAATATGTTTGTGGCAAAAACTCATACTTAAGAAAAAGGCTATTGATGGTATATACACCTACACATCTCTTTGCGATGCATTTTTGGACCCATTATTAAATAACTGAAGCTTTTTAAAATTACCTTGAATTAAAAACAAAAAAGACATGCTGAGTGTTAACTTATTAAGGCTGCGATAATACATTGTTGCTGGTTTCCTGACCAGCGTAATGCTTTATTCATGCAGGCTATCTTCTTCTTGATTGTCCTTGATCGCATTATCTACCTCTGCTCATTTGCCACTGGAAAAGTCATATTTTATCTTTTCAACCTCATCCTCTTTACCTATTCTGTAACGGAGTATGCTTGGAATATGCAACCTTCACATCGACAAGCAGGTGGATTAGCTCTCCGTGCTATTTATCTGACCAAATCAGTTTCTCTGGCACTACAAGCCGTACAGATCAAATATGGAGTTCCTCATAAAAGCACCCTCTATCGGCAGTTCTTGACCAGTGAAATTTCCAGGGTTAATTACATAGGGTACCGTCTGTATCGCGCTCTTCCTTTCCTTTATGAATTGCGATGTGTTCTTGATTGGTCGTGCACAACCACAACTTTGACAATGTATGATTGGCTGAAGGTGAGTTCTTGTCACTGTTTGGTCCTACCATTGGGGCCAAAGCCCCAACCTATTCCGATTCAATTACGACTATTAAGTAAACAGACACAATTTTCTGTAGTTTTTTTTCTACGCTTGTTAAGGTGAGGAAGTAGCTTGAACTAATGTATTGGCAATGGGATCTTATGATGAGGTTGTTGTTCTGGCAAATGGGTGAGAGAGTGTGATTGTCCTCAAATCTATCTGTCTCTGGTGGCATACTTTATTTTCTTCTGAGTGCGTCTGTTTCTGTTTTCAGATGCGTCTCCAATGTAGTTTTGTGGATTTATTGCTGAGATGCTTAAGGATAGAGTGAAGAAACTAAAAAATGAAAGAGGATTCTGGTTTTAATTTCTGAAACCACTCTGTGGAGCTCATGTAGATGACAACCTTAAGCACCGCTCACAACGGAAAATTGAGAGACCTTTTCTAGAAAGACTTCTGTCATTGTTAAACACCCGTGCAACATTTACATCCAACTGTCTCTAATCTGCCAAGCTTGCAACATTGTAGTTGTAATAATTGCTATGGAGCTGTATTTTATCCTCTTCTAAACCTCTTATTTGCTCATTTGTTGTGGCATAAAAGTTTGAATGCTTATTTGTAGAACTGATATTTTGCTGTCCCTCTAGTTGGAAGACATAAATGCAAGTTTGTACCTTGTGAAATGTGACGCGATCTTGAACAGAGCTGGACACAAACAAGGAGAGAAGCAGTCAAAAGTGACTAAATTCTGCAGTGGAATATGTTTGTTCTTCGTATTAATCTGCATCATCTGGGCTCCTATGCTGGTAAGAAGTGTGGGAAAGAAGATTCCATCAGTTCTGTGTTATTGTAAGTTGAGAAGCACCAAAGGGCATGCTACCTATTTATACACAATAGAAGACTGTAACCCCTCAAATACGAAGTTCTCCTTTATGATCTACC